>BLSH010304506.1:1993844-2014451 GCA_018402905.1 Glandirana rugosa | reverse complement strand
TGTGTCACTGGCTGCAAACTGCCCCCACCTGTGTCACTGGCTGCAAACTGCCCCCACCTGTGTCACTGGCTGCAAACTGCCCCCACCTGTGTCCCTGGCTGCAAACTGCCCCCACCTGTTTCACTGTATACTGTGTCCTGTGATGCTGATCTGTATACTGTGTCCTGTGATGCTGAGCTGTATACTCCTGACACAATATGTGGAATACAGGGGACGGAGTGGGTGGATTCTATAAGGGGCGGGGCTTATTAAAAGTAGGAGGGGTCAAAGGGAAGGGCGGGGCCTGGCGCCCCCCCATCCAAAAACTTCACCAGCCGCCACTGGTTGGGAACTGTATAGAACTCCAAGGCGATCTCCGTATAAGTGCTCATGCACACTGTAGCTGATAAACGACCGTTTTTGGTCGTTTGGGTGTTTTTTTTAACAGCCCAAAAAAGCCCCTTTATGTTATCCTATGTGTCCATGCACACATGGACTTTAATTGTAGTTTAACAGCAGTGGCGTTTTTGGGCTGTTATCTGAACGCCTTGAATTGGCGTTCAAAAGTCGTTCTTCTGAGCACAAAAAACGCTAAACGCTGATTAATGCTCATAAACGCCGGTAAACTGCTGTTTATTGGCGTCCGGCATTTTTTGTAGTCAATGGATGCTGATGAAGTAAGAAAAAAAAAAACCCCTCAAAAACCCTGACGCTGATAAACACCGATAAACGCTGCTTACAAAACGCTGCAAAAGAACGTTTTCTAAACAGTGTCTCCTGCCCGACGCCCAGATAGCGTCCAGTGTGCACGGGGCCTTAAAATTCAAGAAAAAATATCATCCAACCTGTCCCAGAAAAATAAGCCTTGAAACAAACATAAGTGGAGAATTAGACCGTCTTCACCATCTTAGATAGTAGGTCCATAAATGGCTCTGGGCAGATATATAGGCACAAACAATAATAAAATAAATAACTTATAATTATGTAATAAATAAATAATACGTTATTTGCATTCTATAATATTATATACATTATATTAAATTTTATAAATGTATAAATTATTACATTTATAATATAATAAAACACAAAAAAGACCAACCACTATATAATCAGTAATACATCATTAAATGTGACCCATGATCAATGCTTAGGGGCCCACCCTGAGGCTGACAAGGTCAGATGAATTGAATGCCGCAGGCTGCGGAAAGGTTCGTCCAGACCCAAAGCACACTGTAGAAATAGGAAGAGAAAGCCTGGCCACCACACACCTCGCCCAGCCAGAGCGGTTAGCAGGTAAAAACAGCCCCAACATGTTATGCCCTGCCCCCAGGGCTTATTCATGGAGGTCATGATAGACATGGGCATCATTAAATGTATTTTAATGGGGCTGGTAAACGGATTGAAACCAATCCATCTAATACCAGCCCTATAGCGGTCTATGGGGCGAACTGCCCAAGCACGGACACTGGAGCAAGAAGCCAGCTGAGGAATGCAAACAGCATGGGCATCTGAATGAGATCTAAGTATATATAGTGATTTGGATGGGGGGAAAGGAGGTGATAAAGGGTAAGGAAAGGAAGAGAATAAAAGTAAAGGAATTGGAAACACGTTTGGGTAACTGTAACACTTGAACAGTCATTTTCAAAGACAAGCACTACTGTTTGAATTCGAACAGAGCGGGTCTCCTGAAAGCTCGTCCTGAAGAATGAACTGCAAATGAAAAACTGAATATCACATACAGTACTCATCTGTGCTGTTACAAGTGCTCTAATACGACTACAATCACTTGAAAGGAATCAGTTTAAACCTCTTTACATTTACAGCGCAATAACTTATATTGGTCTCGGTTAATAATCCGTTACGCTCATGATCGTGGAGTATTATATGAAAAACCACTAACTGGTGACCTAATTCTCCTTGCAGAACCCTCCCGTCTGGCTTTACTCCATATAGTAAAAACTGGTTAAATCCCAAATAAACCTTCTGTATTACTGTAATGCAAACATGCTGCTTATTTAGTAATAGGCTGCTACAAGGGTTAAAATACTGTGTGCTGTCAGCACCGTGGAGAGTCAGGCGTCTGTTCTAGCACACCAGTAATGGCCTGGATCTCCAGTGGTCCAACATACCTCCCTACACACTGCTCCAATCAACAGTGCTTTAGCTCCCTGAGCAGTGCTGTGATTGGAGCAGTGTGCAAGGGGGGGGGGGGCATGTCAGACCATTGTGTGTCAGAGCAGTGGTCTGGCTCTCCAAGGTGCTGCCAGTACAAGATATTTAACCTGTGCTACAGCACTTAAGTACTACAAAAAAAAATAGCAAGGCAAATTTATTATTGCATAATATGCATATTAACTGCTTTACAGTAATAAATACAAAAGCTTCAATTGGACTTTAAGGGCCAATTCACATCAGTGCATTGATCTGTGTTTTAGCTCGGCGGTAAAATGCAGATCAACGGAAGGACATCTGAAAAACAACCATTTCAAATGTGTCTTATTTACCCCATAAGGCTACGCAAGTTCGCATGCATGTCAACGGATGCAAAAATGTATGTCAACAAACGTCAAAATGTATACATTTTAGCGCAAGTCAGTGTGAATTGGCCCGAAAGCAAATGTAAAGTAAACCAGTTATATCTCCAATATTAATCTATTTTATTACAAAAATTTAAAAGCAAAAAACATCTGAAAGTTGTGGTCGTGTGATCATTGCCCTCAGTTTCCTAATCCGTTGGGCAGGGGCCAGGGGTTTCCTCACTTTCGTTGATGTCATCACTTGCTCTAGATCACGGCGTCCCCAAACTGAGGCCCTTTTGCTTTCCTTTATCTGGCCCTTGTGGCACTATTCTTTCCACTGATATGATCAATTATTCCTCCCTCTGAAACCAATGATGGGATGCTATTCCTCCCACTGACATCAGAGATGGCAAACTAATTCTCCCACTGACACCAGGGATGGGGAACTAATTCTCCCATTGACACCAATGATGGGGTGCTATTCCTCTCACTGACACCAGTGATGGGGCACTATTTGTCCCACTGATATCGACTATGTCATTTTTTTTCTCCTACTTACCCCCAAACCTATGGCATTGTTTACTCCTAGCGATGCCAGGGCATTTTCTACTCCCACTGTCCACAGTCCAGCCCACCTAAAGTTTGAAGGTCAGTAAACTGGCCGTTTGTATATACAGTTTAGAGACCCATGCTCTAAATCAAATGTGATGACTTCTACAGAGATGATGTCAGTCTACGTGGAGGGGGCAGAAATGAGCATGAAAACCCCTTGTGGGGATGTCCAGACTTCTTCCATGGTGGTGGTGCTGGGAAGAAATGGAGGGTCGTCCATAATAGGGCTGTAGTCCTAGGATAAAGTCATGTTTTACAAAAAGGGCCTATTTGGACCTTGATGTTCTGTTGCATTGTGGCATTATGGCAGCTAATTCCAGTCTGGCAACAAAACAAAACGTCCCCCAAAAAATGGACAAGTGTCATTTTTGCTGAGACAATGCAATGTGGTGCTGGACCGGCCAAGATTCAAACTGTCCATGGCTGGCTTGAGGCTGGGTTCACACCATTGCGAATTGGTTGCGGGTTCCCCGCATCCAATTCGCAATAGCAGGAGATTTTGACCGGCTCTCTATGGAACCGTTTCACATATCTCCGCAGCAGGTCCGGTGCGTTTTTTCCAAAAACGCGGTGTGACTTTTGGTCCGTTTCAGGTCCGAATTCAGCCAAAAATTTGAGCTGAAATCGGACCTGAAACGGTGAACCAGGACGCACCGGACCCCTGCTGTGAGCCGCATGCGGTTCATATGTGAACCCAGCCTAAAGGCGTAATCAACACTTGCAGCCTGGAGTTGGACTCTATTCATTAAAATGTAATATACATTTTTAAATGATAGTATAAGTACCCGACTATTTCTTGCTATCTACTCCTGTTACTACTTGCAAAGCAGCACTCCAATTGCAGGAGAGAGGGCCACCGGAGCTAACAATAGATTTTAAGCATCTAATAAGGATCAGTCTGCTTTATAGCAAAGTTATGGAAATGTCCACTTCTACCAATGCATAGTTTTGAATGTGCTGTGAAAGCCCTGCTCAAGCTTGCAGCAAGGATCATGAAAAAAATACTAAATGCTTTGTGAAATTGATGGTGGCTTCATGGTGGCAATGGCTCTGATGTTTTTTAGTAGTTTGCTAGTTTTCTGTGATTGAATTGTAGTATGGGCAGGGAGAAATGAAGTCATGATTTTATACCGCATGCAATAAACAGCTTGGCTGTGAACACCGCCACCCACGCATCGTACACACAAAGCTTTTCTCCAGGAGGGACTTGAACCATATGTGGCTTTTCCTCTGGACCGTAAGGCTCGCTGGCACTTTGCATGCAGACCTTACACTGCTTTGCATTTTGTTTTTTTTAAAAAGAGTTTTGCGGTTTTCTCTGCAAAGAAAACGCTAATCGGAAATGCAAAGAGAACTCGCCTAAGTGCATTGTGGTCGCCTTGCCTCCTCTTAGAAAACCTCCCGACTAGAAATACAGCAGAACATTATTATAGTTTAGAAAATTCATGTTTAGACAAGTCTAGACTATACTGGCAACCGCGATCAAGCCCTTGTGTATATTCATACAGAGAAAGTACTCTGTGAACTCTGTTATGTGTCGTTAAATGTACGCTCCAGTAATAACTGAAATTGAAAGTAGATCTTAACCCAGTCACTAAAGGATTTAGGCAGGATTCACATTTCCGTGTTGGGGTAACGCACATAACACGTGTTGCGGTGCCTTTCTTTTTGAAGCCAAAGAGCTACAGAAAAAGGTGGTATGTGCTTTTGAAAGCATAGGACGCAACCTAAAGAAGTAACTGGGCCTTTGGACAACAAGAGAGCTGCAAAAACAGGTTCTTAATCTGCCTGCTACTTAAAGCCTATCATGGCGGCCGGAAGGGGTGGTAGATGTTGTAAATTTTAGCCGCCATACCTGGATTGAAATTTTGATCTATGTATGGACAGACTGATTGCACCCAAATCGATTCATCAATCCACTTGGGTACAGCCTGTCTGGTTCTTCTTCATGCGAATTTTGCCAACGGCCATAGCCACTAGCCGTAATCATAGTATTTTGCTGGGCGTGAAGGCTTCCTACACCAACACCCCCCATTTTGATGGGGGAATCAAGCTATTTTCTTCCTTTTCACCCATGGTGGAAGGAAAGAAAATCGAGTAACCTTTGGGTTGCTCTAGGCTTGTTGGGTTTATTGGGCATCATCGTATGTCAAATTCTCCAGTTGAGGTTAATGGGACTGCAACAGTGAGCCAAGAGGCATGGTAATGCAATACAAAATCCCCCATGGACCATTGGGATTGAGAAGAAAAAATAGTCAAAACCCCTTTGGATTAAGAAGGATTGGCGTCTGCCCCCCGATGGAGATTTCACTTCCTGCCCTGGAGGTGCAACAGGAAGTAAGAGAAAATCTCTAAAAAGTGAGGGGATATCACATTTTAGATCAGACTTTCTCAACCTTTTCAACACAAAGGAACCCTTGAAATAACTTTCCAATCTGAGGGAACCCCTGCTAAAAATAACAATATCTACAACCCATGATACATTAGTGTGATGATCAGTGGGAAGAATGCTCCTTACACTTGTGGTCAATGGGAATCCCCCCCACACACACACCCTTTACAGGTAGCTAAAAAGATAATTCATGTCAGTGCAAACCTATCTGAGAGGCAAAAATTGCTAATTTCTCAAGGAACCTCTAGCCACCTCTAGGGGAACCCTAGTTGCGAAGCCCTGTATTAGATGTCCACATTGGAAGATGTCCCTCACCTCTTGTTCTTTTATTTACCAAATTTTTAGGATTTCCCACCTCTCTCTCTCTCTCTCTTGGTTAAACATACACTTTAAATTCCACCACTAAGTTATTAGTTTTTAATTGTCCCATCAATGCCAAGAATGTACAAAATCCGGCATTCATTGATCCAATGGCGTCACAAAAGAGACATAACCCCCATCTTCAAGTCAACAGGTCTTCTCAGTTTACCACAACCTATCTTTTTCTTAAAAATGTTTCCCTTGACTGATACATAAGCTCTTCCGGAATGCCTCTAGTCAGGGCTTGCAGATTCACAGGCTTGGGATTCGGTGTTCCCAGAGCATACAGCCCACGGTTGAGCAAGGAGTTTTACACAGCTAAGCATTGCCAGGAGGATAAACACAAGCCCTGGGCAGGTACGATGTCTCCCTTGTGTGTCTTTCCAAAGTCAACTTTTGAATTCGACAAGAACTTTTAAAGATTTGTAGTTGTAATACAGCCAACTGAAGCTTCTTTTTTTTCTCTTTCGCTGTCCTGTTCCTACTTTTTATATGTTTGCAATAGGAAAAATAAAGAAACTTAAGTCTAGTATTTTAGACTTCCAAGTCTTATAAATTTGTTTCTTAAACACAAGGCCTCAGTTTATCATGTACACGTGTCCGTCTCGCCGTGGTGGGTCTTTCTTCTGCTTGGACCTCAGATCAGCCTCTTGGAACCTGACTTAGAGGCCGATGTGTCTCCCACCCAAAAGACCCTGAACTCCGTTTCTAGGCTTCTGTTGTGATTGGCTGTTATTCATTTTGTTTCCCACAGATGCTGGTTTCTTCCAGATGCCCAAATATTAGAAGTTCTCATTGTCATTGATAGAGGTTTTCCAGCATGTTGGTACATACATGAAGTGTACAGGTTCTTTGGCTGATGCAGGTATAGCATTACAGAAAGGGTGTAACTCATTGAAAGAGGAAGTGTAGTCTGCTCAAATAATTTGTAATAAAAGCATCTTTTCCATTCTGAAACTTGCCTCCAACCACTTTGCATATTATTTTATATATGCTGTGATTCTGTACTTGCCAAATATGTTGCAGGAATCTCCCTCCACTGAGTCTGGCTGCAATCATTTTAACTGTGGGCAGCTGAAGCTGCTTCCTGTTTACTTCCTGGATTTACACAGACACACAGAGTCACACCTCCAGCCCTGCAGCTCTCATTGGCCCTCTTATGACTCACCCCCCCTCCCTTCCTGGCAAACTATCAAGAGAGTGAGAGAGAGAGCTGTGCATGTCGTCAGATGCCAATGCTTTCTTCCAGCCAAGAAACAGGAAGTGGGCTGTATAAGGTACTGGCAGAAAAAAAAGTCTTACTATCCAAAGTTAAAACAACAAGGGCAGAAAATTTAATGCAAAGGTGAAAAAATGACTGAAGTTCTGCTTTAAAGTGATACTAAATGCACACCGTTTATTTACATTATCCCTTCTCTTTCTGTACATGGATGGCACCGTAATTATTTTAATTTTAAAAAAGTACTTTTTTCCTAATCAATATACAGCTGTCATGTGACCCAGCTCTTTCCCAGCCTGTCTGCAGGAAAGCAGTGGCAGGAGGAACTTCTAGTTCTCTGCTTCGGCTCACGTTCAAAAAAAGAAAAAAGCCTTTGGAATACAGAGTAAAAATACATTATTAATATGAAACTCTTTTATATTGTCATACAAATATATATTTGAAATCACCTCTTTATTATTTTTTGGCAAGAACATTGTGTGGACAGATTTCTGCCAGTCACAGGCTGTGTCACATCACTCTAGCCTAGTGTCTATGGTGTGTATGTACCTAGAATAACAGGGAGGTGATTTCTTCAATAATCTACATGTAATATCCCACCCCCATTGTGTTTAGCTGGTTAGTTTACCAGACTTTATAATCACATGGGCTGCTCAGATGGGATAGGAGAAAATACTCAGCATAGAAACACACTGAAAACGGAGCATGTGCAGAGCTGCCAACACTGCTCTGCGGAATCCCCAGCTGCAGTGGGGACATGGACAGGAGGGGGAGGTAGAACAGGAGGATCAACCAGGTATTTTGCAAAATACACAAAATGAATCCAACAGTGCCTTTGTGAGTATGAACAGCATCTAATACACTATTTATTGATAGTTTATGATATGGGATTAATGACACTGTGAGTCTGTAATTAAGGCCAGCCATAGACTGTTTGGATAAAACGATTTGAACAGTGTGTGGCCAGGCTGAATGTACCTAATTGATCGATTGATCGATCAACTTGGGTGCAACCAGCCTGCTGCATTTACTTTAGATAATCACGGTCTTCTCCCGGCGGGGGCGGCTTCCTCAAACTATGGTATAAACAATGACTAGCTCACCATTCTGGTCATTTTGTTGCCTGTCCTATTGTGTGGTATTTAGGTTAGCTTGTAGATGGTCACAGTGTTGCCAACCGTCAGTAAATTCACGGACATCGGCACCACCGGTGTCCCTCTCCTGCTGTAATTAGACACAGCGTGAACTGATTGGCAGGTATGGCGGACTTGATGTCCGCCAGCACCTGCCGATGCTTTGGTACACAGGCAGAACGGCAGTCTGCCTATGTAAACAAGGCAGATCACCATTCTTTCACTACAGAAGACATGGATCCTGTGTCTCTGCTAGGCACCTCCCCCACAGTAGTAAAGCACTCATGCCGTATCGCAAAAAATAGCCTGGTCATGAAGGGGGGTAAATCTTCCGGAGGGCAAGTGGTTAAAAAAAATCCCTTTATTTATGGATTTCCTGCTTTGCTATGTAGATGTAGAGCACAGCAGAAGTCTGTGGAGCAAGTACATTACATTGCAAAACTGTTGGCAAGTTAAACAGTCCCCTTTTCTTCCTCGGGTTGCCTTTTAACCTGTCTTGCTATGCAGAACTGTTTACGTTTTAGGTTCTCCGATACTTCCTCCGCAGCCTGGAAACTGGTTGGGTTAGTTTTTATGGTTATTACACGTATCTCATCTCCTAGCCTTGCATGGAATGTGCTAAACCCTGACTAATTATGGAATCCTGAAAGCAGTTTGTCCTATAGCTGCTAGCAAATCTCCCTGATGTGTGTGTGTGTGGTCAGCGGGGAAAAGTTAAATTTGCGGCTTTCTGTGTTAAGAGTGCCGCAGGATATTGTCGGGCGCGTTTGTGTTTTCTTAGAGGAGAACGTTAAAAACCGAAGTAAAAGGTTTTTATAGGACAGCATGCAGTCAAGTAGAAGAGCTGTATTTTTTATGTTGCCCATACAGGGCTCATTATTTTGATTATTTGGTAGACTCGGTTAAAAAAAAAAAAGCAAGAAAACAGAAGAGCGAAGCCACATTAGTTAACTCTGACCGCAGGGATAAGTAAATATTATCTATGTACAAGAGACGTGTGCTTTGTGTATTACTTCCAGATCTGTGCAGTAATCCAGTGTGAAGCTTTGCCTCCTGTAATGAAGACCGGTCGCTGCTGTTCCCTCTCTTTGTGCAGGGTGACTGGTCTTGTCTCCGCCCCCTGCAATAGTTTTCTGCAGGCACTATGTAGTGGCTGGCGCTGCTGGGCCCCTCCCACAGCTCTGCCGTCTGTACAGGCTTTGTATAGCAAGTGAAGATGTCACTGCTACGTTACAAGGTAATATCTGGGTTTCCAAGGGTATTTGGTGTACACAGAGTGGATTTATTTAATTTGCTGCTATTGAGCAATATATTTAAAGGGGTCGTAAAGTCTCATGGTTAAGGTGAAAAACCTTCTTTACTGCATCAGCCCCCAGAGCCCCCCCCCCCTTTCTTACCTTAGCCCATCCGTTCCAGGGATGAGCACGAGCCCAGCGGCTGTCTGTGTCCTCACTGGATAGATTGATAGCAGTGGTGCTGCTGTCAATCAAATCCAGTTACAAGGCAGCGGGGGCGGGGCCAAGTCCTGCTGTCTGTGTCAATGGCCACAGCAGCGGGACTCAGGAGTGCGCCCGAACGTGTGCCCCCTTGGAAAGCGGCTCTCTATGGGGGCACCCAATGAAGGGAAGGGGCCAGTAGTGCCAGCAGGGGACTCCAGAAGAGGAGGATCGGGGCTGCTCTGTGCAAAACCATTGCACAGAGCAGGTAAGTATAACATGTTTATTCTTATTTAAAAAAAATTCGAACCTTTATAACCGCTTTAAGGTTTTTGTGTCTGGAATTCAGCTTTAAAGCACAACTCCAGCCAAACTTTTTTCTTGGGTAATGTTTTCCTGTGCCTTTGGTCTTCTTGAGTGGTCCTTCAGATGGATAAGTGCAACCAACCAGCTACATCTCCTACAGAGTTTCCCAATAAGGGTTCCTCCGGAGGTTACTGGGGGTTCCTTGAGCAATGAGCTATTTCTACCTCTTCTACCTGGGATAAGTTCCCACTGACACCACAGATCTAATTATCTATGTGTAAGGGGGTAATTGTTCCCAATGTCCACAAGTGTAAGGAGCATTCTTCCCATTGACCATCACACTAATGCACTATCATGAGTTGCACTGAGTAATTCTTAGCAGGGGTTCCCTGACACTGGAAATTTATTTTAAGGGTTCCTCTGTGTTGGAAATGTTGAGAAAGGCTGATCTCTTTCCTAAATTATCAGTCAATCATCCTTCAAACAAGTGAAGGAAACCTGTCCTGATAGAAGTAGGTTGGCAACCATCACAGAAGATCATCTGAAAATGTTGGTTTCAAAGCCCGTAGTTTGAGTCTATAACCCTGATCAAGTATACAGATTGGAATGTGTAAATCCTAAAACAGCTTTTCTAGGTTGATCCATATATAGCCAGCCTGGCGGAACTTAGGTGCAGATCCAGGCTCAATGCCAGCCTCGAAAACATCCAAATGGTAGAAAAAGGGAAGATCGCCAACTCCACTAGCTCTTTCTTCCCCGTATTTCAAATTGGCACAGGAAGTAAGATGAAGCTTTGACACATTTCCCAGCGGTGCTATGTGGTTTGTTGGAGTCGTTACTTCATTGGTTGCATATATTTTGGTCAGCGACTTTTGAAACTGGTCACTAGCATTTTATTAAGGATGTCATCAATGCAAGTCCTCATGTACCTTTCCATGGTAAGCTCCCTGAAATTGATGAATGGTCCTCTGAGCTTTGAATATTTTCGTCATACTTTGCATTGCAATCCATAGCCTTTCATTCATTGTCCTATAGTTGGTATTTGTGTCACCTGTTTAATTCAGCTGTTGAAAGTTAGTCAGTCAGCGCCCGTCACATTGTGGAGGTGGAAACCGATGACACATTCCACAGAAGTGTGATTCATGTTTTCGGTAAAACATCCTCCGAGATTCCTTGGGTTTCACTTCTGCACACACCGCCTATCCTGCCACCTGATGCTTGCTGGATAAGTGATCCTTTTGCCTGACTGACTGGAGGGGTAGAGCTGACGAGCCAGTTGTCTCTTGGGCTTGTTCCTTGCTTTGGGCCACTGTGCACAACTGCTTGTCAAACACCGAGGTCAGCACTCCAGAACCAGATAAGAAGGGGAGCTGCCAATCACTGCCTGTCATTGGCACTGGTCCCTGCAGCATCAAGGGCTGGGAGTGTGACTGACAGCTCAGCCTCTCCAAAGCTTCCCTGGGAGATACGGTTGGGTGATCCCAGCACAAGCATGTTTGTGTAGCGCTATTCACTGTATCTTTGATATGTTTACTCTTTTTACTTTCTGAGCAGTGAGTTGTTTATCTGTATGTCTTGTCTTTTCTTTTTTTACTTGTCTTCTTTATTACATTTATATATTTTTTTATGTTAAAACAGTGGTCCCCAAACTGTGGACTAGATGTGGCCTTTTGGTTGCCTTTAAACCCATTGACACCAACAAGGGGGCACTATTTCTTCCACTGACACCCATGGAAGTACTATGCCTTCTACTGACACCATTGATGGGACATAGTTCCTCCCATGGACCCCAGTGAAGGGGCTCAATTCATCCCATTGGCCCTAGTGATGGGGCACAATTCTTCCCATGGACCCCAATGGTGGTGCATAATTCCTCCAACGGACACCGACAATAAGGCAGTATTGGTCCCATGGACACCAGCGATGGAGCGCTATTGCTCCCACTGATACCAATAGTGCACAGTTCAGCAGTGGGGCACTAATCCTTTCTCTCATACCAACGATGGGGCACTATTTCTTCAAATGACAACAATGATGGGACACTATTTGTTTCACTTACACCAGAGGTCTCAACTTTCTAAACAAAGGGCCAGTTTGCTGTCCTTCAGACTTAGGGCTCTTTCACACATACGGTCCGTTTGGGTCCGCCTGACAGTTTTTCAGGCGGACCCAAACGGACGCTCCATTGTGCTCTATGGAGCGGCGGATGTCAGCGGTGACATGTCCGCTGACACCCGATCCACTCCGATCCGCCAGAAACAGACGGATAGAAGCCCTATTTTCCATCCGCCTGGCAGATCGGATCGGATGAGCATGGACACATGGTCCGTGCTCATCCGATTCTCCATAGAGGAGAATGGAGCTCTGACACGTCAGTTTCTGCACGGAGTGCAGAGACTGTCCTGTCATCCGTCGGCTCAGCGGGGATCAATGGATGGATCCCCGCTGAGCAGCGGAGCCCGTCAAAACTGCCACACACAGGTTTTTTTTTATCTTAACCACTTAAGCCCAGGAGGGATTTACCTCCTTCCTGACCAGGCCATGTTTTGCGATAAGGCACTGCGTCGTTTTAACTAACGTTGTACCCAAACAGAATTTATGTCCTTTTTTCCCACAAATAGAGATTTATTTTTTGGTGGTATTTAATCACCTTTGCGTTTTTTATTTTTTACGCTATAAACAAAAAAAGTGCGACAATTTTGATAAAAATATATTTTTTAGTTTTTGCTATAATAAATAACTGGCATTTTTATTATTTCATTTTTTTCACTAGTAATGGCGGTGATCTGCGATTTTTAGCGGAGCTGCGACATTGCGACTGACAGATCACTTTTGACATTTTTTTGGGACCATTGACATTTATAGAGTGATCAGTGCTAAAAATAGCCACTGATTACTGCATAAATGTCACTGGCAGGGAAGAGGTTAACATCAGGGGCGATCAAGGGGTAAAATGTGTTTCATGGGAAGTGTTTCTAAATGTATGGGGGCTGGGCTGCCTGGAGGAAGAGAGAGATCGTTGTTCCCGATCACTGGGAAAAGACAATCTCACTCAACCCCCCTGACAGAACGGGGATCTGCTTTGTTTACAGTGGCAGATCTTCGTTCTGTCAGTCTCTGGAGCGATTGTGGGTGGCTGGCGGACATCAAGTCTGCCACGCCTGCTGATTGGCTCCCCCGCTAGCCAGTGAGCGTGCACACCCACACCATACGTTCCCACAAGCAACGTACAGCTGTGACGATTCATGGGAACTAGCCGACCTGCCGCCGTAAAATGACGGCAGCTGATCGGCAAGTGGTTAATGCATAGAATGCATTAAGACAAAAAAACCTTCTGCCTTTACAACTCCTTTGGGGGGGGGGGGGGGTTAGACTGTGGTCGTTGAGAGTATAAAAGGTCCCGACTTCAGTAGAAAAATCAATGCCCCATCTTTGAGGTCAGTGGGAGGAATAGCGCCCTGTCATTGGTGTCGGTGGGGAGAATTGTGCCCCTTAATTGGTGTCAGTGGGGGAAATTATGTCTCATTGTTGGTATCAGTGGATGAAAATAGTGCCCCAAGGGCTGGATTAAGCAAGCAAAGGGCCACATCTGGTCCCCAGGCCGCAGTTTGGAGACCACTGACTTACACCAACAATGGGACACTTCATTTTGGTGCCTCCAACAATGGGGTACTATTCTGCCCGCTGGCACCATTGATGGACAAAATTCTCCCACTGACACTATTGATGGGGCATTATTCCTCCTACTGACACCAATGATGAGGGAACTATTTCTCCCACTGGCTAGGAGAGTTATTCCTCCTCACACTGATTATTGATTATTGTTTACTGGAACTGACCACTGATGTAAAGGCATGTTCTACTCCCACTGGCCCTATTCTGGCCTCCATAAAGTCTAAAGTAGTGAATTGGCCCTCCATTTAGAAACCCCTGCGTTAGAATAATTGTGCTTGAATAAATTTGCAGCTTCAGCACCAATATTACCTATAAGACCCCAAAGACCCCATAGATATGTGTTTTTGTAAGCCAGTTTTTCCATGTATGGCTTGCCTAGAAAATACACAGCCTTTGTTCCTTTCTACTATAAGTGACGGGAGGTCAGATGGAGGAATCGGCGAGTGCTTGCCAAGGACCTGGAAGGGCAAAATTTAAGGAAAGATCAATTACCCATTAATGGGGTGCCTTTAAGCCATGTCTGGACCATCCAAAGGAGAAAAGAAATTCCTCTGCCCCCCCTCCAGAGTTTATCCCGGGGTGCTCAATATGTAAATTTCGACTTCCAGCTCCAACGATGGAGGATATCCATGTCAAGCCATTCTCATGGTCTTGGTTTGCTGACTCTATAGTTCAGGTCTACAGAAACTGTTACATTTGTGCCTTTCTTTTTTCCTCTTTCACAAAGAGATGTTTATTATATTTAGTAAAACTTGGGTGTCCTCAATGATTGAGTAGTAAAAATTTCCATTAACTCAAAAAGGTTAAAAAAAAAAAGGTGTGATTACATATACAGTAAACCGTTAGCTGTGAGTATAGATAGCTAACCGTATGCATAGCCTATGATATGCATCAATAAGTATATTGTGCATGTACAGTATATTATATTTATATATAATGTTAGGAGCTTTTATAGGAAGCTTGACGCAGATATTTGATTTTCCGTGCTGCCGATGGCGGACGCACAGTCTCTCTTTATTTCTGTCTACACTTTTGTATAAACAAGGAAAGAGAAGGGACTGTGAGGAATTTCATGAGACGTTCAATGGAAAGAAAGGGAGTTTATCCAAAGACAACGTGCAGTTTTATGGCCACCAGGAGCCAGATATTAAATGTACAGGACGGTCGCCCATGAAAATTAATTTTTGGACTGGCCCAGGGGAAGGGTGGGGACCTTCATAATAATTTCAGCATTTGTTTTCCCTTGTAGCTAAAGCCCCTCTGGCTGTTGGAAGCTTTGTTTTCAGAATGCCCCTAAATCTGCACATTACAAGCATTGGCCACTTCAGTTGTCAGAGGATGTACAGTTTAGGATCATGTGACATGAGGGTGCAGTCCCACCTGGAAAGAATGGAAAGTGTTGCTGCCGGAGACTTGATTCTTGATTTTGGAAGAATATATTACATATATGCAAAAAATACTTTTTTGAGCAGAACTTGCTCACACCAATGCATTGTGTTGTAGTGTACTGGGGAACACTGCTACTGTTTTTATGTAGAGGTTGTTAGCTGGACATGATCCTTATGTATCCTTATGTATCGGATATAACATAACATGAACCTCATTTGATTCTTGCGTAGATCCTTCTGTATCCTTATGTGGATCTTTAGGTATCCTTACATAGATGATATCACCTGCCATGATCCCCACTTGATCTTTATGTAGATCCTTATGTATCCCTGTGTAGACATGACATAACGTGATCCCGAATTGCTCTTTATGTAGATCCTTCTGTATCCTTATTTAGATCTCTATGTATCTTTTTGTAGAGGATATAACATAACATGATCCCCACTTGATCTTTATGTAGATCCTTATGTATCCTTAGAAAATATATGACATAACATGATCCCTACTTGATTCTTCCTTAGATCCTTCTGTATCCTTATGTAGATCTTTATGTATCCTTGTGTGGATTTTTATTTATCCTTACGTAGAGGATATAACCTGACATGAACCCCACTTGATCTTTATGTAGATCCTTCTGTATCCTTGCATAGAGGATATAACATAACGTGATCCCGACTTGCTCCTTAGGTAGATCCTTATGTAGATTCTTATATAGAGGATATAACCTAACATGATCCCCCACTTGATCTTTATGTAGATCCTTATGTATCTTTCTGCAGAGGATTTAACATGATCCCCACTTGCTCCTTATGTAGATCCTTATCTATCCTTCTGTAGAGGATATAACATAGCATGATCCCCACTTGATCTTTATGTAGATCCTTTATGTACCCTTATGTAGAGGATATAACATAACCTGATCCTGACTTGCTCCTTATGTAGATCCTTCTGGATCCTTATGTAGTACCTTCTGGATCCTTATGTAGAGGATATAACATAACATGATCCCCACTTGATCTTTATGTAGATCCTTCGGTATTCTTGTGTAGAGGGTATAACATAACGTGATCCTGACTTGCTCCTTATGTAGATCCTTCTGGATCCTTATGTAGATCCCTCTGGATCCTTATGTAGAGGATGTAACCTGACATGATCCCCACTTTATCGTTATATAGATCCTTCTGTATTCTTGTGTAGAGGATATAATATAACGTCATCCCTAATTGCTCTTTATGTAGAACCTTCTGTATCCTTATGTAGATCTTTATGTATGATTTTGTAGAGGATATAACATAATATGATCCCCACTTGATTCTTCCGTAGATCCTTCTGTATCCTTATGTGGATCTTTATGCATCCTTACGTAGGTAGAGGATATAACCTAATGCGATCCCGACTTGCTCCTTATGTAGATTCTTATGTAGAGGATATAACCTAACATGATCCCCCAATTGATATTTATGTAGATCCTTCTGTATCCTAATGTATCTTATGTAGATCCTTGTGTATCCTTGTGTAGAGGATATAACATAACGCGATCCCGACTTACTCCTTATGTAGATTCTTATGTAGAAGATATAACCTAACATGATCCCCCAATTGATCTTTATGTAGATCCTTCTGTATCCTTACATATCTTTCTGCAGTGGATTTAACATGATCACCACTTGATCTTTATGTAGATCCTTATGTATCCTTATGTAGAAGATATAACATAACATGATCCCTACTTGATCCAGCTGTATTCCGCTCAACCGAACAACAGGAATAGACTTCTTCCAACCAAGCATTATCTTTGTTTTTCATGACTTCTAATATGAGTGAGGCCTAGGTGACCTCCCATAGGAGGTCTAGGGGGTATACATTTAAAGCATATGGAAATCCTATATACTAAATGCTAAATATATAATAAGAAATACTTTGTTAAATCTGTTGTGTTAGGGCCTAATCACTCTTGTGGTCAGCAAGTGGTAAAAGTAGACACTGGTTTACCTCCCTTTACCTAACATGGCGGCCTGAGGGGGGTTGTACACATGTTGCAGCTGCCATGCAGCCATGGCAAAAATGGTATTACCTATCTAACATGACATGCTCAAGTGAATGGGGCCCCACCAAAATCACATACAATGCACACAATTGTGGCGTGGTGTGAACATTTCAGGCTTAAAAAAGGCGGTGAAGACATGGTATATTGCCTCCCAGCCACCTGTCAACTGCTCTCTGGTTTTCATAGGGCCAGCAAGGGCTGCCATCAGTGTAAATGAGTCTTAATGAAAAAAATAAAGACTGGTGATCCTGCCAAAAATCTTGTCAGCTGATAACTTCTCTGCTTGTGATCCACTCTTAGCCAATACATTGTTCCCAAATAGGTATGTAGAAAAAGGAGAGGGGTAGGTGACCTGTAGCCCTGTCATAAGGTGATGGCACTGCTCTTCCATACAGTACATTGTCACCATAGGACAGGTAGTGTGTTGCTAGCTGGCTCACCAGTTGAAATTAAAGGCAAATACGCCCCAAACAAGAAAACAAAAGCAGCCACCACATCTAAAAGCTAGACACTTGCAATATGTTACATTTCTTTCTATGATTGTAAACTCTGTTCCAGAGGAAAGCAGCTTTTTTTCAGTATGGAATGCCTTTTGGGTCCATGGGCCCCTTTAAGAGGTGATGGAGGGCGCCGGCTGTTTAAAGTGACCCCCGCTATCAATGAAAAGCAGGCAGGTGGAGCTGCAGCAGTTTGATTATGATAATTGGTGGGAGAAGTTATTAGTATTGACTCACAATAGACCTCTGGCTACGAGGCCTCATCCACTTTGTAAGCTCTCATGAGATGCCGGCTAATCCTAATTAAACATTTCACCGTTGTTGCGATAAGCATGGCTTCCCAGCCTCTGTCTGCTTCCACGGCTTATTTTAAAGACGTTCCCTGCTAAGCATTGCAACCTGAATTTCAGAAAAGGAAAGCCTGAACAAAATGGCTTATACCATGCTAGAGTTAGATCCCAAGTTCTAAGTCGTTATCCTTCGTGTGTTCCTTATGTGATTGGTAATTTTCGCTATGCCAAGTTTCACCTGTAAAGTAGGGAGCAGCCAAAAAAAAAAAAAATGATCTTACACCAGTAGAATTGTATTCCATTGTTCTACACAAATTCCGAAAAATTGTTTGTCGGCATATTCAATAGTACCGCTACGGACTCAACAAGTTTTGTATAAGCATTTTTAGTCAATTTCCATGCTAATTCTACATTCAGTTTTAGGATGCACATTACAATAAGTATATTTTTCCCCGCATGAAGACCACACATGGTTAGAATTTTGTTTATCAAGAAAAAGGTTAATCTTTCTCTTTCCATTTTCCTTGTAACTATGTTTGAAGATGAAAATTGATTTGACCCTATTAACTAGAACGATTTTTTTCAAATGATATTCAGAAAAACAGATTCCTCTATTTACTCCAGTGGTCTCTATACTACGGCCCATGGGCCAGATGTAGCCCTTTGCTTGCCTTTATTTGGCTATTGGGGCACTGTTCCTACCGCTGATACAAGGCTCTGTCATTCTCATTGATATGAGGAACTATTCTTCCCACTGGAACCAACAACGAGGCACCATTTCTTCCACTGACACCAACAATAGGGCAATATTCCTCCCACTGACCCCAACAATAGGACACTATTCCTCCCACTGACACCAACAATAGGGCAATATTCCTCCCACTGACATCAACAGTAGGGCACTATTCCTCCCAATGACACCATAAATAGGCCACTATTCCTCCCACTGACACCAACAATAGGACACTATTCCTCCCACTGGCAACAACAATAGGGCACTATTCCTCCCACTGACACCAACAATGGGGAACAATTTCTTCCTCTGACACCAACAATGGGGCACTATTCTTCTTCTTATTGCACCCGCAGATCATTGTGAAAGCAGCCTAGTAACTCCCTTCTTAAAATTGCAAATATGCCCATTGAATAAGTGCAGTGCATGTGACCTTTTTCCCTTCTTTCTGCTGGCATCGCTCTCCAGGCTGCTACAAAAGTCCCAGATGACGCGCACTTAGTATCACTCAGCCTGCGACAGGAGCTGGCGCTGCAGAGGAAGCATCGGCTTATACGGCTGCCTGCTTCCTTCGCTGCCGATGCCGACTCCATGCACTCTGATGCTCTGGGATGGCGGATCAGCAACCTGTTGATCGTAGTCTGGGCTTCCGACCCCCCATCCCAGAGCATGGACATGTGCTTCCCCGGTTTGAGGTTGCAGGCCACAGGTTGAGCACCTCTGACCTAGAACAAGGGTTCCGAAATGATTTATAGTTTTTGTTGGGGAACTTTTATCAAAGAAGCCTGTATCTTTATGGACTGCGCATTTTAAATATCTACGACCTGTTGTCTTTGTGTGCATTTGGGGAGATGGCAGTGAATCAAGAAATGCAAACATTTTGAGATGTAGTAAACAAAGTCATCCTGGAGTGAATTTGATAATGACCATTGGCATGCAATAAAACGGCTTGTTGTCACCCATGAAGCTTTTTAGCACGTTGGGTAGCTGGCTTAGATAGATCCTATGTGAAGACCTCTTGTATGTAGAGTATCTGAAGGCCTTGAGGCCATGACCAAATCCAAACTGGCTCATTCAGGCTCCTGTTTTCCGAGTCCTCTATGAGCATGTGGCCATGCAGAGCAGATGGGACAAGCGAACGTCACCACCTTCCTTTCCCATTGTCTGGCCTTCTTCTGTCTCCCTCTCTGGCTGAGCGAGTAGGCCAGATGGCAGCGAGGGAGCAGACAACAAGTGAGGAATGGCATATGGGCTGCCTGTTTAATTTTGATCCCCGCTGAGCAGTGGATTGGCCTAGGTAAGTTACAAAAGCCAAAAGAAAAAAAAAAACGGCGATAGAAGCCCTGCCGGGGAAATTAGACTCAATTTTCTTTTGTAGATGGTCAGAAATTCTTCTGTGTACTTTTCCTTTAAGCGCCTTCCCCCATCTCCCCCCCTCCTCTTCCAGTCTGATGTAAAGGAGGCAGATACACCTCATTAAAGATGGTTAAGGATGTGGGGGTGGGGTGTACAAGCGGCCCCTTACATGGCGAGTACACACGACTAAATTACACCCCTTGTTTCCCTGTCACTTAGACCAGGAAGTCCTGTCAGCTCTTAAGAGGCTCCAAAATGGACCTGTCTCTCTAAAGCCAGCGTTGGCTCTTGGAGCGCAGATTCCCATTATTTGTGCCTTGCATTTCCATACTAATGACTTGGTGTACCATTGCCTGCCTTAGTCATGTAGCCTTAAGGCCCTTTCACCCCTATGCATGCACGTGCAGCAATATTGCATGTTTTCATGTGCCATTATTCTGCACTCCGGAGTGGAAGTATGTAAACCTGGGTTGGATCATACAGCAAATGTATTCTTTATTTACTGTTTTTAAATCTAGCGGTCGGCTAATGGCAAAACATAAATAAATAGTGGTTGATTTATGTGCAAAAGAACATCTAGTGGTTGTCGTGTGGGGGGGGGGGGGGGGGGGGGGGGGGGGGGGGGGGGGGGGGGGGGGGGGGGGGGGGGGGGGGGGGGGGGGGG
>BLSH010304506.1:1976253-1993352 GCA_018402905.1 Glandirana rugosa | reverse complement strand
CCCCCCCCCCCCAAAAAAAAAAATGAATCCTATAGTGCAGTGGTGTCAAACTCAATTTCATTGTGGGCCACATCAGCATTATGATTGCCCATAAAAGGGCCGGTTATATCTTTAAGACTATATGTTCAGAGCATCCCCTTCCCTTACATTAGATGTCAAGAGTCATCCCCACCATCAGAAGGTGAATGCCCCTCCCTTACATCAAAGTGCACCCCCTTACCTTATGCTGCTTCTGCTGGGAAGAAGCTGGATGCATTGCTGGAAAGCATAAAGTACAGGGTCTGGAGGAGGACCAGAGGTGGGCTGGAGCTCCCCTGCAGCTGCAGGAGAGGTGCGAGGGCCACATGAAATGGCCTGGAGGGCCGGATTCGGCCCGCGGGCCTTGTGTTTGACACCTGTGCTATAGTGGTTGGTTCATAACAAAACGTCATCTAGTGGTTGGTTTACCCCCCCTACCAAAAAAAATGAATCCTCTAGTCTAGTGGTTGATTCATAAGAAAACATCGTCTAGTGGTTGGTTTATCCCCCAAAAAAAGAATAGTAGTTGGTCCATAACAAAAAATAATCTAGTGGTTTGTTTATCTAAAATAAAAAAGATCCTCTAGTAGTTGGTTCATAACAACGAAAAAATCATCCAGCGGTTGGTTTATACTCCCCCCAAAAAAATGAAAAATTATCTAGTGGTTGGGTCATGCCCTAAAAATATCCTCTAGTGGTTGGTTCGTAACAAAAAATCATAGAGGGTTTGGTTTATAACCAAAAAAAAACATTCCTGCAGTGGTTGGTTTATACCCATAAAAACAAACTAAAATACTGTAGTGGCTGGTTCATGCCCATTAAAGAATCATCTAGTGATTGGATCATGCCAAAAAAAAAAGATCTAGTAGTTGATCCATGGGCAAAAAAATCTTCTAGTGGTGGGTTCATAACCAGACATAAATGATACAGTGGTTGTTTCTTAACTATAAAATCATTGATTAGTTCATGCCCACCAAAAAAAAAAACATCTAACAGTCAATCCATGCCCACAAAAAAAATCATCTAGCAGTTGGTTCATAACCCTCCCAAACCCAAAATGAATTGTCTAATGGTTGGTTCATCGCACCTCCCAAAAAAACAAAAATCAAGTAGCGGTTGGTTCATGCCCACAAAAAAATAGAATAATAGTCTAGCAGTTGGTTCATGCCCACAAAAAATAAAATAATAATCTAGCAGTTGGCTCATGCCCACAAAAAAATAAAATAATAATCTAGCAGTTGGCTCATGCCCACAAAAAAAATAAAATAATAATCTAGCAGTTGGTTCATGCCCAAAAAAAAAATAATTATGCAGCGGTTGGGTCATGCCCAAATGCCATAAGGAACTGAAATGGTGTGTACGTTTAGGCTCAGTTAGTA
Organism: Glandirana rugosa; assembly: GCA_018402905.1. Classification (NCBI taxonomy): domain Eukaryota; kingdom Metazoa; phylum Chordata; class Amphibia; order Anura; family Ranidae; genus Glandirana; species Glandirana rugosa. Next base: position 1,991,955 of record BLSH010304506.1, on the reverse strand, counting down.
GATCCTTGCTAAAGCTTTACTTTATCACGCATGAATATTTTATATTGTAAGGCGAGACTGAACACAACGGTTACAAATCTTGTTTCTTTCTTCTGGTTTTCTTCTGTCTACATGCACTCGTTCCAGCATCAGCTGCACTTCATTCCTCTGGACCCTTTTCCTTAGGGTTGCACCGATACCATTTTTTTTATCGGTGAGTACCAACACCTTTGGGAAAATACAAAATGAACGGACTCAAATTGCACTGCAAAGAATCAAAGTCCTGTCCGAGTTTCCTGCACCGCTCCTGTGTGAACCCATGCTGAGGTCACTATGCCAAAAAGTGGTGCCTACACGGCAACACATGACTGTTACAGGGTGCATTGGGCTACCATTCAGGACATAAGGTACCGCCGCATCACATCAATGCCCCAGTGTTATACCACAATGGCATAGTGTGAAAAAATGGGGGATATTTCCCTTACTTCCTGTTGGCCTTACAAGATAGGAAGTGAAGGAAAATCTTCCCAGATGGTGGCATATAAAGGGCTTTAAACATTCCAACCTCTATTGAAAAAAAAATAACAATAAAGGATTTTGGCTTATGTATATACTTAAGCGGATTACTATATAAATGAGTAAATTGCCATCTCTGTGTCCTCATTAGCCTATTTAGACCTATTGAGATAGGTGAAGCTTTATCGACATAAACATAGTATAAAGCAGGGACATGCAATTAGCGGACCTCCAGCTGTTGCAGAACTACAAGTCCCATGAGGCATAGCAAGACTCTGACAGCCACAAGCATGACACCCAGAGGCATGATGGGACTTGTAGTTTTGCAACAGCTGGAGGTCCGCTAATTGCTTATCCCTGGTATAAAGGATGGACAGCTATAAGGAGATCCAGCCCAAAATGAAAACAGGCGGCAAGGCTGCGCCATTACTAAAGTGTGGATTTGTCCCCCCCCCCCCCCTTCTTATTCATGGCAGGTTCTGGGATTGATCCGTCTTGAATGGTGCACCCCCCCCCCCCCCACCTCCCTCATTGGCAGCTTAGATTCCGAGAAGATTTGCGCCATTGTCTGAGGACGTAGGACGTTGGATTGATTTCCAGGCTTTTGTATGGCCTCCAAGCTCCTGAATGAAGCTGTCATTTGTGTCTGTGGCTGGCGAGCAGGCTGTCCGGCTGCAAGCTGTGCCTCCCTTTGTTGTTTCGGCCTCATTGAACAGAGGGAAGAGGCTCATTTGAGGGTGATTTACCACCACCCAAACACCAGCTGTCTGTTGTGTGGATGCTGTGGCTACCTTCAACTCCTTCCCATCCCCTGGCCTCCCCATCATCTCCCTCCCCGGCCTGGCCGGCCTCGTGATTTTCACTTGTTTGTTAACACAAAGGCGAGCGATGCCGCCACCGCCGCGCTGCTCTGCAGAGGTTTGAAGAGCTGTAGGCCGAAAAACACCAAGGTTTCTTCCGGGTGTATTTATAATTGAGTGAATCTTGCACGTGTCTTAAAGTACAATGATTGATTCACCATCGATGAATGTTGGGTGAAAGGGGCTCGTTAACTGCTTTTCTATTATGCTCCTTTCTGTTTTATCAATGGAGCGCTTTGGATCTCCAAATATGCCCTATTATACCCAATGGCTAGATTTTGTTTATAATACATAATGCCTATTCATTTACAAAGCATTTTTTTGTTCTGCAATAAAAAAAAAAAAAGTCTGTACCAAAGACACAAATTCCTATTGGTATATGGAAGTTGTGTGTGTTTTTATTTTTAATTAATTTATATAAATTAATTTATTTGAATTTATTTTATTTTGGTTGAAATGTTTTTTTATTTTATTTATATATTTAATTTATAAATATAATAAGAAAAAACTACATATAGATTTTATTTTGCTATTTTTTATTAAATATTATATATAATATATAATATTTTTATTATATATATTTATTTTATTATTAAATAATACAGGGCTTTCAAGTCCTGAGCTACTAGCCTGGCCTTAAGGGTTACTCGCCACCAGTTGCCCACCCCCAACCCCTACCATGCCCCGCCCCTAAGCACGCCTTCATAAATCATCTCATGAAATGACACTTAAATGTTTTATGCAAAATTAAGTTACAAAAATAAATATTAACAACAACTTTATTAGTGCCCATCGGTGCAGCCTCACCAGTGCCCATCAATGCAGCCTCACCAGTGCGCATCAATGCAGCCTCACCAGTGCGCATCAATGCAGCCTCACCAGTGCCCATCAATGCAGCCTTACCAGTGCCCATCAATGCAGCCTGGCCTGTGCCCATCTATACAGCCTGACCTGTGCTGATCAATGCAGCCTCACCTGTGCCCATCAATGCAGCCTCACCTGTGTCCATCAATGCAGCCTCACCTGTGCCCATCAATGCAGCCTAATCAGTGCCCATCAATGCAGCATAACCAGTGCTCATCAATGCAGCGTTACCAGTGCCCATCAATGCAGTGTAACCAGTGCCCATCAATACAGTGTGACTTGTGCCCATCAATGCAGCGGAACCAGTGCCCATCGATGCAGCATAACCAGTGCCCATCCATGCAGCATAACCAGTGCCCATCAATGCAGCGTAACCAGTGCCCATCAATGCAACATTACCAGTGCCCATCAACGCAGTGTGAACTGTGCTCATCAATTCAGCATGACCTGTTCCTCACCAATGCAGCGTGACCTGCGCCCATCAATGCAGCTTAACCAGCACCCATCAATGCAGCGTAACCAGTGCCCATCAACGCAGCATAACCAGTGCTCATCAATGCAGCATAGCCAGTGCCCATCAATGCAGTGTGCAGCGTGACCTGTGCCCAGCAATGCAGCATGACCTGTACTCATCAGTGCAGCATGACCTGTGCCCATAAATGCAGCATGACCTGTGCCCATCAATGCAGCATAACCAGTGCCCAGAAATGCAGTGTGACCTGTGCCCATCAATGCAGTGTGACCTGTGCTCATCAATGCATTGTGACCTGTGCCTATCAATGCAGCGTGACGTGTGCCCATCAATGCAGTGTGACCTGTGCCCATCAATGCAGCCTCACCTGTACAGAGGAGGAGGCAAGCTGGCTGTATCATCAGAGAGCAGGGATTGCCCGCTGTAACAGCCTTCATTTGAATTGCCAGGTGCAGAGCTCACAGTCACACACAGTCCCGCCTCCTGGCGGTGTCCTCTTTCCCTTCCCCCGAAAGGTGCCAAATGTGACACCTGAGAGGGGGAGGCATCCGACCAGCGAAAGTTAAATTTTTGGGTGGAACTCCACTTTAAATCGTGATTTAAATCAAATCCACCCTGGTCAGGATGCCACCTGCATGTAGTTTGCATGTTCTCCTTGTGCTTGCATGGGTCCTTATGCCCAGTTCACCTCTGTGAACCACAAAACACCTCCCTCCATATGTTACAGAGGAGAAGGAGCGGTGTTTTGTAGTACAAATTGACTTCTTGTCTTGGGTACAAACTCTGCTCCTTCAGAGATGCATTCGGGTGAGTGAGCGTTGTCACCCTAGGACAGGATGTTTTGTCACAGGCAGGATCACCAGGTAAAAAAATAAAGGGAAAATAGCCTTAGCAAAAGAAAACTAGTGCAGCCAACACATTAAAAAACAGGTAAACCGCAGGTAAGAAAAAAGCCTAAAAAAAGGAAAACCATCTAAGGCCTGATTCACACCTATGCATTTTTAGTGCTTTTTGTATTTTGCAGATTTGCACTACAGAACGTGTCCCATAGGAAACCATGTTAAATGGACTGTGGTGCAAATCTGAAAAATGCAAAAATCACTAAAAATGCATTGCTGTGAATCCAGCCTAAGGATCCTTTCACACGAGCGGAGCCCGTTTTGATCCATTCGTTCATCCCCGCTGAGCCGGCAGATGACAGGACTGTCTTTGCACTCCGTGCAGAAAGGGACCTGTGAGAGCTCCGTTCTATGGGGGATCAGATGAACACGGACCGCCTGACCGTGTTCATCCGATCCGATTCGCCAGACGAACCATGCGTGTAAAAGGACCCTAAGGGATGGTAAAACTGCAATATAATAACAAAAATATAATAATAAAAAAAAAAATAAAATAAAAATGTTTTGTCCTTCGGTTTTAGACTTATGGGGCAATGTGATTACAGTTTAATTCGAAGGGGGCCCTAACACCTTCATGACTCTGAAGAGGTCCAGCCGGTTGTCACCTTTGTATCCTTTTGCCTGCTCAGCTCGTTGGATTCGTCCCGCCTTGGTGTGTGTGTTTTGTGCCGTCTTCTGTTTCCTAAAGCCTAGAGCAGAAAGCGTGGCGGTGTAGCGATCTGACAGTGACACAAATGATTTATCTGTTCACTTCTTTGCCTTAAGGTTGTATTTTTCAAGGGCTTACAGGAAAAGCTGAATCAATAAATAAATAAAGCGCGCTCATGGTGGAATGTGAGGAAGCGGCATGGCGGCGACTCATTTTAAAAAGGGGGCTGTGTTGGTCTGGATGCACAAATTAAACTTGTATCTTTATTAGGCTATCGATATCGGCAAATTCTAGGCAATGTACGAGATCTCTGGCTGAGCGTGACTTTTTTTTTGCTTTGGCTTGTATTTGATACATTTCAGTGATCGGCAATGTTAGAGAGCCAAACACAGAATGCACAAGCTGCATGTAACCTGAGACTAGCCTGAGCCTCCTGCTCCTCCTCATATTATTGTCTCAGTCCTGTTCTAAAGCAATTGATTGCCTTTACTGAGCTGTATCCTCCTCCTGTGCTTATATGATGCTGAATTGTTAGCATACACAGTATCTTTAGAAGGCCTCGTGCCACAGGACATTTTTACAGCTACTGTTAGGGGGGGCCTTTGAGTTTTTTTTTAACTGCCTCTAAAAGCCCCTCCATGTTAGCCTATGTGTCCATGCACACACAAGTTGTCAGAGGCGTTTGGAGGCATAAATGTTTAGGGGCAGTAGATAAAAACGACAGCCTGTGCTTCCAGGAGCAGTAAAAACGAGCTGGAAAAATAAAAACGCAGCTAAACGCGTCAGCCGCGTTTGACTTTTTTTGGCGTTTTTACATTATAGGTAGTGTCTTTAATGGAAAAACATAAAAAAAAATGAACGCACCAAAACGCAGCAAACCGTACGTTTTTATCGCTGCTGTAGCGCCAGAGTTGTTAAAACATCCGGGGTGCATGAGGTCTAAAAGAGCTTTCCCCTCTTATTCACACCCTATTGGCTGTCCTCTTCAACAGCTGGACTGCCAATGTTGTGTACCCCTGATGAAGACCCCTATATAATGAATTATTTTATCTTATTGTAGCATTTATGAGATTCAATTGGGTTATATTTTAAGGCCACTAAAGTTCCTTTTTTCACCCTTACAGCTAATGGGAGTTGGCCCCTTTAAAAGTTTGTAACAGCAAGTTACATGGGCCTCCCTGTGATTGGTTGTCAGTGATCACGTGGTTGTGAGCCAGCCCCTTCAGCCCCCACTTGTAGACAGGGACTAAAAGTTGTCGGTACAAGGGGGTCACCGTGCCGGCGAGCGCTGAGTGAGCGCCCCCAGACCAAAAAGGAACACCGTTTCTGGCAGCTCTGTGTCAAAGCCCACCACTGTGCTGCTATATACACTCACTTTATTAGCTATTTTATTAGGTACACATTGCTAGTACCGGGTTGGATCCACTTTTGCCTTCAGAACTGCCTTCATTCTTGGTGGCATAGATTCAACAAGGTGTTGGAAAGATTCCTCAGAGATTTTCCTCCATAGTGACAATGATAACATCACACAGTTGCTACAGATTTGTCAGCTGCACATCCATGTTGCCATGATCTCCCTTTCCACCACATCCCAAGGTGCTCTATTACATTGAGATCTGGTGACTGTGGAGGCCATTGGATTACAGTAACCTCATTGTTATGTTCAATAAACCAGTTTCAGATGATTGTAGCTTTGTGACATGGTGCATTATCCTGCTGGAAGGAGCCATCAGAAGATGGGGGCACTGCAGTCATAAAGGGATGGACATGGTCAGCAACAATACTCAGGTAGGCCGTGATGTTTAAATGATGCTCAATTGGTATTAAGGGGCCCAAAGAGTGCCAAGAAAATATCCCCCACACCATTACACCACCACCACCAGCCTGAACCATTGATACAAGGCAGGATGGATCCAGGCTTTCATGTTGTTTACACCAAATTCTGACCCCACCATCTGAATGTCGCAGCTGAAATCGAGACTCATCAGACCAGGCAACGTTTTTCCAATCTTCTATTGTGCAATTTTGGTGATCCTGTGCCAATTGTAGCCTCAGTCTCCTGTTCTTAGCTGACAGGAGTGGCACCCGGAGTGGTCTTCTGCTTCTTGGTTGGATGTGCTGTGCGTTCAGAGATGGTATTCTGCATACGTTGGTTGTAACGAGTGGTTATTTTCATTGACAGAAGTCAATGCAAGCTGTGCCAAAGTTGTACTAAAAGTAGTGCATGAACCTTTTTTTAAGTCAGTCGGAGCGACTCAAGTCACTCCTATTAGAACGATTCCATTGTACTTAGTGGGCTGTGACTTGTCATACGGCATGTGCTCTCAAAGGCAGAGGGCATGCCGCACACCAGTGAGAAACGGGCCTTACTCTTTCCAAAATGAAAGTTCTTACTTTAAGCCCAACTCCAGCCATAACGCTTTTTTGTTTTGGGTAGACTTGGCCCCTCTTGGGTCATTTGACCTCACTTCCTGCCTCTGTGACCGCACAAGAAGAAACGCAAATAAATACCCTCCTGAGGTTCTAACTCTTCCCCCGCTCTGTCCAGAAACTACAAAAAAAATAAATAAAATAAAATATGGAAGAAGTAGAACATTAAAAGTTTAACCAGGCACATATTTAAAGCCTAAGACTGGTCCAGAGCCAGTAAATGAAACCTTTAGTATCACACCAGTCCAGATCTCAGGTGGCCTTCAAACTCATCTGTACCTGAACTGGTGCTCTTTTTTTTCCTCCAACGAGGGTCTTTCCTGCCCCACAGTTCACGGAAACAAAGAGGCGGGCTGTGGGGCAGGAATGTCCTGGCCCACAGCTCATTGGAGTAAAGAAAAAAAAAGCTTTGGTTGTAGATGAGTTTGGGGAATTCCCAAGCTCATCACTGGTCCTGTTGGGTAAGGACAGGAACCAACCATCACACACAATGCATTTGATTCAACAATCCGCAGACTGCTGTAATTATTTCGGAGCATTCAGCTGCCATTTAAGTGGTGTTTGGCACAGCTGGGGCTTACAACGTAAACTCCAGGTGCACCAAACCTGTGGTTATATGAGGGTACGGCACCGGGGATTTCTTACCGGAGTTCTCTGGCGTGTCCCCTCTCCAATTATAATCTCTTCAAAGCTCCTGCTAGCCCCAAGGTTTACAATGGCTTTCTTGTCCCTCTGGCCTATAGGAAGATGTTGTCTCTCTTCCCGGCCGCAGACATTGATAAATGCATGTAATTCTCTTTAATTGCGCTCTTGTTAGGTTCGTAGTCTTCCATCCTGCTAAGCTCATTAACCTTTTAATGATGCCATATCCTTTTCTCGTATAAAATCTCCCATTCTGTTTATCTGAACTTCACTTTGTCACACTCCTTCCTCTTTTAGGGCCCTTCAGAGTCTACGCTTTACCATTTCAGTGAACACTCAACGTGCCTCAAAGCTCGAACAAAAGCACCTGTAACTCAGTTTTTTTTTGGCAATGATGGGCACCAACCATAGGGGCAGATGTACTGTATATAGTAATTGACAAATTTGTAGCTACCCTTCCACAATACCTTGAAACTGACAACCTTAATTGACATCCATAATTGTTTTTTCAATTTTTAATATAAATTTGACTTTGCCCCCCCTCGCCTTTTTTTTTTTTTCTTTTTAACTTTTTCTTCACTTTCCTCCTCTCCAATTGACCCTCCTTCCCCAATTCCAGCCAGCACTCCCCTTCCCTACCTTTGGATATTGAAAAGGGAGAATGGTGGTTACCACCATACTGAGCAGGATGGATGCACTTCTTACAGTAGACTTGGATGTTTATTAAAGGAATTCCCCAATACATACAGACCCGGGGCAAAGGCCTATACTCTACACCTGGATTCTCAAAAAATTCCAAACAAAGAGCCAGTTTACTGTCCTTCAGGCTTTTGAGGAGCCAGACTGTCGCCAGTGGAAGTAGAAAATGATCCGGCATCAGTGGGAATAACCAATGCCTCAATATTGTTTTCAAGGAAGAAATAATGCCCTGGCATTGGTATCAGTGGGAGTAAAAGTACCCCATCATTAGTGCCAGTGGGAGGAAAGGTGCCCCATTGTTGGTATTAGTGGCAGGAATAGTGCCCCATCATTGGTATCAATAGGAGGAATGGTGCCCCATCATTGATATAAGTGGGAGTAATGGTGCCCCATCATTGGTATAAGTGGGAGTAATGGTGCCCCATCATTAGTATTAGTGAGAGGAATGGTGCCTTATCATTGGTATCATTGGGGAGGGATGGTGCCCCATCGTTGGTATCAGTGGGAGGTATGGTGCCCCATCATTGGTATCAGTGGGAGGAATAGTGCCCCGTCATTTGTATCAGTGGGAAGGAATAGTGCCCCGTCATTTGTATCAGTGGGGAGGAATGGTGCCCCGTCATTGGTATCAGTGGGAGGAATGGTGCCCCATCATTGGTATCAGTGGGAGGAATCGTGCCTCATCATTGGTATCAGTAGGAGGAATGATGCCCCGTTTTTTGTATCAGTGGGAGGAATAGTGCCCCATTGTTGGTGTCAGTGGGAGGAATGGTGCTCCATCATTGGTATCAGTGGGAGTAAAAGTACCCCATCATTAGTGTCAGTGGGAGGAAAGGTGCCCCATTGTTGGTATTAGTGGCAGGAATAGTGCCCCATCATTGGTATCAATAGGAGGAATGGTGCCCCATCATTGATATAAGTGGGAGTAATGGTGCCCCATCATTGGTATAAGTGGGAGTAATGGTGCCCCATCATTAGTATTAGTGAGAGGAATGGTGCCTTATCATTGGTATCATTGGGGAGGGATGGTGCCCCATCGTTGGTATCAGTGGGAGGTATGGTGCCCCATGATTGGTATCAGTGGGAGGAATAGTGCCCCATCATTTGTATCAGTGGGAAGGAATAGTGCCCCGTCATTTGTATCAGTGGGGAGGAATGGTGCCCCGTCATTGGTATCAGTGGGAGGAATGGTGCCCCATCATTGGTATCAGTGGGAGGAATCGTGCCTCATCATTGGTATCAGTAGGAGGAATGGTGCCCCGTTTTTTGTATCAGTGGGAGGAATAGTGCCCCATTGTTGGTGTCAGTGGGAGGAATGGTGCTCCATCATTGGTATCAGTGGGAGGAATAGTAACCTATCATTGGTATCAGTGGGTGGAATGGTGCCCCATCGCTGGTATCAATGGGAGGAATGGTGCCCCATCGTTGGTATCAGTGGGAGGAATGGTGCCCAATCATTGGTATCAGTGGGAGGAATGGTGCCCTATCATTGGGAGGAATAGTGCCCCATCGTTGGTATCAGTGAGGAGGAATTGTGCCCCATCATTGGTATCAGTGGGTGTAATAGTGGCCCATCATTGGTATTAGTGGAAGGAATGGTGCCCCATAATTGTTATCAGTGGGAGGAATGGTGCCCCATAATTTTTATCAGTGGGAGGTACAGTGCCCCATCACTGGTGTCAGTGGGAGATACAGTGCCCCATTGCTGGGATTGGTAAAGGAATGGTGCCCCAACGTTGGTGTCAGTTAGAGGAATAATGCCCCAAGGGCCAAAAAAAAGGCAAGCTAAGGGCCGCAGTTTGGAGATACAATTGGGCTTTAGTAACATTCTGGGGAAAGTTAAGGGGGGGGGGTTACACCTTAATATGTTCTGTCAGTCATCATCGGCTGCGAAAAAAGACGTAAAGTTTGAGAGACCTTATTTCATGCCTCGGTTTATCATTTATTGTGGTGTCTGTGGCGCCCTTGGTATGACCTACTTCCAGCTGTATAGAATGTTCCCCGTTGCTTAGATTTCCATCCGCGGTTAATGTTTGCCAGACTCGTGCTATTTCTGGTCTGCGGATGGAATACAGGTTCCTGGGTATATTTTTAGTCAAGGGGCTCTGGGCATCCATCATGTTGGTGACAGAAGCCGGTCATTATCTAGGCCAGGAGAATGCAGTGAGCCAGGGCCTGGTGGCTGAATGGATTGCTTGTCTAGGAATGGGAGCTATAGCCATCTAAATTATCCTTCAATTAGATCTAAACCCCCAACTGACATTTATTTTTTACCTTTTTGTTTTAAATAAAATTCTACTTTTAACCTTTTGTCAAGTCTTCGTACTGCTGATCACCTGCATCCTCTCTGCAGCCACTTCCTGCCTACACGGACTCCAGCTCATGGCGGGCTTCCTACGACCACCGCCCCGGTCATACTTCAGCAATCCTGTGCATGTATGGTACTTCTCATTTCAGCTACCTGGCTTCATTTCTAATAGCTACCAGAGGTGCGCCGAATGGAAATTTTGGTGCCAAACTCAAAACCGAAAAATGCAGGATGCACTTGACTAAAAATGGAAACCGAAAATGACAGTTTTTATAAAATATATATATATTTTTATATATAATTGTATTCGACTTTTTAATTAATATCATGAATTTAAATACATTTATTGTCGGACATTCCCTTTAACCAGTTTTGGACCGCCCACCACACATTTACTGCGGCAGGACGGCCTGGCTGCGTGAAACAACGTACCTGTATGTTGTGGCTTCTTCCGGGTCTGGGTGTGCGCCGCTCTGATTGGACACAGAGGAAGCCAATCAGCAGGTTCAGCGGATGCGATGTCCTCCGACACACCGATCTTTGACAGGAGAGGCAGATCGCCGTTCTGTCAGAGAGGAAGATGGAGATATTTTGTTTCTGCTAAGCAGAAACATGGATCTCTGTCTTCCTCCAGTCAGTCCATCCCCCACACCGTTAGCAAGCACTCCCTAGGAGCGCACTTAACCCTTTGGTCACCCCTGATGTTAACCCCTTCCCTGCCCGTGTCATTAGTACAGTGAGAGTGCATATCTTTTAGCACTGATCACTGTATTAGTGCCACTGGTCTCCAAAAGTGTCACTTAGTGTCCGATTTGTCTGCCGCAATGTCGCAATCCTGCTAAAAATCGGAGATCTCCGCCTTTACTAGTAAAAATAAAAACGCCAGTAAAATATACCATAGTTTGTCGATGTGATAGCTTTTGCGCAAACCAATCAATATACGCTTATTAGGATTTTTTTACCAAAAAGATGTAGCAGAATACATATTGGTCTAAATTGCTGAAGACATTTTTTCATTTTTTTTTTATTGCTTGTGTTTTATGGTAGAAAGTTAAAAATATTGTTTTTTATTTCAAAATATCAAAAAGTCTTTTTTGTTTATAGCGCAAAAATTAAAAACCGCAGAGGTGATCAAATACCGCCAAAAGAAAGCTGTGTGGGGAAAAAAGACATAAATGTAATTTGGGTACAATGTCGCATGACCGCGCAATTGTCAGTTAAAGCGACGCAAAAAATGCTCTGGTCAGGAAGGGGGTGAACCCTTCCGGGGCTGAAGTGGTTAAATGTCTGTCTCCACACTGGTCCACTGCGCTTTTGTTGTGGTGTTAAAAATCCTGCTTGTGGCGTTTTTGGTCAGTTAGCGCACCTCCCCATTGAAATGCATTGGAAACGCTGCAAGAACACATCAATAGCGCACCTGTGTTACGTTTTTGATGTGGTTTTTGGGTCACATGACCTGTGAAAAACACACCATAAGCACGGCAAAATCGCATGCATTTTCAGCGCCATTATCGGCACCTTTTACTTTATCGGCAAAATGCCCAAAACGCCATTTTCAACCGATATGTTTCGGTCGCCAAAATTTTGGTGCATCGCTAATAGCTTCAGAAGATTTAGGACTCACACTTTGTGTCACAGGAACACACGTTCCCGCGTGCATTTTATTTCTTTTGCGCGTTTTACATGCGTTTTTGCACCTCATGAATAGGGCAGCCCAGTCACTTGAATGGATGCGCCAAAGAAGCTCCCGAACCATTATTCAGGAGGCGCAGGTTTTGGCACATTTGTAGCACAACAAAGTCTATGCCTACTTACCGCGTCCGTGGCGCCATGGCAAGTGTTTAGTGCATTTCCAAAACGCCTGCCTAAGGCCCCTTTCACACTTGTGTGACTTGTCCTGCGACTTGGGATTGCAAAGTCGCATGACAAGTCGTACCCCATGATTTCCAATGAGTACCACTCATATCTGTACGACTTCAAGTCTCAACGACTTCAAAGTAGTCCCTGCACTACTTTGGTCCGACTTTGATGCGACTTGAGGTCCATAGACCTCAGGATTACACAGGCATTTTGTCAAAGTCGCGGCAAAAATCGTGACACAGTTACGCAACTCTCAGGTCGCACAAGTGTGAAAGGGGCCTAAACGTGCATTCCTGTGAGTTTTTTGTCACGCATTCATGAACCGCGAAGGTGTAAATGCAGCCGAAGACCTCTTTACACACTTCTACGTCCTGAAAGTCATGTAACTTTGACACGACTTGAAGCAGTGCCTGTGTCAAGTCCCATCAAAGTCGGACCACAGTAGCGCAGGGACTACTTTGAGGTCGCACAGATAGGAACGGTACTCATTGGAAATCATAGGGTGTGACTTGTCATGTGACTTTACAGTCTCAAGTCGCACAAGTGTGAAAGGTGCTTTAATCCTAGATTGTAAGCTCTAATGAGCAGGGTCCTCTGATTCCTCCTGTACTGAATTGTATTGTAATTGTACTGTCTGCCCTAATATTGTAAAGTGCTGCGCAAACTGTTGGCGCTAAATAAATCATGTATTATAATAATAATAAGCCTTGTACACATGGTGCGACGGTCGTACGAAAACGGTCGTTCAACAGCTTGTTGTATGATCATCCGACCGTTAGTACACACGATTAGAACAGCCGATGTGCGACGGTCGCACAATGGCAGTTGGATGAGCAGACTAGAAAACTTTTGTTGTACAACAAACGGTTGTATGACCTTTGTACCGTGTGTACAGAGAAGTTGGTCCAACAAGTTGTACGGGCAAAACACGCATGCTCAGAAGTCAGGAACGCTCGGTCCGTTCTTGTAAATCTAGGTTCCTAATTCACAAATCACATTCACCTGAACTTCCTCTTTATACGCTCGTAACACGTCACCGCGTTTGGTCGTACGATCGCTTAGTGCGTGTCAGTATGCGAGACACAACAGCCAACGTACAATTTTGGACGTCCGGTCGTACAACCGTCGCACCGTGTGTACAAGGCTTTAGGGCTCATTTATAGCATTGCGTGGTGGGATGCTTTTCAGAGGTCATTTGACTGGGGGAGGGGGGAATGGGGGTTATGGTGCCTTTCTTCACTCTCCCCTTCCCCTCAGTGATCACCCAGACTCTACATTGTAACTTTGGAGCAAGTCATGACCTGTGAAGCTGCAGCAGGGGCTGATCCGTGTCAGACATTTGTGAACAAAAACTGCACCAGGATTTCCAATACTGAGCCGGCATCCCAGTCCAGTAAATGGATAATATATACATTATCCTTTGAAAGGATTTTGATCTGTTGAGTTGGTCTTTCCATCTGTGCCCCCATTTGAGAGAATTGGATTGGATTGGCATTGGCAGGCTAGCGATTGCTCCCACCGCAGCCAGGGAATCGCTATCAGTAAAGGGCCAGGCGGACTAAACCCGAACACGTTCACTTATCAGCTCTTCCGCACAGATCCCGGAACAAGCGCTTCATCTTTGATTTAAGAGCGGCGGCCGGGGATAGGCTAAGCGATACTTTATGCCCAATTGTGCATGCAGAGCTGCTGCTGGATATCTCGGTTACGGCCTAAATATAGAGCCACTTATCCAGCTTGCATACAGCTGTTTCCAACTTGTTAGGCCTCATCAGTGCGAGGCGCGCGGTTTCATGCTGGCGGGGGCCAGAAAGTCATCTCTCCCTGGGAAGTTGTTTCTGGATCAGTGAGATCCTCTGGCAGAGGTATTCCTGGAATGTGGGAGGCTCAGTGGCCGCCATTGCTGACACTAATAGCTTATAGGGTCTGCTCACGCTTCCAGGATTCCACCCCAGTGAATCTTCTCTTTCATCACACCAGAAAATCAACACCGCACACACTCCATCACATGTACACAAGCGCAGGTATGTGCGCGGCCTCCATTTCTGCTGACATGAGTCTGCGTGCAAGAAATATCCTTTATATGGTTCGCGGCTTTGTATAGTGGGGAGACATTAAAGTTTAGTATTTTTCTTACACTGGACTGTACTGGAATGCAGTAAAATGTATCAAAAACACATTGGAACGCATCAGAAACACACTGGACCCCAATACAGTGAACAAAACAGGAAGAAGCATCTGGAATGCATCCGGAAACGCATCAAAAATGCACTGGGACGCGCCAAAAATGGCTTAAAAATGCATCTGGAATGGACCTGGAGTGCGTTTTTGTGGTGTGAACCAGTGCTTTCCCTGGCTTCTCCTTCCCTGGCTCCTCCCTCCCTCCTCATCAATATTAGAGGTCAACCGATATGGGTTTTTCTCTGGCCGATGCCAATATTTAGAAATCGGGGCGGCCAATATGAGATTCCGATTTTTTGGGCCAATATGTTAGGCCGATTTTTTGGGCCGCAATGTTAGGCCGATTTTTTGGCCCGATATGTTAGGCTGATTTTTTGGGCTGGAATGTTAGGCTGATTTTTTGGGCCGGTATGTTAGGCCGATTTTTTGGGCCGGAATGTTAGGCCGATTTTTTTTGGCCGGAATGTTGGGCTGATTTTTTGGCCCGATATGTTAGGCCGATTTTTTGAGCCAGTATGTTAGACCGATTTTTTGGGCCGGAATGTTAGGCCGATTTTTTTTAATTTTTTTTTTCCCCTTCATCTCATAAAATCTAAGGGCCGGTTCACACAGGGGCGATCCAACTTGCGGGGCAACTCAGAGCGACCCCGCACAGCACGGCTTGCAAGCGACTTCTGTAATAGAAGTCAATGTAAGTTGCCTGAAGTCACCCCAAAAGTAGTACAGGAACCTTTTTCTAAGTCAAAGCAACTTGAGTTGCTTCTATTTAGATTGGTTCCATTGAAATGCATGGAGACGACTTGTCAGGCAATTCAAGTTGCCCCTATGTGAACCGGCTCTAACAGTTAATTGTGCTTATTCATTGTATGTGGCAGCGGGGCGCTTTTAACCCCTAAGAAGGGGTTTATTCAATCGGCCTAATTTGCAGCTCAGTCGGCCAATGCCGATTAATTAAAAGATGCCAAAAATCAGCCCGATATATCGGTGGACCTCTAATCAACATGCTAATGAAATATTTACTTATTCGTGTTAATTGACAATCTCGGCCAAGTGTATCCCCGTTGAACTTAACGGACTGTTCAGCAGAGGTACGTAAAGTTACCTTGGTTAGATTTATCTTCGTTGAGTTCAACGAAACTGAATCTTTTTCCAAGGACATGATGAAAACCCCACTGAAGTCCGTTGAATGTAACTGAAGATAATGTCTTCAGCGAACGTTCGGCACGACACGCCCCAGCGAGACTCAACGGGGCGTTCAACCTAGCGGGGACACACTTGGCCGGGAATCTAAAATACTCTACTTCCCCTTTTTTTTTTAATTTTTTTTAGCCGGATTGTAAGGC
>BLSH010304506.1:1937635-1974199 GCA_018402905.1 Glandirana rugosa | reverse complement strand
ATAGGATAACATGAACACATAGGATAACATGAACACATAGGATAACATGGACACATAGGATAACATGAACACATAGGATAACATGAACACATAGGATAACATGGACACATAGGATAACATGGAGACATAGGATAACATGAACACATAGGATAACATGGACACATAGGATAACATGAACACATAGGATAACATGGAGACATAGGATAACATGGACACATAGGATAACATGAACACATAGGATAACATGAACACATAGGATAACATGGACACATAGGATAACATGGACACATAGGATAACATGGACACATAGGATAACATGATGGAGGGTTTATTGACTGTAGAAAAAAATGTCTGCAGCTGCTGTAAAAACATCTAAAAACATTCAGTGTGCATGAGGCCTAAGTGTAAGCGTCCCGTCACTATAAAATTAAAGCCTCATGTCGAATTTAGGAGGCTTTGAAGCCTTTCAGCGCCTCCCATTTAAGTCTGTGGTAACGCCTCTCTGCCGCTCTGGAAGGTGTTTTCGGCCCTTTTTTTTTTGAGGTTGCGGTGCGTTAAAATTAGTCGCTTACATTGTGGAGCAGTTTTAAAGCTCCCTAATGCTCTTCAAACACTTCGAAACCGCATATAGTGCGTTTAGAGAGCGTTGTTAATGCTTGTAAACCGTCCCATACTAACGCTTATTGACACTGTCTGACGCCCACACTAACCCCATATAAGCACTATAGGAGCCCTTAATTGAAAATTTGGGGGGTATTTAATGTGTGGAGTCCATAATAGTGTTATTGAATGTACTGCTGAACAATTTTTCCAAATTTCTATCTGGCCCTACAAACAAAGTTCTACTGACATAAGGCCTGCTTTAGGAGCAGCAGAACTAGTGCCCCCGTTGGAAGATGTCTCCTTCATTCCTGGAGAATGGAGAAGGGTGGAAATTTTTTATGGAGAAGGATGGAACATTTTGGTTTAGGAGGATAGATTTTTTTGAATGTGGTTTTCACTCAGAGGAAAATTGTGCTTATTGTAATGCACATGTTAATTCTGAAATCAAAAGCTGAATTCAAAACATTGGCATGGCAATTGAGCAAAAAATTTAGGGTTTTCATACGAACTTTGTGGACCGTTGAATGCTCTGCTGAACAATTTTTCTAAATTTCCACACAGACATTTGAATGAAATTCTACTGGTTATGGCCAGCTTTAGGGGAACCAAAATTCATGTCCCCTTTATTCCTCCTCTTGCGGAGAACGATGGATCATTTTTCTCAAACTAATGAAATTCTAAATTTCTAAATTTCCGTTTGGGCATTCAAATCAAATTCTACTGGCATATGACCTGTTAAGGGCAGCAGAACTAGTGCCCCGGTTAGAAGATTTCTCCTTCATTCCTGGCGAATGACGAAGAATGGAAATTTTTTTCTGGAGAAGGATGGAAAATTTTGTTTAGGAGGATAGACATTTTTATCTCGAACTAACAAAATTCTGTGGATGTGGTTTTAGTTTATGGCAGAATTGTACTTACTGTAATTCTTCATATGTGCATCCTAAAAGTTTGATTTGAAACATTGGCATGATAGTTGAGCAAGAATGTTGGTGGTATTCATATGAAATTTCCGTCCATCATATCAGAGTCCATCATATTACTATGGAATGATACCGCTGAACAATTTTTCTACATTTCCGTACGGGCGTTCAAATGAAATTCTACTGGCATATGACCTTTTAGGGGCAGCAGATCTAGTGCCCCGGTTGGAAGATTTCTCCTTCATTCCTGGTGAATGAAGAAGAATGGAAATTTTTTTCTGGAGAAGGATGGAAAATTTTGTTTAGGAGGATAGACATTTTTATCTCGAACTAACATCCTGTGGATGTGGTTTTCACTCAAAGCAAAATTGTAATGCACATGTTGATCGTGAAATCAAAAGTTTTATTTGAAACATTGCTGTGGCAATTGAGCAAAAAATTTTCTTACAAAGTTTGTGGTCTCTTTAATCGTACTATTGAATGTAATGCTGATCAATTTTTCTGAATTTCCATACAGGCATTCAAAAGAAATTTTACTTGTTATGGTCAGCTTTAGGGGAGCCATAACTCTTGTGAATGTGTTTGTAGCCAATGCAAAGCCAACATCAAAAAAGGTTACCAACTGTGCTGCCTTGGCCAACGTGTATTGTCTTCAGAGAAAGCGGTGGTGGATTAATGAAGGTGGCTGGAATTCTTAAGATAGTCATTGGTAATCTGTTTGCTTTGCCCCTGCCCAGTCTCTTCTGGATGACGGACGGAGCTCGGAGTTAATTTCCTAGTTAATCAATACTTGATTGAGTCATTCTGGTTGAGCGTGTAAGTCCCGCTAGAAGCGGGGAAGGCCACGTCTGTGACCAACCATTGAGGGATAATGTGATGAATGCCTTATTTTTTTCCCCTGTGCTCCTCTGGAAACTTTATCTAGGCTGCGGAGTAATTATTTAGTGAATAGAGCGTGGAGTTTGTGTTGGGAGGTATCAGATTCATCATTATTAAGCATAAGCTCTCTAGAGGTAACCCCATCCTCCGCTCGAGGACCGCTCTTCATAGAGATCTGAACGCGTCTTACTTCAGGCTTATATTCTTACACATTGGTAGTGAAAGCTGAACTCCAGGCAGGTATAAAAGACACAGATTAATGCATCTCTGGGTTCATCAGTACATATGTAAATGTATTACATTTTTAATGCAAGCCATGTACATAACTTTACCAGACCTGGTATCACCATTAAACAGTCCCCTGTGCAGCAAGGCTCAGAATAGGGTAGAAAGAAGCTGCACTATGAGCTGCAGTTTAAGGTCTTATGCACACAGGAAGTTTTGATAACTCTCCTAGATTCCTTTCCTCCTGGCAGCACAGTTTTAGCATAAAAATAACTTGACACTTGTAAAGCCATTTAACGAATTTAGGCGCGTCAAACGCCTGGGCGTTAACTCATTTAATTGGCCTGCTGCACATTTGTTGTTTATATTGCCCCCTGAACAAGTCATTAACCATCTCCCACCCGCCGTAATGCAATATGACGGACGCAAGGTGGCTCCGTCATTCTGGGACGACGTCATATGAATTGCCCCACTCTAGCCACGCTTGCATGCCTGTGGGGGCACGCAGCGTGACGATCAGTGGTGTGCTCTGTCCCTGGGACATGCCACATCACCGATGACGAGGCTCTTTACCCATGTGATCATGGGTACCCATGTGTCCAATCACAGCTGATCACATGTAAACAAGGAAATGTCAGCATCCCTCTCCTCACACTGACAGCGTGTGAGGAGATGAGAGCCAATCAGCATCATTTCTTCCCAGGGGAGATCTGCACTGATGCTCATCAATGCAGTCCCAACAATGTCCAGCAGTGATTCCAATCAGTGCCCATAAGTGATGCCAGTCAGTGCCTGCTCATCAGTAGTGCCCGTCAGTGCTGTCTATCTGGGTCATCTATCAGTGCTGCATATTAATGCCTCATCAGTGCCCTTCAGCACCATCCCTTTAGTGCCACCTCATCAGTATCCAACATCGCACATTAGTCAAGGAGAAAAATCACTTATTTACAAAATACACTAAGAAAAACTTTTTTATTCTTTCATAATTTTCAGTAAAAAAAAAAACCGTGGTGATTAAATTCCACCAAAGAAAGCTCTATCTGTCTCAAAAAAATTATACAGGTTGGGGTACAGCGTTGCTCAATTGTCATTAAAAGTGTGAAAATTGGTTTGGGCAGGAAGGGAGTAAAAGTGTCCAGTAGGCAAGTAGTTAATGTGGCAATGGAGGCACAGTGACCTCAGCTTTTAGCCATTCTATGTGACTGAAAGCCGAATTCCTTTTCCACCACCATGTACATGACTCATTCAGGGTCAAAGATAAACATCAACAATGTGTAGGTAGCAGCGGCACAGGGACCATCATTCTGAAAGGCCGAGGTCATGCTGCAGCGCCGCCACATGAGTGACTCATTCAGGGAGAGATGTAAACATCAACAATCTGAAAGTCAGCAGTGGGGTGGAGCAGGCGCTGAAGGACCTCAGCCCAGTCATTCAAATGATTTAAAGCTAAAGAAATGCTGCACCGCTGCCACATAACTGACTCCTTTTGGGTGAATTGTGAACATCAACAATGTGCAGGTGGCAGGGGCACAGGTACAGCATGGACCCAGTCTTCAGCCAGTTTTTCTGTGCCACTGCTGCCACATGGTCATATTTGTAGGCAGCAGCGGCGGCACAGAATGACCTTGGCCTTTAGTCATTCTAAATTATTTAAAGCCAAGGACATCTGCACCACCACTAGGGGTGCTGAAATTAATCGATGCATCGAATTTCGACCGGCCCCGATGTAGCATCCATGCGGCGACTGGCCATAATCGATTGCCGGGTGACGTCATCCTACTTGCCCTTAGGCGACTTGTCAGGCGTCTTGAGTCATCTGACAAGTCGCCTCCATGCATTGCAATGGAACCGTTCTAAATAGGAGAGACTCAAGTTGCTCCGACTTACAAAAAGGTTCCTGTATTACTTTTGAGATGACTTCAGGCGACTTGCATTCACTTCTATTACAGAAGCCGTCTGCAAGCCGCGCTGAAGTTGACTCAAGCGGGACGAGTTGCCCTGCAAGAGGGATCGCTAAGTGTGAATGCGGTAATTAACCCCCTGTTACTGTGCAAAGTGCCCCACTGTAGTGTACAACATGTTTCTTAATATGTAGCAACATGCCGCACGGTGCCTCTCGGCACTCATGTGACCGCCCGGCCCGCCTCCCTCATCTCTTGTCTCTGGCTGACGTCAGCGCTGGATTCTCAGTCCCGCCTGCCTTTCTTCTGATCTGTCAGCTACAGTCAGCCGGCAGGACTGGGGATCCACCGCTGACAGCAGCCGGAGACTCCCCCATCCTTCCTCCATTCCTTGACTCCCCCATCCTTCTGTTCCTGCCCGTGGATTCCTCCATCCCCAGACTCCCCCCCATCCTTCTATTCCTGTCCATAGATTCCTCCATCTCCAGACTCCCCCATCCTTCCTTTCTTATTCATGGATTCTTCCATCCTTCAGTTTCTACCCTCCCTTGTATCCTAATAGTGATGCATCGCGGAATCGAATCGTTGACCAGATAATCATAATTCGAATTGGGAGACCAGTGAAGCGCATCCCTAACCACCACAGTTTGAAAGATCAGGGCAAGATGTAGTCATCAACAATGTGCAGGTGGTGGCGGTGTTGTATGTAGGGTTGCCACATGTCCAGGATTCACTCGGATATTCCAGGATTTGAATCATCTGTACAGGTTTCAGTTTGCCTAAAACCCAGACACGTCATTTAGAAGGGGCTGTGGCTCCCCAAGTAAGCGAGATAGTCACACGCACATCTGTTGCCAACTGGGAGTTGCGGGCAGCTGTCTAGGAGCATGTTCGGCAACACTGGGGGGGGGGCTGTTTGCTGCAGTGTGCACAGTGCCATATTACTACTCTCTTGGTGCACCCAAAGGTGTCCCAGGTTTTTTATAATCCTATAGTGTATACTACGGAAAACAAATTGGCCCTGTGCCGCTAAAGTGTTCGGGTTTGGCTTGAAGAAAAGGTGGCAACCCTAGCCGTATGACCTCAGCCTTCATCCATTTTGAATGACTGAAGGCGAGGTCATTCTGCAACACCGCCACATAAAGGATAGAATGACCTCTGCCTTCAGTCTTTCTGCGCATGTGTGGCCACCACCTGCACATTTTTGACATTTACATCTCACCCTGAATGAGTCGTTCACATGGTGGTGGCGTAGAATGACCTTGGCCTTTAGTCATTCAAAATGTCTGAGGGCTGAGGTCATATTGCACCACTGCCACCGGACTAAGCCTTCAGTTATTCTGCGCCTGCGTGTAAAAATTACCCATTCAACAATGTGCAGATGGTGGCAGCACAATAACCTTGGCCATCAGTCAGTCAGAATGAAAGTAGGCCAAGGTCATTCTGTGCCGCCGCCGCTGACTACAAATAATGAATGTTAACATCTTTCCCTGAATCAATTGATAGTGTGGCACCAGTGGCACAGAAAGACTGGCTGAAGGCCAGGTCATTCTGTGCCTGTGTCCCTGCCGCCTGCACATTGTTAATGGTAAAATACCATCAAAATCAGATCAGACCGTGGATGCATAATTCTCTTGTTTTGATTTACGTAGCTAAGGCCCCGTTTACATTTCGCATAGCGGGAGTGGGCGTTCGCGTTTGGGGTGCCATTCAAGTCTGAAAAGCAGCCAAACTCACACCATAACTGTTGCCACAATTTTATCGCGATTTTGAATCATGGGTAGAATGCTGCCTGTGATTTGAAATCTCGAAGTGTGAATGGGGCCTAACTGGTACAAACCAAAACAGAGCTGTGTGAATGGGCTCGTAGCATACAATGTTGCTGCTTTCAGATATGTATAAATTATGGATGTGAATGTAGCATATTGTGCATTCACTTCCATGAGCTTTAGGAGGTCAAATTTGCTTCTCTTGTTTCTGGCCCCCAGGTGCTTTCCAGGAGGAACTTAACGCCAGTGCTCACTAACAATTGGATCATTTTGTTTGTTATCGATAAAGCTGGTTTTAGTTCTCCATTTTATTATTTTTCTACAAGGCCATAACAATGGGCAGAGAGCCCTTAGCAGAGAAATGATATAAAGCCAGCCTGTTGTTTACCACCCACTGACACCGGGACTATCTGGTTTGGTGGGGAGTCCCCGGCTGGAAATAGCCGAGGAGGGAACTGCCCAAGAAGTGAAATATAACTTGGCACGGTGCATGGGTTCTTCTTGTGCACGGGTGTCGGAGGTCATAAAAATTCTGATATTAATCATCCAGCTTTCAGCATGGAAAAACAACACTGTATATGGCTGGGCCTTGTCAGCTCGGGAACCCTGGCCTGGCTGGAGCTAGTGGCCACATTTGTAACTTTCAGAGAACTCTATAAAGCTGTTTTTTTTGGTGAACATTTTTATGAAATTTTGATTGCTTAAAGATGAAGTAAACCCTGGTGGGTTTCACTTCCTTCCTTTGCCCCTGCAAAGTAAAAGCATAATGTGCAAGTATGCATCGCATACTAGCACATTATGTGACACCTGCAAACGAAGCCCGTGATGCCCACACTCCATGTTCACCCCTCTTCTTTCCGGGGCCGCGGACTCCGGCTCTGTTACTGGCCGTAGCCACATGACATCACTCCTGTGCATGCGCAGGGGAGCCACCAGTCATGGCACTCGCTCATGAAGAAATGCCACAGGGGATCGTTTCTTCACAGCGCATGCACCGATGATGTCATCGGCACAAAACTCGGTAAATATCTCCTAAACGGAGCATGTTTATGAGATATTTACAGTACCTATAGGTAAGCCTTATTATAGGCTTACCTATAGGTACATCTTCCACAGAGAGGTTTACAACCCCTTTAAAGAGACCCCCATTCATTGCAACAAAATTTCCCTCAAGATAACTGTAGGCATGTTATTTACCTGCAAAAACCTCCCTTGTGTAGACATTCAAAAGCACAAGGGTGGTACTTGGTGCTGCCATCTTGGATGTGAAGTCAGCAGACTCAGAGCTGTCCCCTAAGCCAGTGGTTCTCAACCTCAGTCCTCAAGTACCCCCAACAGGCCATGTTTTGGGAATTTCTCTTAGATAAAATAGCTGTCCAAAATACCAAGCCATTGACTCTGATTTAAAGCACCCGTGGAAGATAAAGGAAGACCTGCAAACATGGCCTGTTGGGGGTACTTGAGGACTGAGGTTGAGAACTACTGGTCTAAGTGACACCCTATAGCAGCCTTTCTCAACCTTTTCAACACCAAGAAATCCTTGAAATACCTTTCCGGTCTCAGGGAAACCCTGCTAAAAATGACTATATAATTCATAATACATTAGTGTAAAAAGATCAATGGTGTCAGTGGGAACTTATCTGAGAGGTAGAAACTGCTTATTGCTCTAGGAACCCCTAGCAACCTTTGGAGGAACCCAAGGCTTCCATGGAAGCCTGGTTGGGAAACCTTACCCTATAGAATGTCTTTCACTCCTCCCCTAGGAGGCCAGAAGCTACATAAAAAAAATACGTAGTTTGGGGTGGTGTGGAGGAGTTGGCCCAGCACATACATTAATTATAAAACTCCCACAAGTGAAGAAGGCTAGAAGGCTGTGCTTGCCAGCAGGAAGGTCTCTTAATCGTTTGACCGCATTGAGAGACAATCACAGTAGACACATGATACCAAAGCTGCCTCACCTCTCGGGCATTAAGGCCACTTAAAGAGCATTTAAGGGTTAAATTGCGCTGCATTATGCTGTGCTGTGTTTTAAATGCCACATGTTCCATTTCCTTGCTGCATGTTAGTGTCAAGTGTGCCTATTGCTACCAATTTTATTTTTTTCAGCTTGTCATTGCCTTGGGACTCTGCTAAACGCATGTGGAGTGAGTGTACTTAAGGTTGGACTTCAAAGGTTAACTGCTCAATCTAAGGGTAGAGGAATAAGGTGTAAAACTTACCTATTCCCTTGCTCCAGCAGGCTTCTAGCACTCACCTCTTCTTTCCCACGCTCTGGATTGTGGGCAGGCCCTCTCCATCCTCACATACAATGCAGGGCTATTGGTTCTGCATTGTAGCAGATGACGTCAGCAAGAGTGGCAAAGAAAAGAGGAAGACTGCCAAGGCAAATAATCAGGTAAGTATTACTCTTTCCTCCTGTACCCCTAGACCTAACCAAACATTTAACTCTTGCAGTGTGGGGGAGCAGTAATGTTGTTTCTTTTTTTGTGAGCAGCACACAAGCAGTAGCCGCCCCTTTTCTCTCTGAGTCCTTTCTTGCCCTTGGTCCACTAATGAAGCCCGTGAAGTCTGCTGGCACTAAGACTGTGTTGCTTTTATCTGCCTCCCGTGCTTTCTGCTTGTAAAAGTGGTGATGATTTAGTTCTGGCAGTATCTTGTTTACAGCTGTTTTATGCAGACACTAATGTTTATGCTCATTTGGTAGTTTTCACCTGCGGAACTGTTTTTTTATGTCGCTGCATCTCAATCTCCTGCAGGTTTAGGCTTGCATGGTTTAACTTTTTCATTGCCGACTGCAGGCTTCCATTTTCTAAAAGCAGAGGGGATATGTTGGGTGGGGGTGTATTTTTAATTTTTATTTACGTCATTCCTGTTACTGGGGGACAAAACACCTGGTGACAGTGTGCTTGCAAAGGCAGGTCCTCTTTGGGACATCAGGGGTCTAACAAGCCCTTCATTTTTCCCATTTGTGATGGAGAAGGAAACTGAGGACACAGAGCCCTTAGTCTCCTTCTCCCCCTGGTGGCAGGTCCTCTTTAATGAGATGTCAGGGGGTCTAACAGACCTCCATTATCTCCCATTTGTACTGGAAAAGAACCTGAGGGCACAGGAGTCCCTCTGTCTCCATCTTTCACGGTGACATGCCTTCATTAATAAGACATCAGGGGTCTAACAGACCGCCAACATCTCCCCTTGTACCTGAGGATATGAAGTCCTTCAGTCTCCAATTGCCCCTGGTGACAGGTCTTCTTAAGGCCCCTTTCACACTTGTGAGACCCGATTTTACTGCAATTTTTTGCCGCAATTTGGGATCAGTACGACTTTGGTCCCACTTTGTTGCAACTTTGGCTCAATGAAAACATATTACAAAGGCGTACAGAAGTAGTATTTGCATGAGAATTTGAGGTTTTAACATTGAAGTCTATGGACCTCAAGTTGCATTAAAGTTGGACCAAAGTAATGTAGTCTTGAAGTCGGCATGACTTGAAAGTCGTACAGATATGAATGGTACTCATTGGAAATAATGGGGAACGACTTGTCATGGGACTTTGCAGTCCCAAATCGCAGGACAACTCGCACAAGTGTGAAAGGGGTCTTATTAAGACACCAGGAATCTAACAGACCTCCAATATCTCCCCTTTGTGCTGGAGAATGAAACTGAGGTCACAGAGTCCTCGTTCTCCATCTCCTCCTGGTGACAAGTCATCTTTAATGAGACATCAGGAGGCTAACAGACCTCCAAAATCTTTCCTTTGTGCCAAAGAAGGAAACTTGGTCTCCTACCCCTGGTGACAGGTCTTCTCACACATGGGGGTCAAACAGAACTCCGATATCTCCCATTTGTGCTGGAAAATTAGACTGAGGACGCAGAGTCCATGGTCTCCTCCTTTAACATGCAGTACTGCATTGAAGTCAAAAGTGCTTATGAATGAGCACTTCCAAGCTCCATAAAGACATTGTTTAATGAGTTCGATGTGGAGGAGCTTTATGTAGACATGAAGGCATTTTTTTTTCATTAAGGATAGAGTAATTGAAGGTTTTAACCCTTAACAGGGTGTTTTTTTTTCCATTCATGTCCCAAGGTCCACCAAGCACATATAGGTGTAATGGTCAGGTGTCCACGAATGTTTGGCTATATAAGGTACGGCCCTCGGTGACTCTGTTCTCCAGCGCACAGGAACAGACAGGAGGGGGGATATAGTGCGTGGGAGCAGGCAATATGAAGACGGACGTCTTGTTTTGAAATCTCCTCCATGTATGGAAATATATTAGCAGACAGCAAGGTTTGCTTTTCGTTTTGGTGCATATGTAACATTATATATTCCTGCAGAGGGAGAATGCTAAACAGATTTTCTGGGCTGGCATGCTAATCCCCACATTTCAGTGCCGGCTATATATAAATACATGGCATCTCTCATCCGGCATGTCAGCCATGCACATGTATCCGAAAATAATTCATCAGCGAGCTATTCCCAGGTGTTAGCAATTCAGCTTTTATTTTGCTTAAGGGCTTATGCGCAATGCACGTCTATGGAGGATGGATGTCACAGCTAGTTTGGTAAATAGACGGGTGCCAGAGGAACCAAATCGGTGCAGTAGGGTAAGGGTTATTTCTTTGGGGTTTTATTTCGAGTTTTTTTCACACCCAAACCTATGGATATATGTTGAAAATGAAGCATAAGTAGGTTACAATGTCTTGAAATTTAAAACAATAAAAATCGGGTGGTTATTGGTTTTGGGAAGAGCTGAAGACTATCTCCAGGGGAAAACAAAAATCCTGCCTTGCAGTGGGGCTTACCTAATCCCCTGCCAGCACTCTCATGTTTCTCCCTATGCGTTCAAACTTGTGGACTGTCTCCTGGCTATGGGCCATGCCTTGTATTTAATAAAGTCAGAGGGCATGTGACCGCTGGGAGCGTATAGGAGAAGAGGCTACAGGCGCAAGTCATAATTATCTTGATCCAGCGATGTGCACAAGAGTATCAGCTCTCGCGGGTCTCTCTCTCTCTCTGCATTGGCTCACACAGCAGCAGGAGCCATGGGTTCCTGCTGCTGTCAAGCACAGCCAGTGACCAATGAAGAGAGAGCAGGGAGCGGGGCCGAGCCACTCTCTGTATGTGAATGGCAATAAAGAGCGTGGCTTGGGAGTGAGCCTGCTTTGAGTGCCCCCCATAGCAAGAGGCATGCTATTAGGGGCACATAGGTGGGGGACCCAAAATGAAGAGGATTGGGGCTGCTTTGTGCAAAACTATTGCACAGAGCAAGTAAGTATGATATGTTCTTAAAAAAAAAAAAAAAAAAAGGTTCTCTACTTTAGACCCACCACCAGCTTCTTGGGGAGACAGAACCACATCAGTGACTCTACTTTCTCTGCTCTGAGCATCTCCACAAGTTCCCAATTTAAAGTAAGGCAGCACTGAGCCTTATTGACATTAAGGTTCTGGGGGGATTTACTAAAACTGGAGCACACAGAATCCGGTGCAGCGCTGCATACTATCCAATTGGCTTCTAGGTTTTATTGTCAAAGTTTAATTGAACAAGCTAAAGTTAGAAGCTGATTGGTTAGTATGCACAGCTACACCAGATTATGAGTGCTCCTCCCATCTAAAGAGAGATATAGATGCTAACATTTGCTTTGCATAAAATCCAGTTTAATGATTTTTAATGAAAAAATAACTGGCTTAAATGGCATTCTTTTTATATCTGCCTGGAGATCAGCATTTTAAGTGCTGCCTCGGGTAAAGAATGGGATGGTCCTGGGCTATCTTAAATTAATGTTTTTCCATTCCTAAGGGTTGACTGAAACTAGCAGTTTCTGCAGATGCAAAATCCTTTAGTCACCCAGACTAAGCCGGTCACCCACCAACGTGCCTTTATTTCATTATCATTGTTTTAGTTAGCGCTGTCAGAGCTGCAACTTGTTGGCCCATCATACTTGGATTTGTAAGGCATATTAAAACATACAAGGAATCCTGGAGAGTCATCAATCATTAGTTTGTGTATTTGCATTAATCCCTGAGCGGTTTCAGAGCAGCACCAGAAATGGCAATTAATCAACTCGCAGAGATAAAATATTTTCTGTGGAAGCCGGCCTTTCCGTGGCTTGGGTAGGCGGGAGATGTGAGACGAGCTGAGATGCATTCTGGATTCCAGCAGGTTGGTTTAGCCAGACTGGACATGATTTGGAGAAGTATGTGACGCTACTTTCACAAGGTACTACAGTGATTTGGGGGAACATTTGGGCTGTTATAAACATTTAAGAGCTATCTCTGAAGGCTCTCATTTATCCACGTCAGCCTCTTTGCCTCAGAGGAACCCTTGAAATAATTTTCAGGTCTTGGGGAATCCCTTCTAAAACCAATTAATTGGTGGTCAGTGGGACAAAAAGC
The DNA here is from genome assembly GCA_018402905.1 of Glandirana rugosa. NCBI lineage: Eukaryota > Metazoa > Chordata > Amphibia > Anura > Ranidae > Glandirana > Glandirana rugosa. The sequence continues at coordinate 1,961,513 of BLSH010304506.1, read as the reverse complement.
CCCTTACATTGGTGGCCAGTAGTAAGAATGCCCCATTTACAGCAGTGATCAAAATGCCACCCTTACAGACAACAAGAAAGATCATTGGTATCATGAAGCTGGCTGTGCTAAGTGGTCTTTGCTTTGACCTGGAACTAGGTAGGCACCTTCAAATGGGAGGTCAATCAGCCACAGCTCCCTACCCCTAGCAACCTCTGAAGGAACACTGGTTGATAGGTCATAGTATAGCTTGTAGTCGTTACTCACTTTAAACTGTACTTGTTCAGTAATCTTGAAGATGTTTCAAATCTTATTCAAGTCACTTCTTTTCACATGAGTGTTAGGAAGATCCCCCAGCATTTATATCCACACAGGTAGCACCAGCACCTTAATTCAAACAATGTGGAATGTCTGAACGTTGGTTGCCCAAGAACAGGATGGGAGGTGTGAAAGATGTGGACCTTGCTACTCTAGTTACATATTCCCATCCTTGGTGTTCGGAAGTCTACATAGGTGTTAATTCCTCAAATAGCTCAATGTGTGAACCTTCAGTGATGTTGAAAACAGCATTTTATGTGAAGGACAGTTGGTGTTGAAATCCCTGACCCCTATTTAGTAACATGGCACCGATACTAAGCATTTGCACGAGTACTTGTAACTCGCACTGAAGCTGGCCCCACACATATGTGAACCCGGTCTTAAGTCCGCAGATTGTAACCCTCGCCTTTATAGAGCGAGAAGGAGGACTTTGTGACATTGTGAGACTTGACATCTGGACCGGACACTAAAAATAGGTATATATAATTTGTATCGCCAAATACTTGAGAAAAAGTATCAGTACTTGGTCTTAAAAAGACTGGTATTGGGGCATCCCTACTATTTATGGATGGTTGTTCCAGTTTGATACAGATGGCCTCTTGCAAACCAGTTGTCCTCTCTGTCAAGAATGTGCACCTCTCGAATTTCAATCCTCCTTAAAGCGGTAGTAAACCCCTTCCTCTCATTTTCAATGCAAAGATCAATACTGTTATTAAGATTACTGTCCCAGTGTCTGATCTCTCCTTACCTTCTTCCTTTCCATGAAATCTATTATTTTTCCGTAGATTACGTCAGCAGCGCATGCGCCGTTAGCCCCTCATTTTCCAGCAAGCTAAGGCTGCCGGAAAATGCAGCGTCTATGCCAGGGCTGCGTCATCTCCTTGAGATGTCGTCAGCCCCAACCTAACGCGATACTTCTCAATTAGACTTCCGCATTGTAAAGGATTTCCTGGCGCCCATGTGACTCAGTACGTCACAGGTGTTGTGGAGAAAGACATGTTGTCATGGTGAGATGAACGAAAACGAGGCTTGGCTATCGTAACTAACATGCGCGAGATTACCGGCATCTACACTAACTGAGGGCGGAAATATATTCTAATAAAGACGTGGAAGCCAGCAGTTACAATGGCACCGCATTATACCCTGCAGGACCGTTTTAAAAGTGCTCGTTTATGGCATGTAAGAGGCTTTATATCAGTTGTATGTAGGCTATTTAGATTTCCAATGTTATGTGGTATTTAAATATTGATCGAATTTAGATTCTTGGGCTGAGTTTACTACCGCTTTAAGGTGTAGGAGACCGGAATCTTGAGCTGTAGAATTCAACCTCCTATGTCGGTTCATTAGTTTGATGAGAGGTTGTCAATGCACAGGTCTTTACTGTATATACCAAGTTACTTTGCTTGTGTTTGGGTATTGGGTCTTTTAGATGTACAAAGCTTCAGTCTCATTGTATTGCCCGGCTTGAAGAACACTGGTTTTCAACTGTGTGTGTAGTTGTTTGGCTGGAATTGCCTTTTAATCATGGCCGTTGCTCCTCCATCGATGGTCCGCCTGTTGTTTTGCCGCTTCTTGTTCTGCTCTGTATTGACTTTCACTCGATAACTGAAGCAGTTGAGGTTGTCAGTGAAATGCGATCGCCCACATCAGCTGCCATGCTGACATATTCCTATCAGTGGCCGTCCAAGGCTCAGGTTTCAGATCCTTCCTCAGATTAGCCGTGTGCCAAGACATCAAATGAAAATCCACTTTGGCTTGGAGAGAAGAATTAATAGCAATGAGGAGGGCTCCTCTTACAGGCTTCAAAGCAAGGCCAGTCTTATTCAATGCGTATGAGTGAAGGAAGATCATTAAGGGGGATTTCTATGTTGCCTGTTGATGTGTCCAATCCCATCCTAACCGTCTTTGTTAAATACAAGGTACAGTTTCCATGTCCAATAAAACAATGGTTTTCATGCTATCACTTGCTGTAACTGTACCTTTCCAACCTTAAATTGCTTTGATCAAGTGCAGCGAGTGAGTGTTGTCTCCGTAGGACAGGAACTGTGTTACTAGCAGGAAAAAAAGGAAATAAACCTTGACAATAAAATGAATGTGGCCACCTCATCTAAATATTGGTAAGCTGCAGGATATTATTTTTTTGTTCTTGTTTAGGTACACTTTAAGGCAGGGGTAACACATAAAATTGGATTCAGGAGCCAGCCTGTCCAATCCATGAGCCATCAGGACTTTTTTGGAGCCATCTCCTTTGACAACAGCTAGAAACCACCTCAAGACGTTAGCCACATTTTAGGGTGTCAAGGTGCCAAGGTATGGTTATCTGTCTCCTGTGATTTGACCAGCCCTGCTTTAAAGTCGTTCTAAAGGCTTAAAGTTTTTTTTACCTTAATGCATTCTTTGCATTAAGGTAAAAAAAGCACTTGTGCACCGAACCCCCCCCCCCAGCCCCCCTAAGTACTTACCAGTGCTCGATCTCGATCCAGCTGGCACAGGACAGAGAGGCAGCAGTGGGAGACATTGGTTCCTGCTGCTGTCAATCAAATCCTAGCAAGAGAGTGGGGGCGGGGCTGAGCCAACAGTCTGTGTCTATAGACACAGGCAGTGCAGCTTGGGATCGAGCCCGCATGAGTGCCCCCATAGGAAGCGGCTTCCTGTTGAGGCACTCCCTGAACAGGAGGAGCCAGGAAGGGGACCCCAGAATAGGATTTGGGTTGCTCTTTGCAAAACAATTGCACAGAACAAGTATGACATCTTTGTTGAATGTGACCCTCAATAGAACTAGAACGCGAAGAGTAGAATATCACCAGTACACCATTGAAGCAAAAATAGGGCCATTTATTGCCACAAATTCATATGCAAAATTTTGGGGCCGTTAAGGACCTTTTATCATGGGTGAGAAATGAGTCCTTAGTGGTTACATATTACACTGAGCAAAATTATAAAAACGCAACACTTTTGTGTTTGTCCTTATTTATCATGACCTGAACTCAAAGGTCTATGACTTTTTCTATGTACACAAAAGGCTTATTTCTCTCAAATATTGTTCACAAATCTGTCTAAATCTGTGTTAATGAGCACTTCTCCCTTGCCGAGATAATCCATCCACCCTACAGGTGTGGCATATCAAGATACTGATTAGACAGCATGATTATTGCAAAGGTGTGCCTTAGGCTGGCCACAATAAAAGGCCACTCTAAAATGTGCAGTCTTACTGTATTGGGGGGGTCCAAAAACCAGTCAGTTTTTGGACCCCCTTGAATTGAATGGTGCCCCAGAGCTGTTGCCGTAGCATTGAATGTTCATTTCTCTACCATAAGCCGTCTCCAAAGGCGTTTCAGAGAATTTGGCAGTACACCCACCCGGCCTTACAACCGCAGACCACGTGTAACCACACCAGTCCAGGACCTCCACATCCAGCATCTTCACCTCCAAGATTGTCTGAGACCAGCCAACCGGACAGCTGCTGCAACTATCGGTTTACATAACCAAAGAATTTCTGGCCAAACTGTCAGAAACTGTCTCAGAGAAGCTCATCTGCACGCTCGTCGTCCTCATCGGGGTCTCCACCTGACTGCAGTTCGTCGTTGTAACCGAATTGAGTGGGCAAATGCTCACATTCAATGGCATCTGGCACTTTGGAGAGATGTTCTCTTCACGGATGAATCCCGGTTTTCACTGTACAGGGCAGATGGCAGACACTGTGTATGGCATTGTATGGGTGAGAGGTTTGCTGATGTCAACGTTGTGGATCGAGTGGCCCATGGTGGCGGTGGGGTTATGGTATGGGCAAGTGTAAGCTATGGTTAATGAACACAGGTGCATTTTATTGATGGCATTTTGAATGCACAGACATACCATGATGAGATCCTGAAGCCCATTGTTGTGCCATTCATCCACAACCATCACCTCATGTTGCAGCATGATAATGCATGGCCCCCTGTTGCAGAATGATAATGCACAGCCCCATGTTGCAGCATAATAATGCACAGCCCCCTGTTGCAGCATGATAATGCACGGCCCCATGTTGCAGCATAATAATGCACGGCCCCATGTTGCAGCATGATAATGCACGGCCCCATGTTGCAGCATGATAATGCACGGCCCCATGTTGCAGCATGATAATGCACGGCCCCATGTTGCAGCATGATAATGCACAGCCTCATGTTGCAGCATGATAATGCACGGGCCCATGAACACAGGTGCATTTTATTGATGGCATTTTGAATGCACAGACATACCATGATGAGATGCTGAAGCCCATTGTTGTGCCATTCATCCACGACCATCACCTCATGTTGCAGCATGATAATGCACGGCCCCATGTTGCAGCATGATAATGCACGGCCCCATGTTGCAGCATGATAATGCACAGCCTCATGTTGCAGCATGATAATGCACGGGCCCATGAACACAGGTGCATTTTATTGATGGCATTTTGAATGCACAGACATACCATGATGAGATGCTGAAGCCCATTGTTGTGCCATTCATCCATGACCATCACCTCATGTTGCAGCATGATAATGCACGGCCCCATGTTGCAGCATGATAATGCACGGCCCCATGTTGCAGCATGATAATGCACAGCCCCATGTTGCAGCATGATAATGCACGGACCCATGTTGCAGCATGATAATGCACGGCCCCATGTTGCAGCATGATAATGCACAGCCCCATGTTGCAGCATGATAATGCACGGCCCCATGTTGCAAGGATCTGTACACAATTCCTGGAAGCTGAAAACATCCCGGTTCTTGCATGGCCAGCATACTCCCCAGACATGTCACCCATTAAACATGTTTGGGATGCTCTGGTTCGGCGTATACGACAGCGTGTTCCAGCTCCCGCCAATATCCAGCAACTTCGCACAGCCATTGAAGAGGGATGGACCAACTGATCCACTGATCAACTCTATGCAAAGGAGATGTGCAGCACTGCGTGATGCAAATGGTGGTCACACCAGATACTGACTGGTTTTCGGACCTCCCCCCCGGACCCCCCCAATACAGTAAATCTGCACATTGTATAGTGGTCTTTTATTGTGGCCAGCCTAAGGCACACCTTTGCAATAATCATGTTGTCTAATCAGCATCTCGATATGCCACACCTGTGAGGTGGATGGATTATCTCGGCAAAGGAGAAGTGCTCACTAACACAGATTTAGACAGATTTGTGACCAATATTTGAGAGAAATAGGCCTTTTGTGTACATAGAAAAAGTCATAGATCTTTTGAGTTCAGCTCATGATAAATAGGGACAAACACAGAAGTGTTGCATTTATAATTTTGCTCGGTGTATTTTATGACAATGTCTCTATTTTTGCTTTCACGAGTACATTGGTGACATTCTACATTTTGATCTTGAATGTATGATGGAGCATTCCGGCATTTTTGTCATCTTAGCACCCCCCCACCACGGTTAGATTTCATGCTGTGAAGAAAGCAGTGGATGATATGGATTTGCACGATACACCTGTGCCCATTAAAACTGCAGCTTGCTGTATGCCAGTGCGGATTACATGGGGAAATGAGATCTAGGCCTAGTCCTTTGTACTAGCTCCTATTATGCCCGTTCATTCTCTGTTCTGTTAGCTATACCTGGTTTGGCCTGGGATCACAGGCACAGCCTTGCATTCTCATTTGTGTCTAATTATATTGTGGTTTTAGGCCTTAAGCCAGTGTTGTCTGTACACCTCCAGCGTATCAACTAACTGCACCTAGGCTTTAGCCTCTCAATGGGGGGAGGTCTCACCATGATCAGACTGTTGACTGTTCAACCGCAATACAAATTGCATTGAGAGTGATCATTATAGACGCAATGTAGCTGTCTGAAAACATAGGGGTCTGTTTATGAAAAAATTCACATAGCCATTTGTACAGCGATTTACATTCATTCACTAGGAATTAACCAGCATGCACTCATGAACTTAAAGGATTTCCCACACAATGCTGTGGATGTTTTACGAATAGGGTAAAATCAAAGGTCGCTCTCTTCTGATTGATTGTTCTTCTTAGTGTATTTTCTCTTAGTGTTAAATATTGTTAGGGTATTTTCCCCCAAGATCGATTGTTAGGGTATTTCCTCTTCAGGTTGAATGTTTCCTTTTTTGATCAAATTTTCTCTGTAACTTAACATTCAAACAGAAGAGAAAATACCCAAATAACATTTGACCAGAAAAGGAAACACCCTAAGAACATTCAACCAGAAGAGAAAATACTAACATTAGGTGTTAGGCTCGATTCACATCTATGCATTTTGCTTTTCAGCGTTTTTGCTGTGCTTTCCGTATTTTTTTTACCGCGTTTTTGCAGCGATTTGCGTTTTTCATGTCTTTTTAACCATTTTTGGGGGGAATATTTTGTTGCTAGGCAGATCTAAAAACGCATACCGCGGCAAAAACGCAGCACTTGCATTTTTCTTGCACGCCCGTTGAAGTCTATTACATGCAAAACGCTGCATTTTGCGGGATAAAAAGTCCCCAACCCTTTCCAAAAATGCAGAGGCACAAAAATGCATTGATGTGAACATGTTTCATAGGAACCCATGTTAAATCAATTCCCTGCATTTCTGCAAAATGCATAAAAAAATGCATTAGTGTGAATGGAGCCTTAGGGGAAAATACCCAAATAACTTTTAATCAGAAAAGGAAACACCCTAAGAACATTCAACCCGAAGAGAAAATACTAACAATAGATCTTAGGGGAAAATACCCTAAGAAGATTTGATCAGAAAAGGAAACACCCTAAGAACATTTCATCCTGAAAGAAAAATTACCTAAAAGCATTGGATCCGAAGAGAAAATACCCTGAATGGAGTCTCTCTCCAGTGACGCTAGCGCTAACTTAGGCTAAGATGATGTCATCATCATTCTGCTGCAGATGGGTCAAAGCATCCCTTCCACCTGCAATCAGTCTGTACATTGTAACTTAACATTTGATCAGAAGATAAAATACTCAATGTACAGACTGATCACAGGTGGAAGGGATTTTTTGTCCCATCTGCAGCAGAATGATGACATCATCTTAGCCTAGGCTAGCGAGCTAGAGTTATGCTAAGTCAGAGTGAGACTCCGGTGAGGGTATTTTCTCTTCAGATTGAATGCACATAGGTTGTTTTCCTTTAGGATCAAATGTTCTTACAGTGTTTTCTCTTCCGATCAAATGTTCTTTGGTTATTTTCTCTTCTGATCAAATGTTAGTGATAATCAAGCTTCAGATTTTTTTTTTTTTTTTTTTAGTAGTAAAATAATAAATGTGTTATACTTACCTGCTCTGTACAGGGGTTTTGCACAGACCAGTCCTGATCCTCCTCTTCTTGGGTCCCCTGTCAGCGCTCCTCAGTGAGTGCCCACCATAGAAAGCTGCTCTCTATGGGGGCACTTGTGCAAGCTAAATTCTGAACTGCCCTGTCTGCGCCTATAGACTATACAGAATGCAATAAAGTGGTTGTAAAGGCTGAAGGTTTTTTACCTTCATGCATTCTATGCATGAAGGTAAAAAAACCTGTGTGCTGCTCCGCCTACACCCCCCCTAATACTCACCTGAGCCCCTTCTTGGTCCAGCGATGTGCACGAAAGCCTCAGCTGTCCCGGGACATCCTCTCCTCATTGGTTGAGACAGCAGCAGGAACCATTGGCTCTCACTGCTGTCAATCATAGCCAGTGAGCCAATGAGGAGAGCAGGGGCTGTGCTGCGGCTCTGTGTTTTATGGATGCATAGAGAAGGGCTCGGCAGTGAGCACGCACCAGAGCCCCCATAGCAATCAGCATACTATTAGGGATACTGGTCAAGGAGGAGGGGCCAGGAGCGCCGGCAGGGGACCCGAGAAGAGGAGGATCGGGGCTGCTTTGTGCAAAACCAACTGCACAGAGCAGGTAAGTATAACATATTTGTTATTTAAAAATAAAAGCCAAACCTTTAATACTTTAATACCACTTTACTGTAAAAAACAAAACAAAAAAAAACCTTGAAGTATTACTAAACCCACCACATTAAAATCACTCTGTATATGCAGTAAAGTATGCTTGTTATACTCACAGTGGAACCTCAGGGGTTAATCCCCTCAGCATTGTGTAAAAAAGCTTCATGATCCTGTCTTCTCTGATCCTCCCCTTCTTTTACTGTCCCCTAGTAATTTCCTGATAACACAGAGTCTATGGAGTCAGGATACACATGCTCAGTTTGGTGTGTATTGCTAGAGAGGTTTTTTTTTTTCTTGTGAGGATGCATGTGGTCAGCACTGTCCAGACAGAGGGTCATGGGTCTTGCAGTCTCTTAGTACAGTCAGACAACTCCTCCTACAAGCTTTAACCAGTGCTTGGCTGGACACTGGTAGAAGTTATAGGACTGCTATATACTGCTATTCACTAAAATAATTGCATTTCCGTGTACTATGGGAGACCAGATATAGTGAATGCAGGCTCCTGGGTTTAATAACACTTTAAGGCTTTAAACCACTTAAACCCCTTGGCGCTGGCTGTACACAAATTTGCTGCCTCTTGGTGCCTGGGCCTTGACGCTGGGAGGCTGCATATTTGCGTGAATTGCGGTCAGTACCGCTGTGCTGAGAATTAGCTCCCGGCACAGTTACCGGCGCCTAACTGAAAGCTCAGCGATTGGAAGTTTTTGGATTACATGACCACCATGGCAACCAATCAAAATGGTCAAATGCTCTCAAACCCCACCCTGCCTCCTGGCATCCTAAACCTCTTAAAGGGCCGGGAGGCACCGGCGTGAAGAGGTTTTCGCTGCAATGTACAGTCTGGTCACAGGGGTAGGAGAGGCTGCTTCTTCTTTTCTGCAGCAGACTGATGACATCATCTTAGCCTAGGCTAGTGTCACTTGGTTGAGGCTCAAGGAAGGCTTAGAGCTCTTTTAACCACTTAAAGGCCGCATTGCATACTTTTACTGCTGCAGATTGACAGCGTAGCGCGAACCACTGTCTATAAACGGCGATTTGCGCAGTGAACGGGGCCGCAAGTTGGGTGGACTCGATGTCCGCCAGCAACCTGTGATCGTCTGTTAGAGAAGAAAAGCGGGGAACCGCTGATGTAAACATGGCGGTTCCCTGCTCTGTCAGATGGCATGACAGAGATCTACTGATTCCTGTACTCGGGATCAGTTAGATCTCTGGTGCCCCTGACAGCCCAGCCCCCACACAGTTAGAACACGCTTAGGGAACACAGTTCACTGCCTCCTGCAGGTTAACCCCTTCACTGCAAATGACATTTACACAGTAATCAGTGGCTATTTACATTTCTGATTGCTGTATAAATGTCATTGGTCCCAAAAAAGTGTCAAAAATGTCCGACATGTCTGCTGCAATATCACAGTCCCGATAAAAATCGCAGATCGCTGCCATTACTAGTAAAAAAAAAAAAAACGTAAAAACGCCATAAATTAATTCTCATGGTTTGTAAATGCGGCAACTTTTGCGTAAACCAATCAATAAATGCTGATCGTGATTTTTTTTTATACCACAGATATGTAGAAGAATATATATCGGCCAAAACTGATGAATAAATTCGTTTTTTTATTTTATTTTTTTGGACATTTATTATAGCAAAAAGTAAAAAATATATATTTTTTTTCAAAATTGTCACTCTTTTTTTTGTTTATAGCGATGATCAGAAATGACGCAGAGGCGATCAAATACCACCAAAAGAAAGCTCTATTTGTGGGGAAAAAAGGACGCAAATTTAGTTTGGGTACAACGTCGCACGACCACGCAATTGTCAGTTAAAGCGACGCAGTGCCGAATCCCAAAAGTGCTCTGGTCCTACAGTGGGCTGAAGTGGTTAGAACCTACTGTTGCTGTATAGCAGGGATATGCAATTAGCGGACCTCCAGATGTTGCAAAACTACAAGTCCCATGAGGCATAGCAAGACTGAAAGCCACAAGCATGACGCCCAGAGCCAGAGGAATGATGGGACTTGTAGTTTTGCAACAGCTGGAGGTCCACTAATTGCATATCCCTGCCGTATAGGGTTATATGTTAAGATTTATTTCTTGTAGAACCGTAAAATTTACTAAAAGGTCCACTTTATTGCAACATTCTTTTTTTTTTTTTTTTTTTTTTTTGGCCACAAGCAAAATGGGTAGTGACCACTATCGCCCAGAACAATTTTATTCCATTTTCTGCGGAGGAAAGGCGACCTGTCTGTGTTTTGTGGCTGAATGAGATACATTGTGACCTAGATTATCCCTCTTTCCTTTATGCTAAACCATTAGCTGCTCATTGTTTCAGTCTATTAAAAAATTTTCAGCATTGAATTTCAAGCTGCATTGTCATCTCCAATTGTTAGCAGCAGTTCCCGCTGAAGTGCCGAGTCCTCAAGGACTTCTCTCCAATAGTTCCAATGTTCAATATTTCTCCAATTACCATCTTTATTTATCCCCAAATAAGCCCCGTAGGTGAGCTGCCTCCCCTGGGCTAGTCTCTCCCCGGTGACACTAATTGATTCTATGACATGGCAGCTGATGGCTCACCTGAAATTCAATGCCGCTGTGGAAGTCGCTATGCTAACGACCGTGTCTAAGTGACTGCACATTGCTCCTATGTAGAACGTATGGGAACTGTGCCGATCGCTGAAGGCTTTGACGTGAACCTGTCACGGGGAAAGCAGCGCTATGGTGTTCCTAGAGAAAACTGAATCAGTGTAGGGATTTCTTTTTAAATTTATGCCGACGGTTCTCTGGAAAATCAGCAGTTTAGTTATCTTCTATTTAAATCTTTCTGGTCTGTTTGCCATGTTAGATGAGCATTCTCACAGGCTTGTTGTTTGAGAAGGAACAAAAAACCCGTTGATAGATCGAACGGCAGAGGCGCTCATAGGAATGTATGATCGATGGGTTTTTGTTCCTTCTCAAACAAAAAGCTGGATATCTTCCTGATGGCTTCTTCAAGGACGTAGAGCCAAGATCCCCGAGCCATTGAGAGTGACCATCCCTATCCGGCAGGAATGTTCTCCACCTGCGTACTAGGAAGGGTGTATGTCTTATCCAACAGGGTCACCACAACGTTCCCAAATTAGCTCCACATACCACACTATAAGGGCTCCCCTGCCTGTCCTCTTATTTTTTCGGGGGATACCCTTTTTTTTTTAATTAAATCTTTATTTATACTAAGGAACCGAACATCCACCAAAATAACAATGTTCCACATTTTAAGCACAATGACTCTCACATTACCTAGATCAGTTTTTCTCAACCCTGTCCTCAAGTACCCCCAACAGGCCATGTTTTGGGAATTTCTCTTAGGGCCGGTTCACACTTGAGCGGCGCAATGCGGCGCGACTTGCCAGGGCGAAGCAAGTCGCCCCGCTCGAGGCGATCTCAACGTGGCTTGTGAGGAGACTACTATCATAGAAGTCAATGCAAGCCGCGCTGAGATCACCCTGAAAATAGTGCAGGAACCATTTTTCTAAGGCGGAGCGAAGCGATTCGCTCCTATTAGAACGGTTCCATTGCACAGCATTGAGGCGAATTGTCAGGTGACTCAAGTCGCCTGACAATTCGCCTAGATGTGAACGGGCCGCAAAGTCGCGCCGCTCAAGTGTGAACCGGCCCTTAGAAGTCCAAAATACCAAGCCATTGACTCTGATTTAAAGCACATTTGCAAGATAAAGAAAAACCTGAAAACATGGCCTGTTGGGGGTACTTGAGGACAGGGTTGAGAACCACTGACCTAGATAACATAGCTTAACATTCTATACCAAAATACAGAAATACATCATAGAACCCATTCTTATTTTCTTATGCCCACATCGAAGAAATCTGCAGGGAATGCGCCATCATTTACCTAAGTGGATATTACGGCTCCTCAAACCCTGAGGACCTCCACCAATTGACCACTATCCTCACAGTCTGCACTTTTCATAAGTTATATTCCAAGCAGAGATACATACACGTGTGTACGTTTCCTAAATGGCAAAAGCTTTGTGATTTCAAGTACCAAATCTAAACGGTGTAGAGAAGTCCCTTGCCTCCGTTGACTATCAGTAGCACCGAATGATCCCGGACTCACCCCCAACTTGTTGATTAGACAATGAAGGAGTAGCAACAAACAGGAGTTTTCATACTGTTCTCCCATCCTGTCAATCCCACCTTCCCCACCACAAACCTCATGCTAACGCTCCATATAACCCAAGCACTGACCCCCACATCAACCATCCCGTGATGCTGGTCATACACTAAGCAATTTTTTGCCAGTTTGGTTGTTTTCAGCTGCAATTGCCGTCTAGTTTTCTTAGACTAATGATTGGAAAGCAATCAAAACCACCTCAATGTCACTCAAAAATTAATTTTTATTTGAATTGCTGGTGTTGAAACCAAGAAACTTTTCCAGTTGAAGGCTGACTGAAAGTGACAACATTGTCCCAAGTGATGCAGAGGGTAGCGCTGGTACGAAAATGTGAGAGCCGATCTCTACATCCTTGAATTCCTTGTGGTGGCACCCCCTCAGAAGGGTGCATCAGTGTCCATTTGTGCTCACTTTTTTGGATTAAATGACATTGGAGCTCTAGTGATCAGAAAGAATTACTACAAGGGACAGGCCTGAAGTGGAGGTGAGTATTGCAGGCAGCTGCTGGGACACCATTTAAATAACAAAAGAGCCTGGAGTTGGGTTTTAACCACTTGCATGCTTACTCTCCTCTATTGAGCTGGGATCCTCTGTGTCAAAGGCTGGCCACCCTGCACCAAAAGATGCCAGTACAGAAGTCAGCGCCAATCCTTGAATTCCTTGTGGTGGCACCCCCTCAGGGGGTGCATCAGTGACCACTTGTGCTCACTTTTCCGGGTTAAATGATGCTCTGGAACACTGGGGACATCTAGTGGTCGGAAAGAATTACTTCAAGGGACAGGGCCGAAGTGGAGGTGAGTATTGCAGGCAGCTGCTGGACACCATTTAAAAACAAAAGAGCCTGGAGTTGGGTTTTAACCACTTGCACACCTACTCTCCTCTATTGAGCTGGGATCCTCTGTGTCAAAGGCTGGCCACCCTGCACCAAAAGATGCCAGTACAGAAGTCTCATCACTGGAATCTACAGATTTATTGTACACTTGTGTATAGGACCACATGGGGACTTTTGTAACTTTTTTTTCCGAATTTTTTGTTCATATTCATCTACTATATATGGATAATGAAGGGTCTAAAAGTGAACAATCAATAAGCCTGCAGCTGAACATTCACTCTGATTGCCTTTCTCTCCCACGCTGTTATAATTAGAACATGTGGACTGAACTTTGATGTCGCCAGTTAGGTCATGGCAGAAAAACCACCTGGCTGTCAGCAGGGACCAGTTTAAATGAGCAGCCAGCACAGAGAAGGACATCTGCAGCCTTCGCCACAAAGATAAAACAGACCCTATGTAGGTCAAGCACAAAAATAGAAGTCCAGGCGCTTGGCTGTGTGAAGACGGCAGAAGACACTTCACTGTATCTGTAAATACAATGGATCACCTGCTGTCATATTTCACATGGGGGGGTTTGTAAGAAAGAATGTATTGTTTGAATCCAAGATGGACCCACATCCTTATTTTTATTTCACGAAGTCTGCAGTGGTGGCAATAAAGTTGGGCACTCGCTAGTTAGATTTTACTAAGATCTGAGCTGTAAACCTGGCCACGCTTTTTAAAATTTGATTACCGATTAATTAACCATCTTAAAGTGTATATCAAGGAAAAAAAAATGTGTTCCTAGTTTTGATAAGGATTAGGACTTATGTTGGGTTTTTAGCGCAGTCTGGCTCGACTAGAGATATTTAAGTATTGCTGATTGGGCATTCCCCTCACTTTCTGACTTGTGCAACTGCATAGGGGGAGTGGTGAGAAATAGAAATTAGCCTTAGCTGTGGACTTTAGATTGAAAGTCTATATTTACATATCAGAATACTTAGCAATACTTACCAATATTTCAGTCCCAGGCCCTGTTAACCCCACATTTCCCACTCAGTCCCCTCCTCAGTTGGCCTCAGGCTCACCCAGTGATCAGGCAGGCCTGCCCAAACCGTACCCACTTACCAGAATGGCCCACCTAAACCCTTCCTCTAATTATGCAAGGCTGCCCACTTGCAGCTCCCAATCACTGTAATAAATGCCTTTTTGTGTTACTGCACATGTGCATTAACTCAAATAAGGTTTTGACTGTGATCTTGGCACAGTATTGTCCCATCTGGAATTAGGTCCAAGATATGGGAGTGTCCCAGTGTGTGTAGTACATCAAATAAGAGCGACACTGTGATTCCGGGACCCAAAATCATGGGGTTCCAAGATAAGGGACTGTCCTGGCATGCACAGTAACTAAGATAAGGGTAACAATGTGATTTCAGCACATCGCCCGACACACAGCATCATTGGAGCTGTCCCAGCATCATCGGGGCTAAAGACCAAGATGCGTGACTGTCCCGACATCTGCAATAACTCAAATAAGGGTGATACTGCGATCCTGGTACATCGCCTGAAACATGGCATCATCGGGGCTAAAGACCAAGATGCGTGACTGTCCTGACATCTGCAATAACTCAAATAAGGGTGATACTGCGATCCTGGTACATCACCTGAAACATGGCATCATCGGGGCTAAAGACCAAGAGGCGGGACTGTGCCAACATCTGCAATAATTCAAATAAGGGTGATACTGCGATCCTGGTACATCGCCTGAAACATGGCATCATCGGGGCTAAAGACCAAGAGGCGGGACTGTGCCAACATCTGCAATAATTCAAATAAGGGTAACACTGATCCTGGGACAAAGCATCATGGGGACTGAGGTACACGATGCGGAACTAATCTGGCATGTTCAGTAAATCAAATAAGGGCGACGGTGATCCTGGAATATCGCCTGGGACACAGCATCATCGGGACTGAGGGCCATGATACAAGACTGTCCCACAATATGCAGTAAATCAAATAAGGGTAACGGTGATCCTGTAATATCGCCTGGGACACAACATCATCAGGGCTAAAGACCAAGATGCAGGACTGTCCCGACGTCTGCAGTAACTAAAATAAGGGTAACTCTGTGACCCTGGGACATTATCTGGGACGCAGCATCATCAGGATTGAGGTCCACAATGTGCAACTGCCCTGGTATGTTCAGTAACTCAAATAAGGGCGACCGTGATCCTGCTATATGGCCTGGGGCACAGCATCATCGGGCCTGGGGCACAGCATCATCGGGACTGAGGTCCATGACACAAGACTGTCTCACAATATGCAGTTAATCAAATAAGGGTAACGGTGATCCTGTAATATCGCCTGGGACACAACATCATCAGGGCTAAAGACTAAGATGCAGGACTGTCCCGACGTCTGCAGTAACTCAAATAAGGGTAACTCTGTGACCCTGGGACATTATCTGGGACGCAGCATCATCAGGATTGAGGTCCACAATGTGTAACTGCCCTGGCATGTTCAGTAACTCAAATAAGGGCAACCGTGATCCTGCTATATGGCCTGGCGCACAGCATCATTGGGACTGAAGTCCAAGATACATGACTAGGGTAGCTCAGAGGTCACCACCTAAAAACTCCTACATTACAACAAAATATTCATGCCCCCAGTTACAAAACACTGCCTCAGGGACATTAACACTTGCCCAAAGACCCTACAGGTCTACCACTACCTGGTCCTATTATTAGATCACACTTAACCAGATGATATCATACCAATCGATAGT
Source organism: Glandirana rugosa (assembly GCA_018402905.1). NCBI lineage: Eukaryota > Metazoa > Chordata > Amphibia > Anura > Ranidae > Glandirana > Glandirana rugosa. Next base: position 1,945,538 of record BLSH010304506.1, on the reverse strand, counting down.
TCCCCACTTGTATCCCACACACAGATATTTACCCCATTCAAAGGGTCCCAGCCACCACCATAATACCTACACACCTCCTGCCAACATACCCCATACTAGCTCATCCCATGGATTCCAGACTCCGACAGTTAATGTCCAAACCCTTCCTGCAGTCTAATCTCCTACGCTCCTCCCTATCAGCCCGTCTCCTCAACCAATCACGTAAGTAAACCACCTACCTTTGAACATGTTAACTCTTTGCTGTCTGTTTTCCCTTCCACCCTGTCATGCCAACCCTATGCTTTATTAGTTCCTCATAGCTCAGGGCCTTCCTGGATTGTCCCACAATGTGCAGTAACTCAAATAAGGGTGACAGTGATCCTGGTATATCGCCTGGGACACAGCATTATTGGGACCGAGGTCCAAGATACAGGACTGTCCCTGCATGTGCAGTAACCCACATAAGGTGACACTGTGATCTTGCTACATCACCCAGGATACAGCATCATTGGGGCTAAAGACAAAGATGCAGGACTGTCCTGACATGTGCAGTAACTCAGATAAGGGTAACACTATGATCCCGGGACTTTGCCCGGGACACAGCAACACGGGGACTGAGGTCCAAGATGCAGAACTGCCCTAGCATGTTCAGTAACTGAAATAAGGGTAACACGGTGATCCTGAGACACAGCATTATGGGGACTAAGGTCCAGGGTGCAGGACTACCTATGCAAATCTGGGACAGATGGCAACTTTGCACCATCAACAGCAATGTTTAATATGTTTAGATTGCGCATTTCACATTTTTAAAACAGGAGAACTACTATTAAAAAAGCCAATGAGGACACTCCTGAGTTTTACATGCTTGGGGAATCTACAGGCACCAGTTATGGCATTGCACAAATGAAATGTTAAAAAAGCTCAACCAGTGAGCGAACGTACAATGCTTACTTGCTGCTTTGACGCGACCCTTAATGCTAAATAAAAACGTTAGCATTCAATATCTTTTTATTTTTCTTTTCTTCTATCAAATACGAAAGACCGTGCGCCTTTAAATTAAAAGAATACCCTGCTTTGTTTTTCCTCTGCTCAGCTAGATTCCTGCCGCGCCGGGCGACCCTTGAGCCGCTGCCGCCTCCCATTACTGGTGAACTATTTGCCATCCGAGCAATATTTGCTAGTTAAATTTGCTCAGAGGGTTGGTGTTATCACAAAGCTGCAATTGTCTGTCACAATGGGCCTCTGCCAAATCAGCAGTCTTGATAGGTGAGAAATAAAAGACAACGAATGAACTTGTGTAGCTAGTGAACTGTAAAATCTCACACTGCATTGTATCGCGTTTTTCCTCGCTGCATCCGAAATATCCTAATGGCCTTTTGTGGCTGCTTTATAGAGGCTTTATATACCGCGCCGCATTATATATTGGTGCCATGAAAATTCTGCATAATAATGAGACACGGGGAGATTTACTAAAACTGGTGCAGCTGTGTATAGTAGCCAATCCGCTTCTAACTTTAGCTTGTTCAATTAAGCGTTGACAATAAAGCCTGGAAGCTGATTGGTTACTATGCAGAGCTGCACCACATTTTGTTTGCACCAGTTTTAGTAAATCTCCCCCACAATGTCTATAATTCAGCTTCACGGCATTAATTTTGTTCTAGCATGTAACAATATAATTATTTTATTTTTTTAAAAAGGGGCTTTTAAGCAAATTATATAAACACTCCATTGGGAATGTTTATGGCAATATATAGAGATTTGGATATACTGTATTTTCTTTATAATATATACTTTTGCTTTCCTTTATTTCCCCAGGTGATCCTGCTAGCAGCACACTTCCTTTTATCTGATTATATTCAAGTAATTTAAGCATTTAAGTAAGGCATGTTATTACTTGTAAAAGTCACCCTTGTGTAGACCTCTAAAAGCCCTGAGACTGCTGCCGGCTGTCACCATCTTGGATGTGATATCAGCAGCCCCACCACACTGAGGGCTGTCACTCTATAGCAGCCTTTCTCAACCCTTTAATCATGGAGGAACCCTTGATATAAATTTCAAGTCTCAGGAAACCCTTGCAAAAAATGATTAAAACTGAAGTTTAGGTTTGGCAGTTTTTACGTACTTCCATTGCTTCAGCTTGGATCAGTGTAAGTATGTATGAGCTCTAACTGTGGGATCCCTCTAGAAGCTGGAAATCATTGTAGAAGTCACTGCTACTATGGTGATATCCACGATCTTGCTGGTCCCGGTGATCTCCACGAGCTTCCCGGTCCTGGTAATCTTCAGTAGCTTCCCAGCCCGGTCGTCCCCACTTGCGTCCTGGTGTTCCCCACTAGCTTCTCGGTTCCGGTGATCTCCACTAGCGCCCCATTCCTGGTGATCCTCACTAGCATCCGGGTGATCTCCACTAGCGTCCCAGTGATCCCCACTAGCGTTCCAGTGATCTCCACTAGTGTCACAGTGATCTCCACTAGCGTCCCTGTGATCCCCACTATCGTCCCGGTGATCCCCACTAGCGTCCCAGTGATCTCCTCTAGGGTCCCGGTGATCCCCACTAGCGTCCCGGTGATCCCCACTAGCATCCCGGTGATCCCCACTAGCGTCCCACTGATCTCCACTAGCGTACCCGTGATCTCTACTAGCGTCCCATTCCCCGTGATCTCCACTAGTGTCCCGGTCCCCGTGATCTCCACTAGTGTCCCGGTCCCCATAATCTCCACTAGTGTCCTGATCCCTGTGATCTCCACTAGCATAGCCAGTGCTTTAATTTTCCTCACCTAGGTAAGAATGATGTTCCCGACAGTGTTAATTTTGACGCCAAATTTCAATTACGTTTTAGCCATAGTCTTTTGACTAAAATGACATTTTAGTTTTAGTCGCATTTTAGCCATCTGAATTGTTTTAGTCATATTTTAGTCGACTAAAGTCTCCAGTATATTTTAGTTGACTAAAATCGAATGGGTTTAGTTAAATTGTAATGCATTATTTAAGCATTTCATATGCTGGGCAGTTGATTTTGCTATATAGTTCTACCCGGAGGACCAAGTAAGAAGGGGTTAGAATAAAAATGAACGCTGGGGGGAGTGAGTTAATCTATAATTCTTAAAAAAAAAAAACAAAGAACCATTGGAAACCGACTTCACCATGTATGGCCAACCAAAGTTCATTGTGACCCCAGATAATGGTCTAGGGACCTTTAATCCTCCTGGGGAAGGTTGGAGGTGGGGAGGCCTGTTAGCCGTTGCAGATGACACTGCTCCAGATAATGTGATTTTCTAGTGTTTGGAGCTGAAGGCCAGAGGTGCCTTGCCCTCATACCAGAGCAGTAAATCAGCCGGTGGCAGTTCCAGTGTCTAGAGAGTGACAGGAGGGGCAGGAGAGCTTGCAGGGCCTGGAATGTGTCTCCTTTTTACTATGGTCTTCCTTTTTTTCAAGTGCCATCAAATACTTTGTGTGTGGCGGGGTGTCTGCAGCAAGCTTTGTTCTGTCCGCAGACTTATTTGTGTTTTTATCAGGCAGCACAATAAATGGTGCCCTTTGCCACAGGGCTGGAGGAGGGAAGGGAAGGTGGGGGTGTTTTTCCTATGGTGAGGCCTGGGAGGGAAGAGCTGTAAATTCTACCCCTGTCCCTTCAATGAGGAGACGGGATACTTAGTCACACATGAGTAGCTGCAGAGAAGCTTTGGCCCTTCCTAAATAATGTACTGCTAATTGACAGCTGGATAATGTATGAGTTATTCTACAGTCTGTGGCCTTCCACTAAAACAAAAGCCCCTCTGTCTGCTTATTGAAGGGTCATGCAAGTACAGTTGGGGCAACTTTTTTTTTTTTCGATACAGAAAACTCATCCCACCCCTTTACTGGAAGCCAATGATGTCACCTCAGCAGCCTGACTGTCCTTGGCCCACCCTTTTTATTCTTTTGGATTTTAGTTGTTTCAGCCATCAAATGTGGAAGTACCCATGCAAATACATCCTGCCTAGGAATGCCCACTGCACTAGATTGACATCCGCCAATCAAGGCATTTTGATAATGACTCCGTCCAAGAACCAACTGTTTGCATCAGACCTGAGGGCTCTTGAGTATTAAGGCATTTGGTGTTTCCAGGAAGCTATGTACGACCCCCTGACGGCCCTTCCCACCAGCCTTGATCTGCCTGTTGCATAGAGAGGCACAATGACCCAGTAATGACATTTGTACAGTGGGGAAAATAATTATTTGATCCCCTGCAGATTTTGTAAGTTTGCCCACTTAAAAAAGAGATGAAGGGTCTATAATTTGTATCATAGGTGTATTTTAAATGATACAGACAGAGGGGTTGATTTACTAAAGCTTGAAAGTGCAAAATTTGGTGCAGCTCCACACAGAAACCAATCGGCTTCAAGGTTTTTTTTGTCAAAGCTTAATTGAACAAGCTGAGGTCAGAAGCTGATTGGCTACCATGCACAGCTGCACCAATTTTCACACTCTCCAGCTTTAGTAAATCAACCCCAGAATATCAATCAAAAATCCAGAAAAACACATAATACAAATGTTATAAATTGAGTTGCAGTTCCGTGAGTAAAATAAGTATTTGATTCCTAAACAAAACATGTCTTAGTACTTGGTGGAGAAACCCTTGTTGGCAAGCATGGAGGTCAGACTTTTTTGTAGATGGTTACCAGGTTTGCACACAATTCAGTAGGGATTTTGGTCCACACTTCTTTACAGATCTTCTCTAAATCCTTAAAGCGGAGTTCCACCCAAAAGTGGAACTTCCGCTCGTCGAAATCCTCCCCCCCCCCCAGGTGTCACATTTGGCACCTTTCGGGGGGGAGAGGATTCCTGTCCTTTTCCCCACATCTGGGAGCCTGGGCTGTGGTCGCTGACATCAGCAGCCCGGCTCCCTCCTCCTCCTGCGCCGCCGGGCCAATGAGAAATCGCAGAGGTGGCTCGTGCATGCGCAGTAGGGTTCCCGCTGTGAAGCCGAAAGGTTCCACTGCTGGGTTCCACCAATGGCGGCGGCAGCACTCTCCCAGCCAATCTGAAGATCGATGGCGGTGCCGACATTGCTGGACTCCAGGACAGGTAAGTGTCCTAAAGTTAAAAGTCAGCAGCTACAGTATGTGTAGCTGCTGAGTTTTAATTTTTAAAAGGACGGCGGCGAGCCTCTGCTTTAAGGTTTCTTGGCTGTCTCTTTTCAACTCGAAGTTTCAGCTCCCTCCATTAATTTTATATAGGATTAAGGTCTGGAGACTGACTAGGCCACTCCATGACCTTAATGTGCCTCTTGAGCCACTCCTTTGTTGCCTTGGTATGTTTTGGGTCATTGTCATGCTGGAAGACCCATCCACGACCCATCTTCAGTGTTCTGGTTGAGTGAAGAAGGTTCTCCTCCAAGATTTTACAATACATGGCCTTATTCATTTGCCCCTCAATGTGGCAAAGTCGTCTGTACCTTTAGCAGAGAAACAGCCCCAAAGCATAATGTTTCCACCCCCGTGCCTGACTGTAGAGATGGTGCTCTTAGGGTCATAGTCAGCAGTCAGTGAGATGTGTGCAAACCTGGTAACCAACTGCAAGAAACGTCTGACCTTTGTGCTTGCCAGCAAGGGTTTCTCCACCAAGTACTAAGTCATGTTTTAGTGGATCAAATAATTATTTTACTTGCTGAACTGTTACTTTAATTGTATCGTGTTTTTTTCTGGATTTTTGATTGATATTCTGTCTCTATCATTTAAAATACACCTATGATAACAATTATAGACCCTTCATTTTTTTGTAAGTGGGAAAATTTACAAAATCTGCAGGGGATCAAATTTTATATTTTCCCCACTGTAGCTTTCCTGGGAATCACTTTGAATTTCATAAAGTGTTTCTAAGCCTAGGTTCGCACTGAGTGCGGGAAAGAAATTGTGCGAGTTCAGCTGAATTCGCACCATTTCATTCCCGCATGTCAGTCCCAATTTCAGCGGCGATTTCACAGGCACCTGCGCAGGTTTCTGCACAGATGCCTATGGAAATCGCACCTGTAAATCGCAAAAAATAGTACAAGAACTACTTTTTGAAATTGGTGCAGCGCCACAAGTGCGGCGTCGCGCCGATTAGGACGGTGCCATCGCCTGCTATTACCACCGTCAGTGTGAACCAAGGCTAAAGGCTGAAGATTTCTTACCTTCAAGTATTCTATGCATGACGGTAAAAAACCTTCAATGTGCAGCTCCCCCTTCACTCCCTCAACCCCCTTGAGTACTCATAGCTGATCACAAATATATCATATATGGCATTAAATGCTGGTGTTAAAGGGGTGTTTCTGCCGCTCCCCAAAATGCCTAGCAAATAAGCTTACAATGGATAATATGAGCAGTGGCCAGAGCTGTTCACATTTGAAAAACATGAAGCATTTACGTTCCTTGGCGCCTCTTTGTTGCAAACCTGAAGCTACATGTCGAGTCTGTGAAGAGTTGAAGCTTGTCAACTGCTTCCATTCAAGTCTATGGTAATGTGCAGTGTTTACACCACAATTACACTGCGTTTGTCAAGCATGTAACAAATATCACTGAGGTGGAAAAAAATTACTTCCCCCTTTTATAAAAAAGAAAAAAAAAACACTTGGAGGGCATCTGGGGTGCCTTTTTTAATGCATCAAAAATGCACATTAAAGCTATAGATGCGTTGGTTTGTGTTATTGTCAGTATTAGTGCATTTTTTTACAAGTGTGAACTTGGTCTAATAGGCCCCAATTTCCTTGATGGCGCTAAGGAACATCAAACAGAAAATCCTCCAAAAAGTCAGGTGGCAGCTGTTTTTTTCTTTTTGGCTTCAGAGTCTTGATGTTTTTCCAGCTTTATCCAACCTCCAGCACTGCCTCAGCTGAAAAAAATGGCTTCTGGCCTACTTGACAAGGCTCCACCATGATGTACGCCAGCCCGTGCTAGCTTGTGTTTGGCCTGCATCGACATTTTCTTCTCAGTGTAATTATCTGATGAAATTTCCTTCCAGCGCACGGTCTCATTTGTCCGTCTGCCACCTTTGTGTGTTTCCATGATAGAAATCAGCCCGGGAGAAATTGTCGCTTTGCTTTGTGCCACTCTATCCCCACTGAGTGCTCTGAATGGGACCAGTAATTGGTGCAATGTCTGATCTCGGAGCAGGACTTCCCATGGCCTCTATTCCTAATGCTTCCAACTCGTTCATTGGTTGTGTGAACTGTACTCGAGGTCAATATAAGCCCCAGAGATGCTTATTGCTGCATTAGGCAAAAATTTGCTAGGAATCATTTTTGGGATTGGAGACTGCTGACCTCTTGGGTGTGATGGAGCTCACGTGGGCTCTGGTTATGTTGACCGCGCATACTTGGCCATAGATTACTTGCATTCGCCCGATTTTTTTTTTTAACTAGTTCTATTTTTATACTAATCTTGTGCTGATAAAGAGGGCACTAGGGATTATTTTGTTGGGTGCCCCTTGCGATAATCCTTGCTTTAATGGTGCTGGTCAACTCTTCATGGAAGTGACCCTTACAAAGATGTTGTAGGAGCTAATAAAAGGTAAAAAGCTGAATGAGTATTTTGTCTAGCACTTCCTCTCATTACCACTTGGAACTTTTTTTTTCTGCCAGTGTGTCTGGCACTTCCATTGCCACATAAAAATGAGATTTCTACATCACACTTACACTTTGCTTTGTTCCTTTTCCCATCGGGGCTCAGGCGAGAGAAACGCCTTCCCAAGAGTATGCAGCAAACCTCCTACCTCCCGTGAGGCTGAAAACTCCACCACCTAATCGCACTGACATACCCACAAAGACAACTTTTTTTTTTTTCTTTCTGTAACCAGACTGAATGAAATGTAAATAAATGAACATTTTTGTTGCGGGGGGGGGGGGGGGGGGGGGGGGGGGGGGGGGGGGGGGGGGGGGGGGGGGGGGGGGGGGGGGGGGGGGGGG
>BLSH010304506.1:1926636-1937625 GCA_018402905.1 Glandirana rugosa | reverse complement strand
ATAAAGAGGGCACTAGGGATTATTTTGTTGGGTGCCCCTTGCGATAATCCTTGCTTTAATGGTGCTGGTCAACTCTTCATGGAAGTGACCCTTACAAAGATGTTGTAGGAGCTAATAAAAGGTAAAAAGCTGAATGAGTATTTTGTCTAGCACTTCCTCTCATTACCACTTGGAACTTTTTTTTTCTGCCAGTGTGTCTGGCACTTCCATTGCCACATAAAAATGAGATTTCTACATCACACTTACACTTTGCTTTGTTCCTTTTCCCATCGGGGCTCAGGCGAGAGAAACGCCTTCCCAAGAGTATGCAGCAAACCTCCTACCTCCCGTGAGGCTGAAAACTCCACCACCTAATCGCACTGACATACCCACAAAGACAACTTTTTTTTTTTTCTTTCTGTAACCAGACTGAATGAAATGTAAATAAATGAACATTTTTGTTGCAACCCCCCCCCCCCCTCTTTTTTCCCCCCAGTCTAGGCTCATTGAAATTGATTGCTACCTACAGAAAGGGCTGGAGTGTCCATTTAAGTGTTTGAGTGGGGGATTACTTACTACAAGGCCACTCGGTTCCCAGCCGTAACAAAGAATATTGATTTGTAGAGGAAAGAAGAGGCTCTTTTTTCCCAGGCTGGCGATATAATGAATTTGGAAGTCACTATGGCCCAAAAACAAGAGAAGATGTTTACTTGTAACAAGTGGACGTTTGTTGCAACTGTATATATGGAGCTGTTGATGTAATGCATCAGTTTTCTTAAAGTGGCTGGGAAAGTTTAGATAGATGGGGAGGGAATTTAGTGGTTTAGGGCTAGTTGTGTGAGAAAGATCCACTGAAGAGAATGACCAATTCACTTCTTTGGTTCTCCTCAATATTTGCATGGAAATGTGTATTTAGAGGTAGGTGTCAACATACGCTATACAGCCAGAAGTTGATGACCATCGCACCTATCTTGGGCGTTCTATTCTAATAACATGACAAATAATGTAGAGTTGACCCAACTTTCCCTGCTATAATGGCCTCCATCCCTCAGGGGGCTTTCCTCAAGATTGTGGATTGTGTTTTTCAGAATTTGGGCCCTTGCAGCATTTGTCAGTTCAGGTGCTAATGTTTGGATATGAAGACCTGGCTCACAATTGGCATTTCAGTTCATCCCAAAGGGTTTGAGGTCAAGGATCTCGGCAGGTCACTCCTGTTCCTCCACACCAAACTCATCAAACCATGTCTTTATGGAGCTGGTTTTGTGCACAAGGGCACAATCATTCTGTAACAGAAAATGTCCTTCCCCCAAACTGGTACCACAAGGCTGAAAGCACACAACTATCTTTGTATTGTATGCTTTAGCAGTAAAGTGTATACATGGTCAAAAACAAAAATTAAGTACGGTAGGTAATTTTCATGTGTTGTGGCATAGTTGTTCAAAATACAATGTTCTCTAAGGAGAATAACAGTATAGAAATTTCTCTTAGTACCAATTTCTTGATCGTCTGGGTGCAATGTATTCATGCCTTATGGATATGCACAGTCATGTCACCCAGAGCAAACTCAACCATTTTGAGGGGTGTCCATGTACGTTTGATCAAATATGGTTTTAAGGCTGAAATATGAGCATTGATAGGTCATGTTTTCACATCTTAATTACAGTTTAATAGATTGAAGAATTATTGTGCTGTCTTGATAATGTTGCCCAGGGGTCTCCAAACTTTTCAAAGGGCCAGTTTACTGTACTTCAGACTTTAATGGGGGCTGGATTGTGGCTGATTCGGGTAGAAAATGTCCCAGGCCCAACATCAGTGAGAATAAAAAGGCCTCAGGCTTGGTGGTCAGTAGGAAGAGGAAAAGGGCTCCATCCTTGGTATCAGTGGCAGAAACAGTGGCCCATTATTGGTATCAGTGGCAGAAACAGTGCCCCATCATTGGTATCAGTGGACGAAACCTTGCCCCAGAATTGGTATTAGTGGCAGAAACAGTGCCCCATCATTGGTATCAGTGGAAGAAACAGTGCCCCATCATTGGTATCAGGGGAAGAAACCGTGCCCCATCTTTAGCATTGGTGGAAGAAACTGTGCCCCTTCATTGGTATTAGTGGGAGGAATAGTGCCTCGTCGGTGTCAGTGGAAGAAACAGTGCCCCATTGTTGGTGTCAGTAGAAGAAACAGGGCCCCATTGTTGGTGTCAGTGGATTGAATAGTGCCCCATCAATATTAGCGGGAGGAATAATGTCCCCCTGTTGGTGTCAGTGAGAGAAATAGTGCCTCATATCATTGGGAGGAATAGTGCCCCAAGGGCCGGATAAAGGCTAGCAAAGGGTTGTAGTTTGGAGACCATTGATCTAGCATTAATATCTGGTAACAGTAATTGAGGCCTTGTCTTCCACTGTCCATGACCAGTGAGCACATTCTGAATTATTATGATTATATATGGTTTTTATAGCACCAACAGCGCTTTACAAAATAAAGGGTGAGAATACAGTTACCAAACGGTTCGAGACAAGAGGGTTAGGAGGGCTGTGCTTCTGAGACCTTACAATCTAATAGGGTGGGGAAAATGGTAAAAAAGAAATGAGTTTTCAGGGATTGCCTAAAGGCAGACAGAGTAGGAGAAAGCTGGACAGATTGGGGTGGTGGGTTCCAGAAGATGGGAGAGGCTTTAGAGAAGTCCTGGAGGAAAATATTAGAAGAAGGTGTTGGGGGCTACAGTAGAGCTTTGTAGATCTTGGGAGGAGTGGAGAGGACAGTTTGGTTGGTCATTTTAGACAAGGTTGATGATGTAGCTCAGGGCAGAGTTATGAATGGCTTTGTATGTTGTTAATATTTTCTGTTTTAATTGTTGGGGAAAACAAAAGCTAGTGAAGAAATTGGCGGAGCGCAGTGGCACACACTGAATGCCTGGTAGGGTGGATGAGTCTGGAATGTTCTACGAGGAGGGAGCTGCAGGAGTCAAGGCGAGAGATAGCAAGGGAGTCAATTAGTAGCTTGGTGGAATGTAATGGAATGATCCTCAAAAGTCACAAAAAAGCACTGTGTGCGGATGTTGGCAGTTTTTTAGAGTATGACCTGATTCTGGGTAACATTCTGTGCTGTCTGCTGTGCCTCTACGGCAGTGAAAACCACAAACTGGCTTCTGAACAACGCCTCTGTCACCCAGTACCCAACAACAATCACACCTCATCATTCGCAGAAGAAGGTGCTTCTTCTAGAGGTCCTGGGACTTGTGGTTTCCTGGTAGTATGCATGTTACTACCACCCTTCCCCTTCTGCTGTCGGCTTTGACCTGTATAGCTTAGCATTATGGGACTCCCGTTTTGCTCTAAAAAGTAAGATATTTGCCCACAATATTTTATAACTTTATTAGTTTACTGGGTAGAACAGATCCTGCCTTGCACTAAAATGTGTTGTAAGAGCCTGACGTTTAGCTTTAAATACAAACTTGGATACCCTTGGTTTTCAACCCACATTTAGCAACAGCTTTGCAAATTCTCTTATCCTGGCAAGGTATTCACTATGAACCAACCAACCAACGCATTTGCCTAGTTTTGCAGATTTTGCAAAACATAAAAAGACTCAATGGTCACCATAGCGGGAAATTGGGGGCTTAGCAGGTGGCCCTTACCCTTCAATGTTGAAGTATATCTGTCAATTTTTATTGCTGTCTGTGCCCTCATTGGAGGGAATTGGGATTTGCCCTATTTTAGTGGTAACCATTGTTATCTAGAAAGAAAATGAAGGGAAATGTCTGAGTTACCCTCAGAACAAGACGCAAGAGCAAATCTTCCAATGGGGACACCTGTCCTGGGGGCAGATGTCATTCAGGGGCTGAATGTCAGGTGGCATCAGCTGGTTCAATAGAAGCCGGCCGACATTCGGCCCGGGTTTATGACAGCCGGTCCGACAGAAGCCGGTTATTCGACTGGCTTCTGTCGAAGGGTTATGACTGAAAAAGGTCCAACTACTCCTGATCAACGGACCGGAGTGTTCTGGGGGGGGAGGGGGGGTGTCACCCCCCTGTCAGAACACAATAGAACAGCAGGGGAGATTGATGTACTAACATCGTATTGTTAGTACAGCAACCACCAACCTGTCCATTTTTTTCTGTTTAACCCAAACCTGGTAGTGTGTGTATGAGACTTTAGAGAACTTATTTTTTGTCTATATGTACGCTTTAAGAAGGCCTTGCAGTGCCCAAGAGATTGATGTCCAACTTCCAGGGCACAGTGGTTAGAGGCGAACTCTAAAAAGCCAACTAAATGTTTTCCTGCCTAAGGATTTATATTTTTCTCCATCCAGTCCTGAGATTTACACAGCTCCATTAAATAGCACGGCCAGGTGGACGGCACCTCTTTTTCTATTAAAGTTAAAGGGGTACAGTGGTGTCCTCTCTCCTCCACCAGCCTGTGACCGAAAAGGGCTTCAGTCTGGTCTTCAGTATCTGTGACATACATGGCTCATGTGATACATTGCTAATTATCCCCCTCTTGCTGGTTCTCATTGGTTCCTCCCTCCCTGTATTTAACTACGCTAATTTGGTCTCTTATCCCGCTCTCTCTCTCTCTCTTTTTTTTTTTTTTGGTCTCATCTGCGATGCCATGGGCAGTTTTGGACCCCCCGGGGAGAGTTATCTGGCCTAGACAAGCCAGATGGGATAGCCCTTGTATAGAGTATTTATCACATTAAAAATTCCCCTCCTTATGATCTCATAGTCTTTACAGTTAGCCTTGAAATCCGCCTTTAACCCCGTCATCACCAAATCAATGTTGGGCATTATTATTATACAAAATTCATAGAGCGCCAAGAGTTTGCGCAGAATAAAGGGAGACTGTACAGTTTCAATCCACTTTGGAGGACCCAACGTATGCGGATTTGTAAATCAATTTTAAAATCTCTTGTTTGACCACTTGACTTCTGGAAGATTTACCCCCCTTCATGACCGGCCCAAAAAAGTCCTAAAAACATCAGTAGCTTATCAGTGATTTTTTTCAGCTTTTATTAGCGTTATAGTACCAGCGTTTTTGCTTGTTTTTTTCGCGTTTTGAAAGGGCCAGCGTTTTTGTTTTTTTTCCCCTCAACTGCTCAAAAAGTTGGGGATCTGCGTTTAGCTGCGTTTTTGAGCGTTTGAGCGTTTTTACAGCTGAAAAACGTCTCTCAGAACCCTCTGGTCTTGGGTTTTTTTTACAGCTCAAAAACGTGCCAGCCAAAAACATTTGATAACAGCCTGTGCGTTCATGAACACATAGGATAACATGAACACATAGGATAACATGGACATATAGGATAACATGGACACATAGGATAACATGAACACATAGGATAACATGAACACATAGGATAACATGAACACATAGGATAACATGAACACATAGAATAACATGGAGACATAGGATAACATGGACACATAGGAGAACATGGAGACATAGGATAACATGGACACATAGGATAACATGAACACATGGGATAACACGGAGACATAGGATAACATGAACACATAGGATAACATGGACACATAGGATAACATGGACACATAGGATAACATGGACACATAGGATAACATGGACACATAGGATAACATGAACACATAGGATGACATGGAGACATAGGATGACATGGAGACATAGGATAACATGGAGACATAGGATAACATGAACACATAGGATAACATGGACACATAGGATAACATGGAGACATAGGATAACATGAACATATAGGATAACATGAACACATAGGATGACATGGAGACATAGGATAACATGGAGACATAGGATAACATGAACACATAGGATAACATGAACACATAGGATAACATGGACACATTGGATAACATGAACACATAGGATAACATGGACACATAGGATGACATGGAGACATAGGATAACATGGAGACATAGGATAACATGAACACATAGGATAATATGAACACATAGGATAACATGAACATATAGGATAACATGAACACATAGGATGACATGGAGACATAGGATAACATGGAGACATAGGATAACATGAACACATAGGATAACATGAACACATTGGATAACATGAACACATAGGATAACATGGACACATAGGATGACATGGAGACATAGGATAACATGGAGACATAGGATAACATGAACACATAGGATAATATGAACACATAGGATAACATGAACACATAGGATAACATGAACACATAGGATAACATGGAGACATAGGATAACAAGAACACATAGGATAACATGAACACGTAGGATAACATGAACACATAGGATAACATGAACACATAGGATAACATGGACACATAGGGATAACATGAACACGTAGGATAACATGAACACGTAGGATAACATGGACACATAGGATAACATGGACACATAGGATAACATGGACACATAGGGATAACATGAACACATAGGATAACATGAACACATTTTTGAGCAATTGAGGGGAGAATTATTTCAAGGGTTCCTCAGTGCTGAAAAGGTTGAGAAAGGCTGCTGTAGAGTATATTTCAGCCTTTCTCAGCCTTTTCAACACCAAGGAACCCTTGAAATAATTCTCCGGTCTCGGGGAACCCCTGCTAAAAATGAAAAATCTACAACTTATGATACATTAGTGTGATGGTCAATGGGAAGAATGCTCCTTACACTTGTGGTCATTGGGAAGAATTACCCCCTTACAGAGAGCTAAACATATCAATGGTGTCATTGGGAATTTATCTGAGAGGTAGAAATTGACCATCGCCCGAGGAACCCAGGTATATACAGTTACATCTATGCACGTGTAATCCACTTTTATATCCAATTTTCCTTATACATAAGGATTAATGACATGGTTTCAGTGCGGTTCCCTTTATACACATACTCTCTGAACGTTTTTATTTATTTTTTCAGTATCACTACTGTTTGATATTTACAAGTCATTGAAGCGCTGCACTTTATTTATCATAATACATTGTTAACGACACCCCCTTTTCAGCTCGCATATCGCTGTGCGAACTGAAAGTTTGGACATGAATTGGATCGCACCCATGCGATCCAACGCAAAAAAAAGGGTCCTGTGTGAGTTTGGTCCAAATTTGATGCGATTTCAGCCATACAATCTGTATGGCTGAAAGGGCATCACACGGACATCGCATGTGATTTGCATTGCAGTGCGTTGCGAATCACATGCGATATCGCACCACGCACAAGTGTGAACCGCCACTAAATGGAGATTTTTGGACGTTTTCTATAGGGAGGGGGGAAGGGGTGGTCTTTTAGCATTTCAAATGCAAATCTTCCAATCAGAGTTCTATCTCAGTCATTGGTTTTGTAAAAGAAAAAACAAACAAAAAAAATAAGAGTTCAGTTGTATTTTTTTTTTTTTTTGAACCGGCGAAAGAAAGCCGAGGCGCAAGGCGGATCTCAGCGGTGGCAGCAATTTCAGATTGAGGTTACTCCATGCTGGGAGCCGCTATTTATCTCTGAAGTTTGTTACACAGTTGGTTACACTTGAAGGATATTGAAGGTAAACAGGACACACCTGAACATTTTGTTAAAGCCGATCTGCAGCCAGATAGGAAAAGAGACGAGGTAACGGATCTCTGTGTTTATTGATACCCTCCATTAATAAAGCGGCATTCAGCGGCACACTTTGGCACTTACATGGCTTTATTCCTGCCTTCTTTTTGCAGCCTCTCGCTCCTTTTTAATCGCCTTTGTAAGCCTGGGTTCACATTGATGCGATTTAGCAATTGCCGGCAATGGCACCGCCTGAATCGGTGCGACGCCACAAATTTGCGGCACCACACCGATTCCCAAAAGTAGTTTCTGTACTACTTTTGGCGACTTTGGGGTGCGATTTCCATAGACATCTGTGCAGAAACCCTGTGCAGTACATAGTACACGTACACTGGGTCCTTTATAGTCATTTTTAGGCAGTTGAGTTTAGAAACTTTTTTTGGAAAGCAAATAAATGCGTTCAGGGCTGGTGTTCAGAAGTATTTGAAACGCCAAATGCCTGTAACAGCTTGTAAACGCAGTAACTCGCATTTAGCAGCATTTTTCGTTTACAGGCGGTTTTTAATTTAAAGCGGTTGTATGACTTTTACCTACAGGTAAGCCTATAATAAGGCCTATAATAAGGCTTACCTGTAGGTAAAATGAATATCTCCTAAACCTGCATGGTTTAGGAGATATTCACCCTTCTTGCAGCCGCTGACGTCACGGCACATGCGTAGTGAGGTCCTGGCGAAGGCCCAGCGCATAGCGCTAGACCTTGCCGGAAAGACGGGCTCCAGCACGCATGCGCGGGAGTGACGTCTCGCGGCTCCGGCCACTCGCAGCGCCAGAGCCGCCTACCCAGAAGGATCCCCCAAAGGATCATGTCGGCTCCCTCTGCGGGGACCGAGTTGACCCGTCGGAGCTTCGTTCTGAGGTAAGCATTTCATAATGAGCTAGTATGCGGTGCATACTAGCTCATTATGCCTTTCTCTTGCAGATTTTTATTTTTTTTATTTATTTATTTATTTTTTTTAAAAACAATTCTAAAAGCAAATGGGGCTAAACGCGATATGTAAACGCAGAAAAACTGACATTTTTAAATGTCGGTTACGATCTGTCAAGCTAAATCCTTCAGGAGAGGTTTTAGAATGTCCCGTGTACATTAAGCCTTAAATTCACGCTCCCACCTAAGACTACAGCTTCCCAGACCGCTCCGGCCACTGGGAACAGGAACCAGATGGACTACGTTGGGCAGCACTGTGCCTGGGTAAAAACATCCGATCTCAATTGTTTTACGCTGCGTTTTTGGATAGCCGCAGATCAGTCACATGACTTTTCCGTTATGGCAACTCTGCGCGCTCCCTGACAGGAGGTTCAAGGAAGCAGTGCTGAGTGAGAGCGAGCCAGCGGCTTGTTCAAGATGTGGCTAAGTAGCGAATAAATCATTATTTATATTAAAATATATATTCATCGTATAATTATTAGTATTATTATTTTTATTGTTTTGCAAGAAGTCCAAGTACCTGGTTCTAACTTGGCATCAGTCTTTTGCAGTCCCTGTACAGCAGAGCTCAGCTACAAAGAACCAATCAGTTGTCCTGAAGTATCATGTGCTAATGAACATGCTGATAGGGTAAGACAGCAGAGAGATGAGCTCACTCACTCAGCTACTAAGGCAATGTTTCCAATATTGCAACCCCAAAGAAGTGCAATTTGGGGTGCGACTTTGGACTGTGACTTTGGAGTGCGGCTTGGGAATGTGACTTTGGATTGGGACTTTGGGGTGTGGCTTTGGAGTGTTACTTTGGGGTGTGGCTTTGGAGTGTGACTTTGGGGTGTGGCTTGGGAGTGTGACTTTGGGGTGTGGCTTTGGAGTGTGACTTTGGGGTGTGGCTTGGGAGTGTAACTTTGGGGTGTGGCTTGGGAGTGTGACTTTGGGGTGTGGCTTGGGAGTGTGACTTTGGGGTGTGGCTTGGGAGTGTGACTTTGGGTTGTGGCTTTGGATTGTGACTTTGGGGTGTGGCTTGGGAGTGTGACTTTGGAGTATATATACACATTTTTTTTAATTTGTGTATAATAGATGTATATTAGATACATTTTTGCATAGCAATGTTTGGAGAAAAAAAAACTAAATTTTATATCTATAATTGCTCACCCCCAACAATGCTATGCACAAATTAATCTAATATATATCTATTATACACAAATTAATATATATATATATTTTTTTCCCCCATTGATGTGTAATTAATATATATATTAATTACACAACAGTGGGGTAAACAAAAAACAAATATACATATATGTATTATTAAATGTGTGCATTGCATTGTTTTGAAAACGATATATATATATAGATTCCAATGTTATGCACAAATTTATTGTATTGCAAATGTTCTCCTCTATAAGCAGCATATGCAAAGAATGTATTTTTATATTTTAATTGGTAGGGTAAAAAAAAATGTAGATTCTAGAGCTGTGCAGGGGTTTCCAATTATTTGTACTGTTTTTGTCTTTCATTAAATAGAGAAGGGGAGAAAAACATTCCCTTATAAGTGACAGCTGGAAAATGGAATTGACAGGAGGGGTGGTGTTGGAGGAGATGTAACTATTCATTTTGTTTGTTTGCTTTGGACCTGTTGGGTCTGTCCTAATCAAGGGCCTTTCATGGGTGTTTTTTTCCATCGTTCATTCCCCGCCTTTTTTTCTCTCCATTCTTGAATGAAAAGAACAGAGAAGGCTCCTTTTTAGCTCACCGTCTGGTAGAGTTTGTTTCCCACAGGGACTGGGAAGTCGCCTCAAAGATTGAGAGGATGGACTTTATGTATCACTCAGTGTTAAAGGAGAAAGAGAGAGAGGATGAAGAGGGTCACACAAAGCGGAGGCGGCGAAAGTACACTGGAGCATTTTGCGGTGTTCAAAGGTGACGTCTTCTCTGGACTGTTGCCTGGATTCATGTATGTCAAGGCAAAAGAAAGAAAAAAATAACATCTTTAGTACATCTCTGCAGTACATGCAGTTCCCCGTGTTTTACTCCTTTAAACAAGCTGCAGGTAGGAAAGAATAACGGTTGATGTGCTCGGAATGTAGCTTGCTCCTTCCTTCTGGGATGACAACACAGCTTTGAATTCCCAAGGGTGAGTTGTGACACCTGATCACTTCTGATTGGTTACAAACAACACAGACTTCTCATCTCCTTTCACTCCCCTCATTTCCTTATCTCCATAACTCCTCCTTTCTCTATAACCCCGCTTCATCTCTATAACCCTTCCTCATTTCTATGACCCTTCTCCCTTTCCATAACCCTTGCTCATCTCTATGACCCTTCCCCCTCTCCATAACCCTTCCTCAACTCCATAACCCTTCCTTGTTTTCATAACCCTTCCCCCCTCTCCATAACCCTTCCTTTTCTACAATAAAAAAAGAAAGAAAACGGAACTGTATGTACTTAGGTCCGTTGTCAGGTCTCTTCTGCAGTGGAAACTTGTGGCGTTTTACGAGGTCACATGAAAGCGGCGGAGGCGAAACACACTGG
>BLSH010304506.1:1912498-1926222 GCA_018402905.1 Glandirana rugosa | reverse complement strand
AGAGACAGCCCTTCCCCCTCTCCATAACCCTTCCTCATCTCTGTGGCCCTTC
This sequence comes from Glandirana rugosa, assembly GCA_018402905.1. Lineage (NCBI taxonomy): Eukaryota > Metazoa > Chordata > Amphibia > Anura > Ranidae > Glandirana > Glandirana rugosa. The sequence goes on along the minus strand of BLSH010304506.1, from coordinate 1,926,170 downwards.
CTCCTCTCCATAACCCTTCCTCCTCTCCATAACCCTTCCTCCTCACCATAACCCTTCCTCTTCTCCACAACCTTTCCCCATCTCTATGAACCTTCCCCTTCTCCATAACCCTTCTTCATCTCTATAACCCTTCCCCCTCTCCATAACCCTTTCTCATCTCTGTGGCCCTTCCTCCCCTCTCTCTCTCTCTCTCTCCATAACCCTTCCCTCTCTCCATAACCCTTTCTTCTCTCCATAACTCATTCTCATCTCCATAACGTTCATAACCCTTCCGCCTCTCCATGACGCTTCTCCCCTCTCCATAATCCCACCTTTTCTCCATAACCTCTCCTTATCTCCATAACACTTATATGCATAGGCAGTTATCGTCCCAGAAGATTTCTGCCAGGATCAACAGGTATTTTTTGAGCTCATAGAACAAGTTGTGCTATATGATATATTTAACAGACCAAAAGGGAGCAAATAAGAGAATTCCATAGTTTGGGTATACATACACCTTAAAACAATTTTGAAAGGTCCAACCTAAATTTTTTTTAAAAAAAATCTATATTTTAAAGGCTCTTGCCAGAGAGAAAATGCATCCAGGGAACTCAGACTGCATGCTTAGCAGTCCTATTTTTTATCCTTGCATTCATATTTAGAATAGAGACCTAGTCTTGTGGGTGTTGGTATCTTTATTGTCCCTAAATCCAAATCTAAGTGTTCTGGACTCCATCCTCCAAAGGAAATCAAAAGATGGGGCACTGTATGGCCTACACATCTAACTATATGTCCAACAATTAGTGGAAATCCCTCTGAATTATGGCATTCAGGTGTTTCCAGTGATTAATGGTACAGCATACAAAGACATTTTGGACCATTGTGTACTTCCAACCTTGAAGCAAGTTTGTGGAAGGCTTTTTTTTGTTCCAGGATGACCATGCCCCTGTGCACAGAGCCAGCTTCATAAAGGCTTTACCCCTTTGGTGTGGTCCCACATAAAGCCCTCAACCCTATTGATCCCCTTTGAGATGAATTGAAATGATGATTGGGGGGCCGGGTCTTCTCGTTCAGCGTCAGTACCTGACCTCCTAAGTACTCTTTGGAGGGTTTTTCCAATTCTAATTAGAGTTGCTTATTTTTGGGAGTGTATGTAAAAGAAGTTAAACCGGTTATAGTTTCCCTTTAAAAGCAGTTGCTGCGTTCCTTGACAGCAATAGCCACTAACTGATTGTTTTTCCTCTTGGCGGCAGTTGCCCTTTCAGCCTTCCAAATGTGTTGGAGAAAGATGAAGTTCTATGGTGCGGCGTTGCAAAGTCGGGGTCACTCTATAGTGTTTTCTGGCAAAGCCGTGTTTCGCATGTTGGTTTTGGATCCACTTGGCCTAAGCAGATTTTTGAAATAGAAGACATCTGTCTGATTCATGCTTTGTGTTTAGACTAGTTAGAGAAATGTAAGATATTATTGAAGCCAGGCCTTGGTATCCCATTTCTCTTTCCACCGCATATTATATTTTGTGATCAATCTCCTCAGACATTCACTGGAGGGGCTCCAGTATGTTTCCTTCTAATTTTGTCCATGGCTGTGAAATGCAAACATTAAAGTAGAGGGTCAAGAAAATATATTTTTGTAAATAAGCCCTTTTGAACTTCAACTTATTTTTTTTCCTGTGGCCTTTGATATGCCGTACTGACATTTGAAGGCTGCTGCTGTATGCCCAGAATTGAAAAAAGTTGAGTCCAATGGCTCAGTACTCACAAGTGCTTAGTGAAGGGCTGACTTCCTGGCATGGTGTACTGGCCCCTTCCCTATCTACAAAGCATAGTACTGTTTGTGTTAGCCCAGCTCTTCCACCACACCCTTCACCTCTCTACGTAATATTTTAAGAAGCAGCTAGGGAAATACTATAGAACAATGGTCTACAAACTGCAGCCCAATGGCTGAATGTGGCCCTTTGCCAGCCTTTATCTTGCCCTTGAGGCATTATTCCTCCCACTGACACCAACAGGGCAATAATTCATGCACCAACAATGGGGCACTATTCTTTCCACTAATGTCAATGATGGGGTACTAGTCCTCACACTGACACCAATGGTGGGGCACTATTCCTCCCACTGAAACCAATGGTGGGGTGCTATTCCTCCCACTGACAGCAGTGGTGGGGCACTATTCCTCCCACTGACACCAGTGATGGGGTACTGTTATTCCTACTAACACCAACAATAGGAAATTGTTTACTCCCACTGATGCTGGGACATTTTCTACTCCCATTGGCTATGCTCTGGCCCTCCTAAAGTCTGGAGACCCCTGCTATAGAATTTCACTTGAGTGATAGCTGGAAGCCTACTGGACTTGTGGCCTGGGGGCTGAATGCAGCCCTTTGCATGGCTTTATCCAGCCCTTGGGGCACTATTCCTTGCACTTATACCAACAAGGCAGAAATTAATGCACTGACACCAACAATGGGGCACTCTTCCTCCCACTGGCGTTAGTGGTGAGGCACTAATCCTCCCACTGACACCAATGGTGGGGCACTATTCCTCTCACTAACACCAATGGTTGGGCACTATTCCTCCCACTGACACCAGTGGTGGGGCACTATTCCTCCCATTTACACCAATGATGGGCACTGTTATACCCACTGACACCAACGATAGGAAATTGTGTACTTCCACTGATGCTGGGACATTTTCTACTCCCATTGGCCATGGTCCATCTAATTGTTTAGAAAGTTTGGATACCCCTGCTATTTAATTGTCGCTTAAGAGATGGCTGAAAGCCTACTGGGGTTGCTGCCATCACATCCAAGATGGCGGCAGCCAGCAGCAGTTTCAGGGCTTTTGGATGTCTACACAAAGGAATCAGTTTTGGATCCATTACATGCCTAAAATATATTAAATGCACATGTAACATTATTGGAAGATTTTGTTGAAATAAATGGTCTGGCGACAGGATCTCTTTAAGGAAAGGCAAGGGTGACCTCACTGAGCCTTCTTGGGGGAGATGCAGAGGACCCCAAGTCCTGTGAAAATGACCTCCTGCACCTTGCTGAAGCACTTTCTTGTGAGATCCTCCACTTTACCAGAATCTCATGGTGAGGCCTAGTGATGACACTGACAGGAAACAGACAAAAGCCAGCGTTTTAAGGGTATTTTAAAAAAATATATATTTTTATGGCTTTTAGTGTAGCATTTTCTGCTGCCAATGCCAGCGCAGATATCAAAAAAGACCTATCACTTCCATACCATTGTGTCTACATACATACATCTTCCATAGACATGATCACTCAAAATATTTTTCAGTCTTTCAAAAGCTCCTTCAAAAGAACTTTTGAAAATTTCTCACATTTGGGTCAAGTGAAAGATTGTCCACTCATCGTCAGCTGGCATATATGTGAACATATCGTACGCCCGATTGAACCTCCAACAACCTCTAGTTTCGAGCATTTTTGCCATTTGGACATGTGTTTTATGATCCAATAACTTTCTAGTAGTCAAAACCCTCATGCTGGCTTTTGTATGGTTTCTAAGGCCACCTTTCCAGGTGATGACAGATGTTGACGGGAGTATTGTCCAAAAGCTAAACTGTTTTTTGATTTTAAGACAATAGAGGAGCTGACAACGTCCATCATCTTGTCTCTTCCCATGTCATCAACTATGGTTTAGAGCTTAATAGGTTTCCATGGCACCACAAATGAATCACGCTCAAAGATGACGAAAATGGGACCACGTAACATCCACTAATAATGGATGTTTATGATTCCTGTTCTGAGAAGCTGTGAACTCACGCATTTCCGTGTACTCCTAGGCTTCAATGCGTTTCCCTGTTGTCAAGGAGTCTTGCTCTTGGTTGGCCGTGAAAATCCATTTTTATGCTGATTTGAACGCACTCCTAATATGATCACTGCCGGGAATGCGTCCTGTCAGCCCACCCCCCACCTCATCCTCATCTCATCCATTAATGTCCTGTGAAGGATTGGGTTACCTTGCCGGTGGTAATAAATGCTCTTAGGTGATATACCACAATTTCGACAGATGATCATATAATTTTCCCCGAGGGCTTGTTGCTGACTGAGCTGAGTCATTTGTATTTATGACAGTTGCACCGTGATTTAATGTGACCTTACTTTGATAAAAGCTATTTAAAGATCATAAATGTGTGCGGAGCTTGGAGACAGAAGAGAGGGAACCACTGCGGTTCCCTGGTTATGAGAAGCAAAGTAATTAAAAGGACGCTGTCAACATAGAGGTATGGAGGCCGCCATTGCTGGCTTGTTATCGCAAGTATGAATTCTAGCGCCTTTCTTTACTATTCAACAGGGAACTGTCTTGCAAGTTTGCTTTTGGGCATCCTGATGCTTCAGTAGCTACATGCTTGCTACTAGCTACCTGAAATAATACATTCCTAAGATACACAGCCTTTAGACCTTGTGGTGCTTGACCATTGTTGGTCTTCAACTCTATCCCTGTACAGCCCTTTTGCTGTACATGGGGCTTTGACTTCCACAGAAGTCATGATTAGGCCCCCAAACCCTGCCATTTAGCTGCCAAAGACCCTTAAAGTATATGTGAAGGCAAACCTTCTCGGATATAGTGGGGGAGGGTCAGACACTCTATCAAGTCCTTATAGCTGTCCGTGTTTCCATTGGGAATTTTCAACCCCGAGATGTAGTCTTGTGGTGCTTGACCATTGTTGGTCTTCAGATTAATCCCTGTAGAGTCCTTTAGCTGTACATGGGACTTTGATGTCTACAAAGGTCGAGATTAGGCCCCCAACCCTGGCCATTTACAGCTACCAAAGGCCCTTAAAGTATACCTAAAGGCAAAACTTCTCAGATATAGCGGGGGAGGGTTGGACACTCTTATCCATTCCTTATTGCTTATAAAAGAAAATATCTGCGCTAGAAAATAGTGTAAAATCTAAACAGCTACTGTGCACTAAACCTAGATACCAGGTAAAACAATTTCAACCAATAAAGTGCAGCGCTATAGTGCAAAATTGATTACAACTTCTAAATAAACAATAAATCACAATAAAGTGCATACGTGGAACAGTGCAAACACAATTAACAGTACAATAAATATGAAATAAATAAATAAATAAATGAATTAATTAAATAAAGTGTCCAAGTGCAAAAGTTCATAAAGGATAGATTCCAGGTACAGGATTCCTTAGAGTAATCATACGAAAGTTGGTGGTCATGCAATCCTTGATGTGACACCCATCAGCAAAAATCAAATAGGAGGCTTACCAGAGAGCCAGCAATCACTCTTATTCAGAACCCTTATTGCTGTCTGTGTCTCCATTGGGAAGGTTCACACTTTATTTCTGCTGGTGATGGATTAGGGTCCCAATCGCCATCATTTGTCTGCCATAGGCCCTTAAAGTGTATGTTAAGGCACTCTGTCAAGTGTATTGCTGACTGTCCCCATTCGGAAGGTTCACCCGCTGTGCTGGTGATGGACTAGGTCTCTAACCTCTGTCATTTGCCTACCAAAAGCCATTAAACTATATATAATGGCAAAGCTTTTTTTTTCTTTAAGTTGGATATAGTGGGGGGAGGGTAAGCCACTCTGACGAGTCTTTATTGCTGGCTCTGTCACCATTGGGAAGAATCATTCTCTGGAGAGTTCTACAGAAGTCAGGTTTATCCCCCCAATCCTCATCACTTAGCTGCCTTTTTTTCACTTTCTTTCTTGGTGATAATGGTAAACTAGAGTGGGGGAATCTCCATAACGGGGGTACAGACCGCAATAAAAACCTGGCAAGTGTTCTAATCCCTCTCCACTGTATCCAAAACCGAAAAAAAAAAGTTTAGCCTTTAGTTGTCCTCTATTGGCATACATCAGGGGTCCCCAGACTATGGTCGGTGGGCCTCATCTGACCTGCAGTTAGGGTTAGTGGCGTATCCTCAATTCGTGAAGATTGAGGATTAAGGTAAGCAGAGGCTGCCTATGGTCTCTGTTTCTGATGTAAGGGGGGAGTCTGATGGGGAGTCTGATGTAAGGGGGGAGTCTGATGGGGACCCTGATGTAAGGGGAGGGGGTCTGATCGGGACCCTGATGTAAGGGTGAAGTCTGATAGGGGCCCTGATTTAAGGGAGAAATATGATGGGAACCCTGATGTAAGGGGGGGGGGGTCTGATTGGGACCCTGAAATAAGGGGGGACTCTGATGGGAATGCTAATATAAGGGTCTATCCTAATGTAAGGGGACTGTGATGTAAACTGAAGGTCTATGATGGGGACTCTGATGTAAGGAGAGACTGTGATGGGGACCCTGATGTAAGGGGGAGTCTGATGGGAACCCCAATATAAAGGGTTATCCTGATGTAAGGAGACTCTGATGTAAAATGAGCGTCTATGATTGGGACCCTGATGTAAGGGAGGAGTCTGATGGGAACCCTGATATAAGGGGTTATCCTGATGTAAGGGGACTCTGATGTAATGAGGGTCTCTAATGGGAACTCTGATGTAAGGAGGCACTGTGATGGGGACCATGATGTAAGGGGGGGGGGGAGTCTGATTTAGACCCTGATATAAGGGAGGACTCTGGTGTAATGGGGAAGTCTGATGGGAACCCTGATATTAGGGGGTATCCTAATGTAAGGGGACTCTGATGTAAAGTAAGGGTCTTTGATGAGGACCCTGATGTAAGGGGGGTTCTCTAATGGGGGCCCTGATATAAGAAGGGACTCTGATGGGGTTTTTTTTCCAAACCACGAATATTTGTAAAATATACAATGTTGCTTGTGTACCAAATAGTTTTGAGACCCTCTAGTCTACATAATGGTGGCATGGCAGGGCTGTCACCTTTACCTATGTACTTTGAGCTACAATGGGTTTGATTTACTAAAGGCAAATCCACTTTGCACTACAAGCACACTTGGAAGTGCAGTCGCTGTAAATCTGAGGGGAAGATCTAAAATGAGGGGAAGCTCTGCTGATTTTATCATCCAATCATCATGTACAAGCAAAAATACTGTTTTTTTTATTTTCCTTGTATGTCCACAACGGATCTACAGCGACTGCACTTCCAAGTGCACTTGTAGTGCAAAGTGGATTTGCCTTTAGTAAATAAACCCCAATGTGTCTCTCTTTGCTATCTAAGAATGATGAACGCCATGTAAATCCTGCGCCCGCCCAGGCTAGGCGTGAATTCTGCGAAGCTCTACAGATGTGATTTGACGGATACACCGGATCCATGGCAGTTTTCTGCTTTAATGTATAGCTGGATTACAGATAATTAGACGTAGCAAATGTATTAAATGGCGTTAGTTATGTTTCAATTAACACGCGTGCGGCTTTTCTATTTGCCCGGGGCGGTCGAGTAATTGGGACTCGTGTTTTTTTCCGATGCGTCCCCCCCTCTGGTAGGTTTAGCGGTAGCTCTAGGTAATCGGTGGGATTGTTTGAGCACGCAGCCGGCGAGTTGTCTGTGAACAGATGAGCCCGGGCTCGTGTTTCACCAGGAATCCGATCAAAGGTCGCACTGCTAGTTGGACAGCTGTAGACACGCATTTCGACATATTCTTCCCTCACTGTGTCACCAACAGTGTAACTGAGAGGCGTGTAGGCAATTAGCTCTCCCTAGTGTTGTGTTACAATTTCCACCCTAGCAGAGAAAGCACCTCCACCAGGACTCATAGGTCCCCGTGTCATGGACTAAATCTGCTGGTCTTATTGGACTGGACATTGGATACCACCAGCTTTATATTCACGTTATACTTTATTTTGTACATTCGGAAAGTTATTAGGCCTGGCTTCCTGGGTCTGATGTTCCCACCATCCTTGCTCTGAGCTCCGGGGTCTGAACACCTGCTTATGCCCATTATACGAGGTTCCCACCATCTTTATGTTGAGGTTCCAGGGTCTTTACACTCGCTATACCCATTATAAGGGGTTCCCACCATCCCTGCACTGATTCCCCAGGTCTGTACAACTGTCTCACTCCATTCCTCTGCCTAGTTTCCAGGACTGTACCCCTGCTGTGTCCATTATGATTGGTTCCCACCATCCCTTTGTTGAGGTTCCAGGGTCTTTACTCTTGCCGGGCCCATTATGAAGGGTACCTACCATCCCTGCATTGGGTTCCTGGGTCTGTACACCTACTATACCCATTTTGAAGGGTTCCCACCGTTCCTGCACTGAATTCCCTGGTTTGTACAATTACTGTGCCAATTTTGAGGGTCTCCCACCATTCTTGTGCCTAGTTTTCAGGACTGTACCCCTGCTGCGTCCATTATGAAGGGTTCCCACCATCCCTTTGTTGAGGTTCCAGGGTCTTTACTCTCGCTGTGCCCATTATGAAGGGTACCTACCATCCCTGCATTTGGGTTCCTGGGTCTGTACACATACTATACCCATTATCAAGGGTTCCCACCATTCCTGCACTGAATTCCCAGGTCTGTACAACTTCTGTGCCAATTTTGAGGGACTGCCAACATTCCTGTGCTTATTTTCAAGGATTGTACACCTGCTTCTCCCATTATGGGGGGTTTCCACCATCCCTGCATTGGGTTCCTGGGTCTGAACACCCGTGTTCATTATGAGGAGTTTCCACCATCCCTGCAATGGGGTCTGAACACCTGCTTATGCCCATTGTGCGAGGTTCCCTCCATCTTTGTGTTGAGGTTTCCCAGGTCTTTACACTAAATGTGCCCATTATAAGGGGTTCCCACCATCCCTGCACTGAATTCCCAGGTCTGCACACCTACTGTACCCATTATGAGGGGCTCCCACCATCCCTGCATGAAGTTCCTATAGTGTCAGGCTTATAAATGGAAATCCCCTTGGTTGGTGTCATAATTGATGACATGTGCAGCATCATGGCAACTGTAGAGCAAGCATAGGCTAAGATGGCAGCTTTTACGACTGTAAAGGATAGAAGGGTTTCGTACCATTCATGATGCTGAGGGTACAGGTGCAGTGCAGGAATGGTGGGAACCCCTCATAATGGGCACATAAGATGTTTAGACCTGGGAACTCAGCAGAGGCATGGTGGGAATCCCTCATAATGGGCCTGGGTGTTCAGATCCAGGAACTCAGCGCAAGAATGGTGGGAACCCCTCCTAATGGGCACAGGGAGTGTACAGACCTGAGAACTCAGCACAGGCATGGTGGGGACTACTCCTAATGGGCACAGCGAGTGTACAGACCCAAGAACTCAGCACAGGTATGGTGGGAATCCTTCATAATGGGCCCGGGTGTTCAGACCTGGGAACTCAGTGCAGGGATGGTGGGAACTCCTCATAAAGGGCACAGCGAGTGTACAGACCTGAGAACTCAGCACAGAGACGATGGGAACCCCTCATAATGGGCACAGCAGGTGGCCGAACTGCGGAATCCTGTGCAGACGCCTCCCCAAGAGATAGAAGAAACTGATGTTTCATTAAAGGGAACCTGTCACCAAAAAAAAAAATCATCGTATAGGGGACTTTTGTAATGAAATGTATGTAATGAAAAATAAAGTTTAGTGAAAAAAAATAAATAAAAGCAAAAAATTTGAAATTACTTTTAAAGAGCCACCGAAGTTTGTTGCGGTTTCCCAGGTATCTATTTACATTTTACAAAAAAATTGGGTAATATATTGTGTTTTTGTGCTCTAAAATTAACCTTAGTGTATTTTTTTCACTGATTTTACTAATTTTTTGTTTCATAAACCCTTGCGCTAATATTGCGTGACAAAAAAAAAAACAGGAACTACCACAATTTTATTCTCTAGGGTGTCTGCTTTCAGAAAATGTAATAATATAATTAATAATTTCTTATAATGTTTTGGGTTTTAAGTAATCTTTAGGCTTAAAATTATTTTTTTCAACCACTTCCCGCAAATTGACCTACCTGTACGTCGCTTTGAGGACGTGGATGTACTGGCAGGCTTCATCCCAGTACCGGTTTTTAGAGCTGGCGGTCGGCTTTCTAGTGATAAAAACTGATGCGGCTCAGCAGCCGGTCAGCCATCATCACCAGGCGCGGGAGGCGATGTCTCCCCCTCCACCGCTCCGCCAGGATCTCCCGTCCCACCCAGACCTGAGCGGCCTGCTGGAACGTCCACTGGCTGCCTGGAGACCAGAACAAAGGCCAATCGGGTCTCCAATATAAAAACCGGGAAGCGATGTCACAACGTCACTTCTGGTATACTCTGCTGCCAATGGCACCAATTTAAAAAAAAAACTATTCCAAAACGCAGTTTTTGGCATTTTGAATACTTTTAAGTGCAAAGGAGGGATTTTGGGTCTTTTTAGACCCCAGATCCCTCCATAAAGAGTACCTGTCACTGCCTATTAAGCCTCATGCACACAGGACGTTTTTTGACTGTTTTATAGCAGCTGTTTTTAGCTGCAGACGTTTTTTTCTACAGTCGATAAATTCTCCATCATACTGTCACAAGGGAGGTTTACATTCCTTGTGACAGCAATACAAGTGATCAGATTTTTTTTTTCTTAAAGGGACAGTGTAAAAATAAATAAATAAGAAACTTTCTTTTTTTTTTTAATGTGATCCCGTGCCAAAAAAACGCATCATAAGTCGCGCCCCCAAATGTAAACGGTGTTCGCACCACACATGTGAGGTATTGCCGCGATCGGCAGAGCGAGAGCAATAATTCTAGCAAAAGAATTCTCTGCTGTAACTCTAAAGAGGTAACCGTTATTAAATTTTAAAGCGTCGCCTATGGAGATTTTTAAGTACTGTAGTTTGTCGCCATTCCACAAGTGTGCGCAATTTTAAACCATAGCATGTTAGGTATCTATTTACTCGGTGTAAAATCATCTTTCACTTTATACAAAAAAATTGAGCTAACTTTACTTTTTAGTTCTTAAAAAGAATATATATAATATTTTATATTATATAAAATATTCAGTGAAGTGTTTTTTTTTTTCCAAAAAAAATTGTGTTTGAAAGATCGCTGTGCAAATACCGTTTGACATAAAATATTGCAACGGCCGCCATTTTATTCTCCAGAGTCTTTGCTAAAGAGCTGCGCATATATATATATATATATGATTGGGGGTTCTAAGTAATTTTCTAGCAAGCAATACTGATTTTTACATGTGAGCTACAAGTGTCAGAAATAGGCTTAGCCCTTAAGTGGTTAATGTGTGCAAATAAACACAAAAATAGCTCTGGTAGTGAAAGGGTTAAATAATTTTGTTTTTTGAATAATATCTGGATTTGGGAACATTCAGATGTTCATTTTTTTTATATATATATATAAACGATAAAACTAAAGTCCCCTTGTTCCTCCCTGTAGTGATTGTATTATTAGGTTGTAGCGGCCCTCCCCAGCCTGTCCCGGCCGGGCCGGCATCAGATGTGCTGTGACTCCGGCACGGAGAAGTTAATCGGTTTACGGATGGCGTAGCCAGGAGAACAGCTGCAGCGGAGGCTTTTGTTTCACGGCTGGCACGCCAGCCTCACACATGTGCCCCGCAGACTGGGAATGGCAGATAATAGTAACTGGCTCACAAGCCGACGCGCTGAGAACTCGTACGGCGACAGCACAAGCAACACTTTGTTCCCGCGGTAATTTATGACCTGTGCCGCCGCCGTCACCCAGCGATCTCACCTCCCGACTCGAGAAAGCTTGACATCGAAATACTAGAGCGGGATTACACTAATGGTAAGGCAATTACCCCAACCGTACGCTGCCGGTTTATTTTTAATTTCTAAGGCGTGCGGTTTCTTTTTTTGGAATTACGCAGCATCAAAACGGGAACATTCCGTATAGATTGTATCCTCCCTTCAGTCTGGCACAACTGCACCAGCTCCTCTCCTGTACTGAAATGGGATGCACCTATACTGGATAACTATACGAGTACCGATACGTTGGGTCATGTACTCGCCGATACCGTGTATTGGTACCTTTGTGGTACTATTTGCGACAATACAAAATGAATGAGCGTAAATCGCACTGCAAAGAATTACATCCGATTTTGATAGGAATGCGGTGCAGTTCCTGTCCGAGTTGCATGCGGTTGCCCGCACCGCTCCTGTGTGAACCCAGGCTGAAATTCGCTATGACAAGCCTGGGTTCACACAGGAACAGTGGGGAAACCGCATGCGATTCAGGCAGGAACTGCACTGCATTCCTAACAAAATCACATGCGATTCTTTTCAGTGCGATGTGCGCCCATTCATCTTGTATGGACACAAATCGCACTGCAAAGTATCGGTACTAGGCAGTGGCGGCTGGTGTTTTTTTGTTTGGGGGGGAGGTTGACAAACAACCAACCCTCCTCCCCCCAGCAGCACCTCAAACACCCCCTCCTCCACCCCACTATCTGCCGGTCGGTCCACCGGCACTTACTCCATCTAGGCGGTGGGGATCGGGCATCCAAGGAGCGGCGGGGATCTTGGCACCAGGCAGCGGCAGGGATCGGGCATCGGCGGGCATCCATGGAGCAGTGGGCATTGGGGCACCAGGCCGCAGCAGGGATTAGGCTGCGGTGGGCATCAAGGCATCTGGTAGCGGCTCCCATGTCTTCTCCTCCTCCCTCTTGCTCCGCTGTGCGTTTCCTCCCCTCCTCCTGGGCGTCCAATAGGTTCTCCTGTCCTTTCACCCAATCAGGTGATGGGTATCAGACCTGCTTCCCGATTGGCCGGGAGAAGGATCTGTGTTGCAACAGCAAATATTCATTCGCTGTTGCAACACACCTGGGTGGGCTCTGGACGAAGTGCTCTGCGCCCCGAGCCCACCCCATTTTGAAGCCTATTGGAGCCTCTAGCTCTAAACAGAGCTTCAAAAAACACACGGCCCCCGCCCATGCCCGCCATAGGAATTCATGCGCCCGGCATCCTAAAAGGGGCCGGGTGCATGGATAGGGAGGGCGGCGGCTGGGAAGGGGGGGCGGCGCCCACCATGGACGGGCCGACCCTGGTGCTAGGTATCAGCAAGTACTTGACCGAAAGTATCGGTACTACTACTCGCTGATAAAAATCCAGTATCAGTGCATCCCTTAGGGCCAGTTCACACCATAGAAACGCAGTCCGGATGCGTTCCGGATGCTTTTCTGCATGCACGTTTTTGACGCGTTTCCGGTGCGTTTTTGATGCAGTCCAGTGCAGTTTTTCCCCCTTTTTTCTTAGGACATGTGCGTTCCAGTGCGTTTTTGGTGCATGTAGGTGCGTTTTGGTGCGTTCCGGTGCGTTTTTGATGCGTTTTAGCGCGTTCCAGTACAGTTCAGTGCATGAAAAATGCAGAATGTTCTACTTTTTTTCTGGAGCTGGAACGCACTAGTACTGACTGTACTGGTGTGAACTAAGCCATTGAAAGCCATATAACCTACTTTCCATGCATTTTTGATCAGAAAAAAACTCACTGGACTGCGTGTGGTGTGAACTGGCCCTAAAAGTAACCCATTTCTGTACAGCTGTGCTAGACTAAAGGGAGGATACAATCTATATTGCGTGGTGTGCGTCAGGTCACTCAAAAAAAGACTAGTTTTTACGTACCTTTCATCCAATATACCGAAAGTTACCGAATCAAGTGTGGTCATGTCAGTCATGATCACGCAAGGTCGAGGTCTTTTTTTCATCTTGTAAGACGTAAAAAGTACGTGACTTGACATGACCTTGCGCGATTTTGCGTAGTTTTTGCGTGGCCTTGCGTGGTTTTGCGTGGATGTACGTGGTTTTTGCGTGACCTTGCGTGTACAGGATTCTTTTTTCCCCCTTTTTGACGTGACCTGACGT
>BLSH010304506.1:1865316-1891160 GCA_018402905.1 Glandirana rugosa | reverse complement strand
GAGATGGGTAGGTGGATGGGTAGTATAGAGATGTGTAGTTGGATGGGTAGTATAGAGATGTGTAGTTGGATGGATAGTATAGAGATGTGTAGTTGGATGGGTAGTATAGAGATGTGTAGTTGGATGGGTAGTATAGAGATGTGTAGTTGGATGGGTAGTATAGAGATGGGTAGGTGGATGGGTAGTATAGAGATGTGTAGTTGGATGGGTAGTATAGAGGTGTGTAGTTGGATGGGTAGTATAGAGATGTGTAGGTGGATGGGTAGTATAGAGATGTGTAGTTGGAAGGGTAGTATAGAGATGTGTAGTTGGATGGGTAGTATAGAGATGTGTAGTTGGATGGGTAGTATAGAGATGTGTAGTGGGATGGGTAGTATAGAGATGTGTAGTTGGAAGGGTAGTATAGAGATGTGTAGTTGGATGGGGATGGGTAGTATAGAGATGTGTAGTTGGATGGGTAGTATAGAGATGTGTAGTTGGATGGGTAGTATAGAGATGTGTAGTTGGATGGGTAGTATAGAGATGTGTAGTTGGATGAGTAGTATAGAGATGTGTAGGTAGATGGGTAGTATAGAGATGTGTAGTTGGATGGGTAGTATAGAGATGTGTAGTTGGATGGGTAGTATAGCGATGTGTAGGTGGATGGGTAGTATAGAGATGTGTAGTTGGATGGGTAGTATAGAGATGTGTAGTTGGATGGATAGTATAGAGATGTGTAGTTGGATGGGTAGTATAGAGATGTGTAGTTGGATGGGTAGTATAGAGATGTGTAGTTGGATGAGTAGTATAGAGATGTGTAGTTGGATGGGTAGTATAGAGATGTGTAGTTGGATGGGTAGTATAGAGATGTGTAGGTGGATGGGTAGTATAGAGATGGGTAGTTGGATGGGTAGTATAGAGATGGGTAGTATAGAGATTTGTATAGGTGGACAGTTCCTCCCGGTGGGTAGATTTCTGGCTCATCGTCTCGTGTTTCTTTCTGGATCCGGATTGAGGCGAAGATAAAACAAATCTGATCCTCAGCCAAGTCCCGTCTGCAGTGAGTGGATAATGGAATCCGGGGAAGTTCTGCTGCTTGGCAGAGGAGGGGACGTGCGTGGATTGTCAGCGGTTATGGACGCCGTCTGCTGCTCTGCACACGCTCAGCTCCGGGTTTCTCCCAGAAGAAGATCTCTGTGTCCTCTCTCCCGGAGTTTCTTTCCTTGCACACGGGTATTGCGAGGTTCATGCAGTTGGCAGATCACCTTCATATAAGGAATACCAAGTGTGTGTATTGAAACCCTGTCACCACCCGGAGATTGCAGGTACAGATAGATTAAGGACTTACTCCCTTTCAGTGTTCTTCCCTTCCTTAAATTTGCTAGAAAATGTGAACTACTCCAGAAGAGCCAGGGTGGTGTGGTAGTCATATATATTATATTATTATTATACTATATTGTCAAAAGTATTGGGACGACTGCCTTTACACACACATTTAATGGCATCCCAGTCTTAGTCCATAGGGTTCAATATTGAGTTGGCTCACCCTTTGCAGCTATAACAGCTTCAACTCTTCTGGGAAAGCTGTCCACAAGGTTTAGGAGTGTCTATGGGAATGTTTGACCATTCTTCCAGAAGCGCATTTGTGAGGTCAGGCACTGATGTTAGAAGAGAAGGCATGGCTCACAATCTACACTCTAATTCATCCCAAAGCTGTTCTATTAAGTTGAGATCAGGACTCTGTGCAGGCCAGTCAAGTTCCCCCACCCCAAACTCGCTCATCCATGTCTTTATGGACCCTGCTTTGTGCAGTGGTGCGCAGTCATGTTGGAACAGGAAGGGGTCATTCCCAAACTGTTCCCGCAAAGTTGGGAGCATGAAATTGTCCAAAATGTCTTGTTATGCTGATGTCTTAAGAGTTCCCTTCCCTGGAACTGAAGTGGCCAAGGCCAACCCCTGAAAAACAGCCCCACACCATAATGCCCCCTCCACCAAATGATTTGGACCAGTGCACAAAGCAAGTTCCATAAAGACATGGATGAGTGAGTTTGGGATGGAGGAACTTGACTGGCCTGCACAGAGTCCTGACCTCAAGCCAATAGAACACCTTTGGGATGAATTAGAGAGGAGACTGCGAGCCAGGCCTTCTCGTCCAACATCAGTGCCCGACCTCACTAATGTGCTTCTGGAAGAATGGTCAAACATTCCCATAGACACTCCTAAACCTTGTGGACAGCCTTTGCAGAAGAGTTGAAGCTGTTATAGCTGCAAAGGGTGGGCCAACTCAATATTGAACCCTGCAGACTAAGACTGAGATGCCATTAAAGTTCATGTGCGTGTAAAGGCAGGCGTCCCAATACTTTTGGTAATATAGTGTATATTATTAATCATATAGTGACAGCTCTGAGTCTGCAGGGGCTGCTGACATAGTAAAATAGTAAACGAGGTTAAAAAAAGACACAAGTCCGTCAAGTCCAACCTATGTGTGTGTTTTTAATATCAGTTCAATTGTATATCCCTCAATGTTGTGGTCCCTTAGGTGTGCATATAATAGTTTTTTGAAATTATCTATGCTCCCAGCAGAGACCACTGCTTGTGGAAGAGAATTCCACATCCTCACTGCTCTTACCATAAAGAACCCTCTACGCTTTTTAAGGTTAAACCGCCTTTCTTCCATCACATCACATCAAAGATGGTGGAACTCAGAAGCAGTCTCAGGACTTTCGGATGATACACAAGTTAGAATATTGCAGGTGTATAATAAGCCTAAAGCACAGTAAATGCACATTACATCCTCATGGGAAGATTTTGTTGAAATGAATGGCCTGGCAGCAGGGTCCCTTTAAAGTGAACCAATGCATTGTCCAAGCAGCAGGTTCACTTTAATGGTGGCCCAGCTACTTATAATCACTCTTCCACCAATTCCAAATCTGAGAGTAAAGAGATATGGGGCATAGAGGTCATGTGATTCACTTCCCTTCCTCCCATGTGATGGTGCTGTCTCCTTGGAAGATCCAATTTGAGGCACTTCCTGTTATTAGGTGACAACTGTCTCCCAGTTGTGTTCCTGTGTTGTCACCCTGTCCCACAAGTGAGACAAGGGACTGTGGCGACACACATTGCTCAGGCACTATCAAGAAGCTGGTCCAGAGCAATGATTGGCAGCTGAGATGCTAAGGTGTGTGCATGCAGACAAGAAGTGGCTGCGAAGAGGCGGGGGGGAGATCAGCATCCTTGAGAAGCAACATAGGAGATGAACAAGGAGAAAGCAGAATTACAAGGAATACATGGTAATGGTCTGATACACAATGCTTCAGCAAATCATTTTGGGGTAAACGTCCACTTTGAAGCTTATAATTGCAGCACACCAGCCGCACGGACCCAAAATTGGCAGAATACCACCAGCTGACCTGCATATTTATACCATCGGCGCTGCTTCATTATACGACGATCCTCCTACATTGTGCTGATGCCCATTTTTTCAGTGCAGAAATGTTTAAGCCTAATAACAGGTTTTTTTTTTTTTTTTTTCCTCCATTGTGAAAATTGATGTCTTTGACTTTGACCTTTTCCTTGTAAAGATCATGAAGGCTGCTTTGTTATGATCTGTCTGTTCCGGAGTTAATTTGCAAGCGCAGAGCCTTTGTAGCCCACGGTCCACTAGGCTGCCTTAATCTGATACCCTCCCGGGGAGGGATGGCTGCTCCCTGGATGAATCTCATTAAGGTGCAGGCTGGCTGCATTGTGTACTTTACCCCACTGCTCAGGTGCCGCCCCGGGCTATGGAATCTTTTCCAAGGAAACTGTCACTGCATATTACGCAGGATGATGCAATCACACTCCTGTCAAGGACACTGGGCTTCCAAAAAAAAATACATTTTTAATATACATAAAATTAGATAGGAGTATATATATATATATATATAAATATGAGAGCACACTTAAAACAATGGCAATCCTAGGTGATTACTGAAATTTTGTATTATAATTTATTTTTTTTCACAGAGAAAAAAAAAAATATATGTGCATATATATATATATATATATATATATATATATATATATATATATACACACACACAGTGGAACCTTGGATTACGAGCATAACCCCTTCCGCGAGAATGCTTGTAATCTAAATTATTCGTATATCAAAGCATGTTTCCCCATAGGAAACTCAGATAATTAGTTCCACAGTGACTGCTTGTCAATGTAATACCGTATGTGGCCAGAGGTGCGGGGGCGCTAGTTTATGCAATACCGCATGTGGCCAAAGGTGTGGTGGCGCTGCTGAGGCTTGGAGATGCTCGGGAACTGTTTACACTTTCGGTATTTCCGAGTGCTTCCCAGCCTCACCAGTGCCCCCCGCACCTCTGGCCACATGCGGTATTGCTTGTGGAGGCTTAATCCTGCTCATTTTGCAAGACAGCACTCACAAACCGAGTCAGGATTTTTAAAAACTGCTCGTATTGCGAAACGCTCATTAACCTGCGTTACTCGCAATCTGAGGTACCACTGTGTGTGTGTGTATGTGTATATATATATATATATATATATATATATATATATATATATATATACAGTATCTCACAAAAGTGAGTACACCCCTCACATTTTAGTAAATATTTTATTCTATCTTTTCATGTGACGACACTGAAGAAATGACACTTTGCTACAATGTAAAGTAGTGAGTGTACAGCTTGTATAACAGTGTAAATTTGCTGTCCCCTCAAAATAACTCAACACACAGCCATTAATGTCTAAACCACTGGCAACAAAAGTGAGTACTCCCCTAAGTGAAAATGTCCAAATTGGGACCAAAGTGTCAATATTTTGTGTGGCCACCATTATTTTCCAGCACCGCCTTAACCCTCAACAAAGCATCAAATTTAAACTCTACCTAGAAGACCCAATCACCACACACCAATAAGATCTGATTGTACTAGGAATGAAGGCGGCTTCAGCCCGACCATACCCAGGCCATGCCCCAAAACTAAACCCTGGGAGTGGGGCAATATGTGTCGGAGGCATGGCTGGGACGAAGTGGGGCTGAAGCCTCCTTCAATCATAGTACATTCAGGTCTTGGTGTGTGGTGATTGGGTGGTTTTTCCTTCTATGATTATGTTTTGAGCCAGGATGGGCTCTTTCCAAGCCAACACCCTCCATTTTTGTGTGAGCCACCGGAGCTTGAGATGGAGACCTTGAGCAGCACCTGACATTTTCATAGTTCATGGTCAGTGTGTACCTAGAAGATGTGCCCAATTATTGGTGTCCATGAGAGAAATGGTGCCCCATTATTGGTGCCAGTGGGAGAAATGGTGCCCCATTGTTGGTGTCAGTGGGAGAAATATTGCCCCATTATTGGTGTCAGTGGGAGAAATGGTGCCCCATTATTGGTGCCAGTGGTAGAAATGGTGCCCCATTATTGGTGCCAGTGGGAGAAATGGTGCCCCATTATTGGTGTCAGTGGGAGAAATGGTGCCCCATTATTGGTGCCAGTGGTAGAAATGGTGCCCCATTATTGGTGCCAGTGGGAGAAATGGTGCCCCATTATTGGTGCCAGTGGGAGAAATGGTGCCCCATTATTGGTGTCAGTGGGAGAAATGGTGCCCCATTGTGGGTGTCAGTGGGAGAAATGGTGCCCCATTTGTGGTGTCAGATGGCAGAATAGGTATCAGTAGGAGAAATAGAGTCCCAAGGGTCGGATAAAGGCAATCAAAGGGCCGCAGTTTGGAGACCACTGCTTTATACATTGGCATACTGGCAGTTACTTACTTAATAAAAAAAAAACTAACAGTAAACCATTCTCCAATTACACTGAGTTTGCTAAAGCACTATGGCTAATAAACAACTTATATTTGTTTTTAATATATTACTTTTATAATCTTTTTTTCATACTTTGTTGCATCTTCGTCCTGCATTCTCTTTGCAGCCACTTCCTTTCTACATTCACTCCAGCAAGGCATTTCTCAGGGCGAGTTCCCGGATAGTGACAGTGGGTGGTAATGCCTGTATATTGTGTGAAGGGGCGAGACAAGGACAGAGCGTTGCCAGTTATAACAGGAAGTGCTTGCGCTGGGACCTTCATGGCAGGATCGCCCTGCTATTATTTTAATGAGCGCTGCCAATCGAAATATTGAAAAGAACTTTAGAATGACATTAAGGATTTAAAGCCTCTCTGGGGTTCCAGTGATTGGTCTTCCATAGGACGGCATGGTAGGAGTAGAGCGGTGCAGGCTCCAGCTGTCTGTGGAATAAGCATTTGGTAGGCTGTTGATCTATAATCAGCTCTCTTGTGTTATGCAGTATATTGTTTTATTACCTTCTAGAGCAGCAGAGCCGTATAAAACATCAATATCTCCCGTCCGCTCATTATACGTCGGCCGGCTGCGTATTGCTGTTTTATCGATCGGCTTTGCTGTAATGATTCCAGCAGGTAGAGAAGGCCGAGGCGGCGGGGGGTCTGCTTGTAGCAGCATTTTGTTAGGAAGCGGTTGTTGGGTCAGAGCTGCCGATAACTACAGTAATCCTCTCCTGCTCAAATTGCGGGGAATCGTCTGCCGGGAATCGGATGGGAAGTAAACACTTTACAGATACAAAACAAAGATGGAGCTCGGCACATCGCTGGCAGTACGTGACCCCCGTGCACCCTCACCTCTCATTTCTTGGCTTCTGGATTTTGAACCCGCAACTGTCCCTCTTTTTTAGATATTTATAAAAAAAAAATAACATACTGCTTTCCTATAACACGATTCTATTTGTAACAAACCTGGAGCTCAGAGGTTTCCATTACTTACCTGGTTTTAGAACCCGTGCTGCCATCACTAGGTCTCTGTGCTTCTCTATGCAATGCACACAGATCATAGCTGGTGGGTGGGACCAGCAGGGTACAGTACATAGCTTCCTAAAAACATCACAGCACCCTGCCTCCCCACTAAATTTAATCTGACCATACACTAGCACAGGGGTCTCCAAACAAAGGGCCAGTTTACAGTTCTTCAGACATTAGGAGGGCCAGACTATAGACAGTGGGAGTAGAAAATGTCCCGGACTGGAGTAAAAAAAAAATTCATAGAACCTGTGGTTAGTATGAGGTGGAATAGTACGCCATCTTTGGTACCAGTGGGAGGAATAGTGCCCCATCATTGGTATCAGTAGGAGGATTGGTGCCCCATCATTGCTATCGGTGGGGAGGAATGGTGCTCCATCATTGGTATCAGTGGGAGGAATGGTGCTCCATCATTGGTATCAGTGGTAAGGAATAGTGCTCCATCATTGGTATCAGTGGGAGGAATAGTGCTCCATCATTGGTATCAGTGGGAGGAATAGTGCTCCATCATTGGTATCAGTGGGAGGAATAGTGCCCCATCATTCGTATCAGGGGGAGGAATAGTGTCTAATAACTGGTGTCAGTAGGAGGAATAGTGCCCCATCATTGGTTTTTAGTGGGAGGTATAGTGCCCCATCATTGGTATCAGTAGGAGGAATGGTGCCCTATCATTGGTATTGGTGGGGAGGAATAGTGCTCCATCATTGGTATCAGTGGGAGGAATGGTGCCCCATCATTGGTATTAGTGGGAGGAATAGTGCCCCATCATTGGTATCAGTGGGTGAAATAGTGCCCCATCATTGGTGTCAGTGGGAGGAATGATGCCCCATCATTGGTATCAGTGGGAGGAATGGTGCCCCATCATTGGTATCAGTGGGAGGAATAGTGCCCCATCATTGGTATCAGTGGGTGGAATACTGCCCCATCATTGGTGCCAGCGGGAAGAATGGTGCCCCATCATTGGTATCACTGGGAGGAATAGTGCCCCATCATTGGTATCAGTGGGAGGAATAGTGCCCCATCATTGGTATCAGTGGGAGGAATAGTGCCCCATCATTGGTATAAGTGGAAGGAATAGTGCCCCATCATTGGTGTCAGTGAGAGGAATGGTGCCCCATCATTGGTATCAGTGGGAGAAATAGGGTCCCATCATTGGTATCAGTGGGAGGAATAGGGGTGCAAGGTCCTGGTAGGTTACGGTGGGCACAGAAAATGGTACTTTATGGGACCCGCCTGGGGTACGGCTCCCAGTTGTTATAATGGAGGTACAGTATCTGTGGCTGTTTGTCTCCAAGCCGGGGGTGTATCGGCTGGAGGCCTGTTTGAAGTAGGTCACATGTACTTTCTTTATTGATGCCTACTAGGACCTTGAGACTCCAGTTATTATGGATTTGCATTGGTTATATGTTTATACGTTATTTATTAATTTTGGGTTAATAAAAGGCTGCTTTGGCCATTAACTCCAACCTGTTGTCCGAGTGGTTACTAAAATGGTGGGGGTAAGGTAATGGTCAGAGGGGAAGGTTACAAGCCATCTTTTGTACCCTAGTCATGTGTTGTCAGCCTGTTACACTTGCAGAGTACAAGCCGGTGTTTTTGCAGGAATGGCCCACTGTTGTCACTGTCATGAAAGCGCTCTTTAGAAACGCCATGGTTGGCGTGCATTTAGACGTACCTGTGGATTTTGCGCTCTAGTTGCGTATATGTAGGCATACCGCTCTTTAAAAAAAAAAAAAAACTATACAAGCATTTTCTTGGCCCTCTATTTCTGATGTATCCGTGCCCCCTGACTCTGTACCCAAATGGCCCCAACATGTGCACCAGCCGCCTATCTCTTCCCATTGAATACTAGATGATATTTCCCATTCTGCTGAATAGGAGATTCATTGTAAACCAAGAAGAGCCTATTCTGTGCTCCGCGGCTTGTGCTCTTGTGACAAATTCCTGCTTGATGGTGTCAGCGGCTGGTCGTCGGGCATTTCCAATAGCCAGCAATCAGCTGAATAGAGGCAAATTAAATAGCCGCGTGTTCTTTTAAGTGCACCTTGGCGGTAAGAACACCAATGATTGTCAATTGACTTAATTGTAATTTGCTGGAACGTGGCTGTTTCTGCTCTCCGTGTACGGTCTGTGTGCGCCGTCCTCTCCGTTTCATAGTACACAGTGTGATGCTTTTTTTTTTCCCCCCAAACACTCATAAAGAGTCTCATTTGTCCAGGTCATGGTGTAGCTACTGGTAATCACATTCATCTGAACTTGTTCTGTAATGTTCCACCTTTTATCTAAGTGGCTGGGGTGAGAGGTCAACCGACTTGAAGACCCCATTCACACGTGTGCGACAAGTCGTACCCCATATTTTCTGATGATAACCATTCATATATGTGCGACTTAAAGTTGCAGCGACTACTACTACTTTGGTCCAACTTTCATGCAACTTGAGGGCCATAGGCTTCAATGTTAACCCTCAAAAGTTGCATAAAAGCCGTGCCTGAATGTTTACAGTGGATCCGACTTTGCAGAGGGACAAGTCACTCCAAGTCCAAAGTTGCGTCAAAGTCGTTAGACTTTGGTGTCATGCAAATAGAAATGGAGCCCCCATTGTCACCTGTGTCACTTGTCATGCTTTCACCATTACACAGCAATACATGGCATGAGGAGTCCTATCATTGTCTATGGGCCCCGATCACACAACGTGCTTCCAAGCAACTTGGAACAAAGTGCAGGCACTTCTTCGGTGCATTTTTTTGGCCCCATAGACTTTGATTAGAGCAAATAAAAATGCGTACAGTAGTTGAAGATCTGATATAAAACGAAACATGCAAATATGTAATGTGTCCATATGAATGTACTGCATGTGAGTGTTCCGCAGTAGAGGTCCATTTCATTGGGAGCTGAGCAAAGCTTACCAAATTAGGCCATCGTTGCCAAACTGGCTTGCCAAAGTTGGCCTTAATAGTGATTTGGACAAAATTCAAGTGGTTGGTGGTCCTGAAAAATCAACAGAGTTGGGTGAAAAATTATTGGCGAACTGTCACTTTCATTCTATCAAATGCAGTGACTGTTCAGGTATTCAGGCAGCTACAGTTGCTGCTGTTGACTGAATAAAATAGCCGACAGAGATTCCTCCACTGATCACATCTGGACATCCCCTTAAACAGAAAAGCATAACCTATTTACTCTGGTGGGACACGGTGCTGTAAATGGCCCATAATGCTCCAGCTGGTAGGGGAAGCTTCTGTTCATGCTGAGCTGTGTTTGGCTGCACTGTGCTGACGTCATCAGGGGCCCAACCTACCTGCTGCTCCTGAACGTTGGTGTGAGCTTTCCGTGACCGTTCAGTCATAGTTCTGGCGGTGCCGATGAAGCCCGCCTCAGACTGCTGTGCATTTATTTTCAATGGCTATGCGTGGAGGCTCATCCACCTTGCTGCCACATATGGGTGTTGCTGTCATAAAAGTGGTTGACCACTTTCTGATCATGTAACGCAAATGTCCAGTCAAAAGAAACATGGGCTTTTTACTCCCAGTTGTCATACATATGTGTCCATGGCGGCTAGAGGTTGTGTGCTGAGAGCTCCCAGCATACGGACCGAGTTGTCACAGACAAGTCACAGCTTCTGATCCTGTTCCAACAGGAAAGGCTCCCAGTCATGTGACCACTGTGGGAGCCAATACAGATGCAGCGCCGCCTTCCAGCCATTAAAGTCCATGTAAAGCGACGCCAATAGGTTGTGACATATCTCCTAAAAATATTCTCTCCCCAGGATTATCACTAGGACCACAATAATGACATCTAATGATCTGGACGACATTTGCGTTCACTGCGCAAGCCTCGAATGCTCATACAAATTAACACAGTGCCATTCAAATTTTTTGACGTCCCCAATCCTGTGAACATATCGCCTCATGCTAATGAATGCTCATCTTCGTGTTAAAGCGGTAGTAAACCCGCTGCTAAAAAAAAAAATTAAAAAAAATCCTGCAAGACAATAGCATAATATGTTAGTATGCATCACATACTAACATATTATGAAATACTTACCTTAGAATGAGGCCCTCGATGCCCGAGTCGGTCAGCGCTAAGGACGCTGACATGTTTGTCGTCTTCTGGGTACGCGGCATGCGCGCGGGAGCTCTTCGCTCCGGCAGCCAGCTCTGAGTTGCCGGCCGCCTCGGCCGGATCGTCAGAGCACATGCACCGCTAATGTCAGCGGCTACATGCAGGGCGAATATCTCCTAAACCATGCAGGTTTAGGGGATATTCTTTTTACCTACAGGTAAGCCTTATTATAGGCTTACCTGTATGTAAAAATAGCTTTGCGGGTTTACTACCGCTTTAAAGTAGCAATTTACGTCATCCATTGTTTTTCTACTGTATATGTCGCAATGTAGCGACGAAAGAAGGAATAGAACTCACCCAAAGTAAAGCTCATAAACTCACTTTGCCTTACCATTCTTCTCCATTAAATAAAAGTCACACTAATATTGTTCTAATCCGTAGACTTTTTGGTTGACTATATTTTGCGGTCAATAAATTACGTAAACGTTGCATATGAAAAACGCACAAATAAGAACTAGAATTTGTGACACGTGCCGATACAAACAATGAAAATGTTGCGTGGTGTTCAAGAATTTGGCGCAAGACTTCTGGCGCCGCCAAATATGTGTGACAAATGCCTTACTGAATTGCCCCCTCTTGTGTTAATATTTGGTCAACTTTTGGTAGGCTGATTTGAGAAGACCAGTGAAGTCCTCATTGGTTGCCAAGTGACCACATGACAGTTAGTTTTCCTGTGGTCAGACCATCTAGTAGATAAATTCTGATTGGTTGGTCGAGGGGTGCTGGCACTTCACACGTCGTCGTTGCTCTCTGCCCTGCTCAGTGTGAGCCTGAAAAGAAGCATTGTCTATACTGTATTCCTCACCGTGGAAACCGAGCAGGCCAGCGCCTTCCTCTCTCCACCCCTCTTCCCTATTGGTTGGCCAGGCCTCATATTTCGGCGTCTAGGTCATCTGCAACCGACTCCACTGTACTATGGCTGCACCAGTGTGATAAACAAGGAGAAATTCTTTCTCGGATTAAAGGATTAAGATCTGAAAGGTGATTCAAACTCTTCCCCGCGCCCGCGAAACATAAATAAGAGGAAGAAATCCTTCATATTCTTGTTTTGCTCGACTCATTGTCCCCTTTAATTAATGAGAGTGATGGAGAGATTTTCCAGGGGATTAGATGCTGCTCATTAGCTTGTCCTGATCGGGTAACAACTACGGACGTTGTTAGGCCGCGCGGCGTACTGTATTTATCATTCTCTACATGACGCTGATGGGTCACCATTTTAGCTTGCAAATTGCACCAGGCAAATCAACCAACGCTAATGAAGACTGTACAGGGGAGTGAAGCGGGAATAGGGGGGTCTGTGCAAGCGATTAATGTTCATGGCTTCAATTGCAGTTTAGTGGTGTAAAGGTTAAAAAGGAAAAATAATTGCAACAGCTTCTTAGAACTTTTTTAAAGGATCAGTTGACTTTTTGCAGCCAATAAAACAGCTTTCTTCCTCCTGTCTACTCCCCAACTTCCCAAAAAAAATTACGTTTTTGACCTTTTTGGTGCTGCATTGCAGAATACCTGTGTTTCTCACCTGTCGCTGCACTCTCCTCTGCCTCCGGGTATTTTACTGTCGGGCGCATGCATGTCGCAGGATTCCCTACTTTCAAGGATGTGCTACAGGTTTTGACAAACTGGCAGAAACCTGCCACCCATCTACGTAGATTACAGATAATGGCATTGTTTGTGCATGCGTGGGAAACCCCATGTGTGCGCATATGTGCTACAGGTCTCTGCTGGATCCCAAAGACTTGGCAGGACCTTTTGAGAGACCTGTACACTCTAAACCAAGCATTGTCAACCATGGTTCCATGCAACCCTAGGGTTTCTCCAGAGGTTGTTAGGGGTTCCTTGAACGGATTGACCTGGCTGATTGACCCTCCCATCTGATGGTGTGGTCATAGTTCCGGGGCCAACACCGCTTTAATAAAGCCAGCAACACGAGACCTATGATTTTTCTTTTTGTCAGAGTGGCATTCTCAACACCACTGCCAGGGGGGAATTGTTGTCGCTGACCTCCAATGCACGGACCATTTTCCCAATGACCCCCAATTGAATTAATTTTAGTAAGGGTTCCCTGAGAACTGTAAATTATGTTAAGATTTCCTCTGGGGTAAAAAAGTTTCTCTCGACCAGGGGGTCTCCAAACTTTCTAAACAGTGGGCCAGTTTTCTGTCCTTCAGACTTTAGGGGGGCCAGACTGTGGCTAGTGGGAGTAGAAAATGCTTCAAGCTTTGTGGTCAGTGGGAGAAAAAAAAAAATACATAGCGCCTGTAGTCAGTAGGAGAATTAATAGTGCCACGACGTTGGTGTCGGTGGGGGAATAGTGCCCTGGTGTTGGTGTTAGTGGAAGGAATAGTGCCTCGCGTTGGTGTCGGTGGGGGGAATAATGCCCTGGTGTTTGTGTTAGTGGAAGGAATAGTGCCCCGCGTTGGTGTTAGTAGAAGGAATAGTGCCCTGCGTTGGTGTTAGTGGAAGGAATAGTGCCCCGCGTTGATGTTAGTGGAAGGAATAGTGCCCCAGTGTTGGTGTTAGTGGAAGGAATAGTGCCCCACGTTGGTGTTAGTGGAAGGAATAGTGCCCTACGTTGGTGTTAGTGGAAGGAATAGTGCCCCGCGTTGATGTTAGTGGAAGGAATAGTGCCCCAGTGTTGGTGTTAGTGGAAAGAATAGTGCCCCAGTGTTGGTGTTAGTGGAAGGAATAGTGCCCCAGTGTTGGTGTTAGTGGAAGGAATAGTGCCCCAGTGTTGGTGTTAGTGGAAGGAATAGTGCCCCAGTGTTGGTGTTAGTGGAAAGAATAGTGCCCCAGTGTTGGTGTTAGTGGAAGGAATAGTGCCCCAGTGTTGGTGTTAGTGGAAAGAATAGTGCCCCAGTGTTGGTGTTAGTGGAAGGAATAGTGCCCCGGTGTTGGTGTTAGTGGAAAGAATAATGTAGGTATCATAGCCCACTGTTGATATCAGTTGAAGGATTGGTGCCTTAGTGCTGCAAGGCAGAAGTGCTGACCACTAAGCCACCATGCTGCTAAAATCCTTTAGACCCCATACACACTAATAGATTTTCTGCAGACTTTTGTCTTCAGATTTACCAAAACCATATAATATGAGGTCAAACCTTAAGAGTTTCAATTTGTATGCAATCAGGCAGGCCCTTGCACTACATGGTTTTAGTAAATCTGAAGACCAAAGTCTGCAGAAAATCTAATAGTGTGTATGGGGTCTTAGAACAGCATTGGCCACCCGTGACAGTGTGCTCATGTTTTTGCTGCAGAATAATACTTGTTAGACTCTTTATCAGAGCATGCAGAGCCTTGCAAATCAACATTTAGTTACTAAAAAAAGAAAGGCACGTCTGCCTGCCGAAACTTGTCATTTAAAGAAAAATTAGAGGGATGCTTAGCAAATGTGTCCCTGCCTTATATAGTAAGTGGAGACGTGCGTATTGTGTATCTCATTCTATACGCATCACTTTCCCTGGCAGTGTATCCGCACTCTGCATTAATCATTTAGTGTTTAGCCAGAGACGTGACTTGTATGCAGGCCGGCCCCTCTACAAAGTAGATTACTTTCCTGAAACAAGCCGGGCCTATTGATTTACACTTCCCTTATCGACAGTTCCCCGGTAGCAATGAAAATAGCTGTGATAGCCCAATACAAACAACGGATTGCAGCGACTTTTCCCGCTAAGAAGGATCGTGAGCCCTGTGACTTGTGTGGCTTTGTTGCTTATTAAAGCAGGTTTTACAGGATAAAAAGGACTTTCTAATGGTATAATCAGTATTGCCAGCTCAGCTCTGGAAAGTAAAAGGTGTCAAAACATTAGCTCCTTGCTGCTGACTTCAGCGCAGTGTCGTATACAATACCGGTTGTGTAAAGCGGCATAGTTCTTGGCTCTTCTGTTATGTTGGTCAGGCCATTTCAGGATTCCTTTAATTTTAAGAGACCGCAGCTTTGCACACCAGTCTTATAGTGTCCTGCCCCGAAAAGAAAAGGAACAGAGGGCGCACCAGCCTATGGTGTCCAGCCTCTGCCTTATTATTATCAACTCAAAAGAATCTTGCCAGGTTTTTAGGAAGAAGGGTTGTCCCCTGCTCTCAAAACTAATGGGGACCCCTAGGACTCTGCAACTTTTAAATAAAGATGGCAGCAGATATAAAGTGAAGGTATCTATATATGCCTGTGCATACCCACCACAGCCTTCATTGCCCCCTCTGGGTAGTATTCACATGTGCCTGCTCCCTCTTTGTGACGCTCCTGGTGGCGGAGTCTGTCTTATGCAGGGAACAACCACTCTTGCGCACCTGATTCTCGGGCCCCTGGTAGTGTAGACAGGAGACCAAGAGTGCAGGATGGCAGGAGGGCTGCATAGTCTCTGACGATGATGTGAGAGATTCCGGGTGGGCTCGTGCAGACAGGAAGAAATGTGATTCAGGCTGGGTCGGCAACTGGCAGGTGGTGCGGCACAAAGGATCAGGCAAATGGGTAGTCAAAGTCCAAGCAAGGGTCGTAATCGGGCGGGCAGCAGAGGTACCAGGGATCAGACAGAAGAGTGGTCGTGGGTAGCCGGGGGTCGGTGCAGGCAGGTATCAAGCAGGTCAGGGCAAGCCGGGTCTTCAGGTAACTGGATCAAACAATACAGGAACAGAGCTGAGGCTCACGGGTATACTACACACTGTAGAACGGACAGCACTGGCTGCTGTCCACTTAAATAGGTCCATTTGGCGCCAACGGTGCATGGGCACGTGCGAACGCACACAGATAGCCAGGAACGGCCATTTTCCTAACACTCTTGTTCCTCTGGTAGTGTCGGCATTTGCCTACTTTCTATCATTCCTCTGGGTAGTATCCACATTTGCCTGATCCCTCTTTTTCCTCTGGTAGTGTTGACATTTGCCTACTCCTTCTCAATCCCTAGTAGGGTTGGCATTTACCTCCTTTCTATCATTCCCCTGGTAGTGTCAGTATTTCCCTACTTTCTCTTGCTGCCCTGGTAGTGTTGGCATTTGCATACTCCTTTATGCTCCCCTGATAGTTGGCATTTGCTTATTCTCTATTCCTCTGCTGGTAGCGTTGGAATTGCCTATTCCCTTCTCTCTCTACTGGTAGTGTCAGCATTTACCTATTCCTTCCTGCTCCCCTGTTAGTGTCGTCATTTGCTTGCTCCCTTGATAGCATCAGCATTTACCTACTCCCTCTTGCTCCCTTGGTAGTGCCGTCATTTGCTTACTCTCCCCTTGCTCCCCTGATAGCGCCAGCATTTACCAACTCCCTCTTGCTTCCCTGGTGATACAGTATATGCAGATTGCGTGCCAGTAGATATATCACATTTATGAGTACATTCGTCTTGGGATCATTACATGGAAAATATATGTTTGGAGGCTTTATGGACTTTTTTTTTTGTTTCAATGATTTTTGTTGAGAAGTTTCCAAAACATATGAAATATTCTAATTCAAATTGCATTACATTTTCCTCTAAAGATATGCAGTAGACATTTTCAAGGGAAAGAAAAGAGAAAACACAAGTAGCCTTTTTCCGACCTGCACTGCTATTGTTGCTTATTGCTCCCATGGGAAAAGGGTCCTTAGCAAAAATTTAAAATAAAAAGCAGGGGAACAGGGGGGACATGAAGAGAAGTGCAATATTGGGTAAATATTCTTATACTTTTAACCTAGTAATTGTCATAACCGTACAGTCTGGAAGTAACAATCAGCCCTTCCGTATTTGGATAGGATGCAATAGCCCCTCCAAACACACATCATCCTTCGCCAAAGTCTTCCTCTCCCTTGAACAGAATTAAGACAGGGGTCCAGGCAAAAGAGGAAGAGAGAAAAGAGGCAAGAATAGAAAAAAGAAGAGAAGGATAGTATAGATAGGTAAATAGACATCCACAGGATAATGGCTACGCCAGTGGTAGGGGCCTCACAAGGGGTCTGAAAGGTATTTTATCTAGGGTTCCCAGATCCTATCAAATAGGGATCATTTGTCCTGCAGGATTCCTGAGAGACGTACATTTACCATGATCCATGATAGCTTATGTCTCACCAGGTCAAATGGGATCGTGCTTTATGGACTTTAATGGTACTTGCATGAACAACCACACGTAAATAGTCTAAAATAATTATTTTATTTCAACAATTCGATAAACATAACATACACAGTATCGTGCCACATAAAGGCACTAAAACTCTCTTAATTTAAAGGATAATTACATAGTGTTACCAAAAAGCTGCTTCTCACGGTCTATCACATGGAATTTATCTATATCTTCTCAACATGTTTTGCGGTAATGTTCACTTCCTCAGGAGTATTTTTAGAGAGCAAACTTATCTATAAAGAGACAATAACAAACATAATAAAGAATACAGTACAGTAAATATAATAAATATGTTTGGGCATGAAGATCCAAGTAGAGTGCTTTATTAAAGCTTACCCCTCACCCAAGGAGATTGACCACATGTAGAGCGCTATGAGACACGTCTATCCTGGCCAGTATGGGAGCACTATAGCAGGGGACACATAATTCCAGTCTAAAGGTGTAAAATGACATATAAGAGACCCTCTCTTATTTGACATTTTACACCTTTAGACAAGAATTATGTACCCCTTGCTCTAGTGCTCCCATATTCGATCGGATAGACGTGTCTCATAGCGCTCTACATGTGGTCAATCTGCCTGGGTGATGGGTAAGCTACAGCCCTCTACTCGGATCTTCATGTCCAAACATATAAATTATCTTTACTGTACTGTATTCTTTATGTTTGTCATTGTCTCTTTATAGATGAGTTTGCACTCTAAAAATACTCCTGAGGAAGTTGACATTACCTCGAAACATGTTGAGAAGATATGGATGAACTCCATGTGATAGACCATGAGAATCAGCTTTTTGGTAACACTATAATTATCCATCAAATCGAGGGCGTTTTTAGTGCCTTATTGTGGCCCAATTTTGTGTATATTTTATCGAATTGTTGAAGAAAATAATTATTTTAGACTATTTACATGTTGCTCCCTTGGTAGTGCCGTCATTTGCTTACTCCCCCTTGCTCCCCTGATAGCGTCAGCATTTACCTACTCCCCCTTTCTTCCCTGGTAGTATTGACTTTTGCCTACTCCCTATTGTTCCCCGGGTAGTGTTGGCATTTGTCTACTCTCTATCCCTCTCCTGGTAACGTTGGCATTTGCTTACTCTCTCTTACTCCGTTGAGAGTGTCAGCATTTACCTGCTTCCTCTTTCTCCCCCTGATAATGTAAAATATAGACCTGCAGCGGTATGCATTTCCGCTCATTACATATCCATTCTCTGCTTTCTGACTAGTAGCTCTGCACACTGCTATTCCTCTCATTGCAGAGGCAGAAGCCAGGCAGATAGCATTTTCAGGAGGTCAGCACTCGTAGTCCCTGTATTTCTCCCAGGTCAGGTTTTTCCAAAAATAAAGTAAAAAGTCCTGGCCCAAAGCCCCCTAGCACCTTCCAGATCATTCATTGATGGGAAACATTGTAGCCAGACATGGAAGTGACTTGGCAGTGAAGCTTTGCCCCCCTCTAACTGTAAATAAGGGTTTACTGAGCTGCGCTGGGCTCTCTGATTCCCATATCACTCTTCTAAAGAACAAACCCGACTCCCCCATAATCTGTAATTAAAAGTTTCGTTGAGTTGTCAAAACAAAGCGCTAATGTTGTAAAGACAGATAAATACTGTAAACGTGTCCTGGCAAAGCTGGCTTAACAAAGCTATTATTCATGTACAGTAAATTGTGTAAGAGGGGATTTTCCAAACCACACCGGTAAAGGGCATTGCTAGCCAGTGCAGAGCAGTTTTAGATGTGCCAGGAAATGATCTTTTAGATTGTGGTGTGTTATCTCGCAGATAAGGAGGTGCCTCAGAAGGTGCTGGGCATTGCACAGCAAATGTGACCTTACGGAATGACACAAAAGGGATTTTCACATGTGTCTATTTATATATTTTTTTTAAAAAAAAGTTTGGTATTCATTAGAAAATCTATTTTTAAAGCTCAGTTGAACTTTCAGGTTAAATCAGCTAAATACATTCCATGTACATTAAAATAAAAAGCTGTACAAAGTCTTGCAGTTTTTTTTTTTTTTAAAGAAAACAGCCACAGCCTGAATAGAAAAGCCTGTCCCTTGCCAGCATGCCCTGAGGAGAGTTGGCTCACTGCTGGTTTGAGACTCCACAGGGTTGTGTCAGACCACTGCTTCCATACAGCTTCTCTTAAAAGGCTCATGCACACAGGCGTATGATTTTACAGGCAGCAAGTTTCTACATAAAATCTTGTCTGCTTGCCATGCTGTATGTAACATTAGTGTTACATTACCACAAATCAAATGTACCTTATTTGCGAGGGAGCAGGCATGCTTGTCCTAGGACGTAGCTTGTGTGCTTGGTTGCTAGGATGCACATGACACTTGCCTCCTAGTGACCTTGGTTCCTAAATTACAGGTGCTGCTGCCTAGCTTTATCATTTGATAGGGCGCAGGCAGCCTTCCACCTAGCTTCCTCAGTTGCTAGAACGCAGGCAGCCCCTGACCCTATTCCTAGTTGCTAGGATGCAGACAGCTCCTGGCCCTAGTATTCTTGGTTGCTAGGATGCTTGCGACTCTAGCACCTAGCGACCTCAGTTCCTAGGTCTCAGGTGGTTCCTGCCACGTAGCATTCTCTGTTGCTAGAACACGGGTGGCCTACAACCTAGCATCCTCCGTTGCTAAGATGCAGGTGGCTCTAGATCAGGGATCCTCAAACTACGGCCCTCCAGCTGTTGCGGAACTACACATCCCATAATACTCTGACATTCACAGACATGACTAGGTATGATGGGAATTGTAGTTCCTGAACAACTGGAGGGCCATAGTTTGAGGACCCCTGCTCTAGATTGTCAGATCCATTAACAAAGATGTATGTATTATGGATCTGCACGAAGTGTAGTGCATGAGCCCTTAAACTGGCAAGAGCAACTATTTGTACCTCGATCCTGGTGGCAGGTTATATTCCGTTATCTTACCTGACAAGAATCAAGCATTAAGAGAAAGTAAGGGAAAGAGAGCCTAAAAAAGAAAGCATAATGCAGCCACTCCATCAAAGAATTGATAGACTGCAATATTAGAAATGTTCCTTTTTTTTTTTTTTTAACTGAAGTTAAGAAATCGCAGTGGCAAGCAAATCAAATGGAAGCCACTTCTGACAATTAGGATAAATCAAAGATAGTGTTATAAAATGTGCATGCGCTTAGAACACGGCATGCTCACTTCTCCCTTTAACCATTGAGAAGGCCACTAAATATTTTCACATTGATTTCACCTTGCAGCCCTGTCATCGGGATGTCGACAAATACAACCAGATTGGTTTATCTATTAACTGTTATGAACTGTGAGCAGTGGAGATAAGGGGCCAGCAGCTTTGATGCGATATCAACACTTACAAACCACAAAACAAACAGACGTTCTCAGCTGCGAATCTGCGTGGCTTCAGCCATGTGCGAGGCCAAGATAGATGATTACTCGGAGTTAAGGATCCCTCGTCTGGTGTCATGAAATCCTTATTCAGGCTCAGTTATCTCTCTTCCTCCATTCACTCCTATGCTGAGCTCCACTGGCTCCTGAAATGAAATATGTAAATGTTTGGCTGAATTATAGAGCTCCAGGCAAGTGGAAACACCTCTGTTAAGTCTCTCACATATACACGTGACATATATGTATGTGTGTGTATATATATATATATACATACAGTATATAAAATATGCACAGTATATATCCGGGCAGTCTTTGCACCATTGGACTTTTGGACTTCTGGTCAATAAGTCATGAACTATCAAAGCCCCACCCCGGATCAGCCATTCTCATCCAGGGTTCCGTGGATCCCTTGAGTTCACCCAGGGCAGTCTTTGCTTTTATCTGAATTCAGTGACCACCATTGGAGAGTTAGGAGGACCAACTCATGTGAGCCAAGACTATTGAAAGAACTATAGGTGTTTTTTTTACATTACTACTGGACGTGTGGTAGTTGTATACTCTGTAAGTGCTAGTTGACGGTTACCCTGATGGCCTCTGTGCCAACCTAGAACAAATACACCAGGTAGGAGTTCTGCATTCACTTACTGCATCCTTGACTCTGGTTAATAACTCATAAACTACCAAAGCCCCACTCCGGACCAGCCATTCTCATCCATGGTTCCGTGGATCCCTTGAATGCACCCGGGTCAGTCTTTGCTTTTATCTGAATTCAGTGACCACCATTGGAGAGTTAGGAGGACCAACTCATGTGAGCCAAGACTATTGGAAGAACTATAGGTGTTTTTTTTTTTTTTTACATTTCTACTGGACATGTGGTAGTTGTATAATCTGAAAGTGCTAGTTGACAGCTATCCTGACGGCCTCTGTGCCAACCTAGAACAGATATACCAGTTAGGAGTTCCGCATTCACTTACTGCATCCTTGACTCTGGTTAATAACTCATAAACAACCAAAGCTCCACTGCGGACCAGCCATTCTCATCCATGGTTCTG
The DNA here is from genome assembly GCA_018402905.1 of Glandirana rugosa. Taxonomy (NCBI): domain Eukaryota; kingdom Metazoa; phylum Chordata; class Amphibia; order Anura; family Ranidae; genus Glandirana; species Glandirana rugosa. The sequence continues at coordinate 1,869,737 of BLSH010304506.1, read as the reverse complement.
TGGATCCCTTGAGTGCACCCGGGGCAGTCTTTGCTCTTATCTGAGTTTGGTGACCACCATTGGAGAGTTAGGAGAACCCTGCTTGTGAGAGTTTGCACTATTAAAAGAACTAGAGGTGCTTCTTCTGCCCTTCTGCTGGATGTATGATAGTTGGACAATCTGAAAGTGCTAGTCGACTGTTAACCTGATCCAATGGCTTCTGTGCCAACCTAGAACAATTATGCCAGTTAGGAGTTTTCAATTCACTTATTGCATCCTTGACACTGGTCATTAAAGCCCCACTTTAGACTCCAAGCAACACTACATATATCAGCCATTCTCATCTAGGGTTCCGCGGATCCCTTGAGTGCACCTGGGGCAGTCTTTGCTCTTATTTGAGTTTGTTGACCACCATTGGGGAGTTGGGAGGACCCTGCTCATGAGTGCTTACACTATTAAAAGAACTATAGTTATTTGTCTGCCCTTCTACTGGATGTATGATAGTTTGATAATCTAAAAGTGCTAGTTGACTGTTATCCTGGTCTAGTGGCATCTGTGCCAACCTAGAACACATATGCCAATTAGGATTTCACAATTCACTTGCTTCATCCTTGTCCATGGTCAGTGACTCCTATGTCATCAACGGCTAACGCTGGACTCCAGGCCACACTATATATAGCAGCCATTATCATCCAGGCTTCTGTGGACCCCTAAATTTCATCCAGAGGTTTTAGAGGTTTCTTGAACAGTGAGCAGTTTCTGCTTCTCCGATAAGCAACCGCTGACACCAGTCAATTTATTTTTAGAGATTTATAAGGAGGGATTCTTCCCCCTGACCTCAAATGTAAGCAGTATTCATCCTACTGACCCCCATTCTAATAATCAGTGAACTGTAGATATAGTAATTATTAGCAGGCGTTCCTTGAGACCAGAAAGTATTTTCAAGAGTTCCTCCATGTCCCAAAGGGTGAGAAAGGCTGTTATAGGCCTAATTAAAAAAAATGCAGTATTTCTCTGCAATAAATGGAGATTTATCCATGTTTTTTCCCATTAAAGACCCTGCAAGTACAGAAAAATAGCCATTGGTCTGTTAGAAGTGCTTCTGTTGTAGGCTGAATGATGTCAGCCCTGCCTAGTTTGCTTTAGCTAAACTGCTTAAACCAGGGGTGTTCAGCCTGTGGCCCATGGGCCTCATGCGGCCTCAGAGTCCTCTGATATGGCCCTTGACCTCAAATCAGGGAAGCACACTTCTATTATATCCTGCGGGTTTGGTGTGTTTTCTGAAACCACATGAAAACTCCTGAATGCAGGAATTTTGGTTTGTTTTCAAAAATTGTAACATACCCACAAGATACAGTATCTCACAAAAGTGAGTACACCCCTCACATATTTGTAAATATTTTATTATATCTTTTTATGTGACAACACTGAAGAAATGACACTTTGCTACAATGTAAAGTAGTGAGTGTACAGCTTGTATAAGAGTGGAAATTTGCTGTCCCCTCAAAATAACTCAACACACAGCCATTAATGTCTAAATCACTGGCAACAAAAGTGAGTACACCCCTAAGTGAAAATGTCCAAATTGGTCCCAATTAGCCATTTTCCCTCCCCAGTGTCATGGGACTCATTAGTGTTACAAGGTTTCAGGTGTGAATGGGGAGCAGGTGTGTTAAATTTGGTGTTATCGCTCTCACTCTCTCATACTGGTCACTGGAAGTTCAACATGGCACCTTATGGCAAAGAACTCTCTGAGGATCTGAAAAAAAGAATTGTTGCTCTACATAAAGATGGCCTAGGCTATAAAAAGATTGCCAAGACCCTGAAACCGAGCTGCAGCAAGGTGGCCAAGACCATACAGCGGTTTAACAGGACAGGTTCCACTCAGAACAGGGCTCGCCAAGGTCAACCAAAGAAGTTAAGTGCACATGCTCAGCGTCAAGGGGATGGACTGGCCAAGCATGTCTCCAAATCTAAACCCTATTGAGCATCTGTGGGGCATCCTCAAATGGAAGGTGGAGGAGCGCAAGGTCTCCAACATCCACCAGCTCTGTGATGTCATGGAGGAGAGGAAGAGGACGCCAGTGGCAACCTGTGAAGCTCTGGTGAACTCCATGCCCAAAAGGGTTAAGGCAGTGCTGGAAAATAATGGTGGCTACACAAAATATTGACACTTTGGGCCCAATTTGGACATTTTCACTTAGGGGTGTACTCACTTTTGTTGCCAGCGGTTTAGACATTAATGGCTGTGTGTTGAGTTATTTTGAGGGGACAGCAAATTTACACTGTTATACAAGCTGTACACTCACTACTTTACATTGTAGCAAAGTGTCATTTCTTCAGTGTTGTCACATGAAAAGATAGAATAAAATATTTACAAAAATGTGAGGTGTGTACTCACTTTTGTGAGATACTGTATAAGGAAAGTCTATAGAAAAGAGCAGCTGACCCGCAGGAAAGTCACAGGGAGACTGCGCTGCACCTTTGGTGCGAGTAAATTGCAGCACATCAGTGTGAAAGCGGCCTTATAGGGGGCTCAAGACAGTAAGGGGCTCCCCATGCTCCAGGGGGCTCAAGACAGTAAGGGGCTCCCCATGCTCCAGGGGGCCCATGCAGCCTCCCTGTCACATTCTGTTTTGCAATAGGACAGGCGGGGCGGCGTATACAGAAACCAATCCCCCCATTTTCCTCCTGCAACCGCTAAAAACTGGCTTCTCCTCCTCTCCCTTCGCTGGCATTCTGTGGCTGCAAGAGGAAAATGTTCATTATGCGCTTCAAAGTAAAACATCCCACATTTTCCACACCACTTTGTTGAACCAGGATAACTGTTACTGTCCTTTTATGCATTTTCTGTGTCTACAGAATTAGAGCAAACACACACAGATGATGTAAGTGTACAGAAAATGGCAACCAATCAGAATTAAATGTACTGATGTTGGGTCATAAGATGATGCACTGTGATTGCTTTAGGTCCCTGCACTTTACGGTTTGCCTCCTTCAATAAGCCTAATTGTTCCAGAGACAAGTCTTACTCATCAAGGACAAGGTGCATTGACATCACCGCTGCGGTGACAAATGCTTCTCTACAGCTACCACCAGCATCATTATTTCTATTTATTTTTATTTTTTTTTAACCAACTTGCTGATTGAGTTTCTGCCCGTCTTTTTAAATTGCCTCTACGCAGAGACGCATGCAGTAATTAACACCCAGAAGCCATCAATGATGCACCATTTTTCAACTTTTACCATGATTGGAATATGAAAATGAAGGGCCTCAATGGTGCAGATGTTTTAAAATCACAGCAGACAGCAATTAGTGACATGAGAAGCAGCTGCTTATCTCTCTAGATAAAGCCTCTTAATAGAGAATTACTCTTGCTGAGCCATTACACAGATGGATCTGCAAATGATTTAAAGAGGGGAGGTGCAGCTTTCGTTTGTGACTTTTTTTTTTTTTTTTTTTTTTTTTGCTGTATATTTTTTTTTCCTCTATTAGCTCCTTTTTTCCCATGAAACCTTTACAAAAACACTTATGGTTATTTGCATATATTTTCTTTGGATTATGTGGGCATGCTTTGACCTTTTTGGAAGACCTTGTGTTCGTGGATCTTTAAAGCTAAACTCTGAGCAAAAAAATAAAAACATTTTATTTCAATATTTTCATTAAAGAGGTTGTAAACCGTAAAAAAATAATAAAAAAATATACCCTGCAAGTGAAAGGCATAATGAGCTAGTATACACCATATACTAGCTCATTATCAAATACTTACCTTAGAACGATGCCCTGAATCGGAGTCGGCACTCCGAGTACAGGGCCACCATCTTCCACCGGAGTTACTTCCGAGTTCGCGGCACCTGCGCTGTGATTGGCCGGAGCCATGATGGCGCATGAGCGCGGGAGCCACCGGTCACGGCACAACCCGGAAGAAACGGTGCCAAGCGGGCCCCTTCTTCAGTGCGCATGCGGCGAGGACGCCGGCGTAAGCGTATACAGTGAATATCTCCTAAACCATGGAGGTTTAGGAGATATTCACGGTACCTAGAGGTAAGTCTTATTCTAGGCTTACCTGTAGATCAAAGTGGCTGTAAAGGGTTTACAACCACTTTAATAGCCACAAATGTTGTAAATCCACTTTGTGTGCACCAGTTCCCTTAGCAAACTCAGTTATTATCATATAAAATTAGCAATGACATCATTACTGTGTTGTATATAGCCTGTACACAGAGACTTATAGAGGATTTGGAGGTACCAAATCCTCTATAAGTGACATATGCGAATGCGGCCGCAGGAGCGGCGTACGCGTGACTTCTTCCCCGGGCGAACCGTGGCAAAGAAGGCCCAACACGGCACTGGCCACCGAGGGCGCGAGTACGCGGTAGTACCGAGGCCGGTTAGTGTCGCGTCCACGGCGCTTGAGCCTTCATTGAGGCCACCTTCTACC
>BLSH010304506.1:1833297-1865139 GCA_018402905.1 Glandirana rugosa | reverse complement strand
TTCAGATCGCTCTTCTGCAGGGTCGTCTTCCCGGTCACGATTGCAAACTGACAGCGGTGAGACTCAGCGGTGCGGAGGACGGTCTATGTGGACAGCTTTACCCTGAATGCCTGCAGACTTGGATGTGCCTCTTTTAATCATCAACCATGGGAGTTGCTAAATGTTGTACCTTCATTAAATGTAACCATATTGCTACACTTAGAGGCGCCTCGCTTCTCTTTTATACTCTGTAGCTCCTGCTGGATTTTGCTTCTAATCGCCTTGTGTGACCATTTCTGGATGGACATTTTATGGTTGAACAAACTGGTCACATTGCTATAATCTTTCCATATGGACTATAAACTGAAAGACTTATGAATAAATGGTTGTGGAACAAGTTATCTGAGTTTCCATTATTTCTTACGGGGAAATTAGCTTTGATATGTGCTTTGGATTACAAGTATGTTTCCAGGACGCTCGCAATCCATGGCTTTACTGTGTGTGTGTATATATATATATATATATATATATATATATATATATTTTTTTTTTTTTTTAAATATATAATTGTATTGTATTCAACTTTTTAGTTAAGATCATCAATTTCAATGAATATGAATTTATTTTCGGCCATTATCAGCACTGATCACCCTATTATAGGCACCAATAACCCTATTTTTGGCTATTGTCGGCACCCATCCCCCAATTTTCGGTTATTCTCGGCACAGATCACCCTGTTTTCAGCTGCACTGATAACACTATTTTCGGCCAATATGTCGGTACCTTTTGAAGTAAGATTGACTCACTGATGTTCGCCATCTGGTTCCCTTGTCAGCACTGCTTCCAGGTGCAGGGGCCAGCGAATTTTGGACAGTCCGCTCACTCTGACATCACCAATGAAAACTCAGTTTTGGATTCTGAGAGGACCCAGCCACTAGACAACCAATACGAATTGTCTAGGTCACGCAGGCAGTGGGGTAGACACAAAGATCTGCTCTAAAGACTATCCAAACCCCCAAAAAAATTAAAACAAATAATATATACTGCAACATACCGGCATTAGATGTGGCTTTTGCATCAGGCCTGGTTCACACCTATGCGTTTCTTCTTGCCCCATCATTATTATAAAAAGGTCTTACTGTACAATTAAAATGTGATTACTGTGCAATTAAAAGTGCAAGATTCGGCACTTTTCATATTCCATATGGATATGAAGCAAAAAAGCGGGTTACTTCAGTGGGCCATATAGGCTCTGGCATTTCATGGATTATGGACAGGGTTGGGGCTTAGAGATACCAGGGGAGCAGAGAGTGATGACTGACAGTCACCACTTGATTCTGAACTGAGCGGTCAGCGGTCATGTGATTGTTCAGTTCTCAGGTTTAGAGCCGGTAAGAGACAGCTGCAGCTTCAGAGCATTGCTGCAGCATGGAGATGAGTATGCATGGTTTTTTTTTTTGTTTTTGTTTTTTTTAACTGCCCCAAACTTCTCCTTTAGGCCCCTTTCACACAAGAACGGACTGTATCTTTGTTATTTTAGATGGAGTTAGGGAATGGTTATAAACCCTGGAATATACTAATTTGCTATCGGTGTCCCATCAGGGAAATTTCCCTTCAATTCTCTTCTCTTGTAGATCCAATAGGAAATAAAGCTGGGCACACACGATTCAAAATTCACTATGTGGGTTGTCCTGTCGGCCACCGTCCGCCCAACACTCTTTGAGAAATCAAAGGAGGCAGGTGGAAAATGGTTGGTCGAACAGTGACTGTATCCAATCATGATACAATAGTCCTGGAGGGAGATTTATTTATTTATTTATTTATTTTAGGTACTTATATAGCGCCGTCAATTTACGCAGCGCTTTACATATACATTGTACATTCACATCAGTCCCTACCCTCAAGGAGCTTACAATCTAAGGTCCCTAACTCACATGCATACATACACATACTAGGGGCAATTTTAGACAGGATCTAATCAACCTACCAGCATGTCTTTGGAGTGTGGGAGGAAACCGGAGTACCCGGAGTAAACCCACGCAGGCACAGGGAGAACATGCAAACTCCAGGCAGGTAGTGTCGTGGTCGGGATTCGAACCTGCGACCCTTTTGCTGCTAGGCGAAAGTGCTATACACTACACCACTGTGCCGCCCATAGATTCCTCCATCTGCATTGTATACATTGGATGATTTATGCCTACCCTGAAGGTTGAACAATTATAATTTGTGTGTAAACCCAACATTAGAGGGTATCCCCTCTTAGACTGCCTTCCAAACAACTGTCCCCATTGGACAATTTTACTTCCTGTTTTGGTGATAACTTAACATTTTGAATTTTCCCACCTGGTGACAAGCAAATAATAGTTTTATATTCACTTTAACTGATACTTGCAGGCTACCTTAGAATAAAATGAGGCCTTGCCAGAACCACTTTAAGCTAGTAACCTTCACACGTATAGTAGTTGAAAGATAGGAAACAAGTTCCTCTTTTTAAGTCTACTCTCTGCTGCTTTCATAAATCTTTAACCCCGATGTGCTTCCGGGCTTCATAACTGGAGCAAATTAACTGATCCTCAAATGCCTTGTACGTTTTATGAGCGCAAAATATGAGAAGGTATTAAAAATCTGTGTAAGAGGCTCCTTTGGAGATTAATGGTCGCAGCATATAATAGGTTAACTCAGTGTGATTAATACTCGTCCTCCTTAATTAGACAGCCATAATTACTTTTTCAAGAGCGCCAATAAATCTCTAAACAGCGTTAGAACTGGAAGAACCTGGATGTCTCGAGTGACATGTAACGTGTGCAGGCAACCCACGTCCTGCAAGGATTTTATTTCTCATAAGGAGGGGGTTTTTTTTATGGAAGTTGATGGTGAAATTAATGGCACAATTAAATGCAGGTTAGAAGAAAACATCCTCATACATCTTCAACTGCAGGACCACAACTTGTAGAGTGCAATATATATATATATTTGGCAACCAAAGTTGTTAGCTTAGGTTATTTTTTTTCTATAGACCTCATTAGGCAGGTGGTACTAGGGGGTATTCGTCGTCAAAAATTCAATGCTTCCATTTCTTGATTAGTGGGGTGCAAGTAGAAACCAGCCAAGATCTTCCAACTATTTCAGTTCTTCACTCAGTTATTCATCTTTGCCCTCACCTTACACTTCAAAAGATACAGTATCTTATAAAAGTGAGTACACCCCTCACATTTTTGAAAATATTTTATTCTATCTTTTCATGTGACAGCACTGAAGAAATTACACTTTGCTACAATGTAAATTAGTGTCCAGCTTGTATAACAGTGTAAATTTGCTGTCCCCTCAAAATAACTCAACACACAGCCATTAATGTCTAAACTGCTGGCAACAAAATTGAGTACACCCCTAAGAGAAAATGTCCAAATTGGGCCCAAAGTGTCAATATTTTGTGTGGCCACCATTATTTGGGCATGGAGTTCATCAGAGCTTCACAGGTTGCCACTGGTTGCCATCCGTCCATGACGGAGCTGGTGGATGTTAGAGACCTTGCACTCCTCCACCTTCCATTTGAGGAGCCCCACAGATGCTCAATAGAGTTTAGGTCTGGAGACATGCTTGACCAGTCCATCACCTTTACCCTCAGCTTCTTTATGAAGGCAGTGGTCATCTTGGAGGTGTGTTTTGGGTCGTTATCATGTTGAAATACTGTCCTGCGGGCCAGTCCTTGCAGGGAGGGGATCATGCTCTGCTTCAGTATGTCACAGTACATGTTGGCATTTATGGTTCCCTCAATGAACTGTAGCTCCCCAGTGCTGGCAGCACTCCTGCAGCTCCAGACCATGACACTCCCACCACCATGCTTGACTGTAGGCAAGACACACTTGTCTGTATACTCCTCACCTGGTTGCTGCCACACACGCTTGACACTATCTGAACCAAATAAGTTTATCTTGGTCTCATCAGACCACAGATCATGGTTCCAGTAATCCATGTCCTTAGTCTGCTTGTCTGACTGTTTGCGGGCTTTCTTGTGCATCATCTTTAGAAAAGGCTTCCTTCTGGGACAACAGTCATGCACACCAATTTGATGCAGTGTCCGGTGTATGGTCTGAGCAGTGACAGGCTGACTCCCCACCCCTTCAACCTCTGCAGCAATGCTGGCAGCACTCATATGTCTATTTCCCAAAGACAACCTCTAGATACGACGCTGAGCATGTGCACTCAACTTCTTTGGTCGACCATGGCGAGGCCTGTTCTGAGTGGAACCTGTCCTGTTAAACCGCTGTATGGTCTTGGCCACCGCGCTGAAACTCAGTTTCAAGGTCTTGGCAATCTTCAGCCTAGGCCATCTTTATGTAGAGCAACAATTGTTTTTTTCAGATCCTCAGAGAGTTCTTTGCCATGAGGTGACCAGTATGCGAGAGTGAGAGCAATAACACCAAATTTAACACACCTGCTCCCCATTCACACCTGAAACTTTGTAACACTAACGAGTCACATGACACCAGAGAGGGAAAATGGGCCTAATTTGGACATTTTCACATAAGCGTGTACTCACTTTTGTTGCCAGTGGTTTATACATTAATGGCTGTGTGTTGAGTTATTTTTAGGGGGCAGCACATTTACACTGTTATACAAGCTGTACACTCACTACTTTACATTGTAGCAAACAGTAATTTCTTCAGTGTTGTCACATGAAAAGATATTTAAAAAAATTACATAAATGTGAGGGGTGTACTCACTTTTGTGAGATACTGTACTTTGCTTGAGTCATGCAGTGGATTCTGTATATTGACACCTTTAAACCTAATTTATGAAATTTGTGTGCCTTGGCTAGACTGAAGATCTTCATTTTAAGTGGTCCTGTTACTGAATCTATAAGCATTTTATTGGCTTACTCATGTTTCTAGGGAATTAAAGAGGAAGTCATGCAATTCCCACACCCTTCACCACAGGAAATAGAAAATACTCGCTTCTATTTCCTTTGCCTCTCAAATCAAGTGAACTCCCACTCAAGTTTTGGATGTAGTTATATCATCTTTTAGGTTGTTATCATGATCTGTGACCTCATTGGTGAAATTTCCCTTACATATTATCCATGTTAAACTGTGAATGGAAAGGAGTATAACTGGGTCCAGAACTTTTGACTGTAGCTTGACTTTTTAATGCAAAATGTCCTCCCAAAGCCATTGCAGCAATAAAGTAAAAAGTACCATTGTGATGGTACAATGATTCTATGCCCTGCTAGAGGGTAGTGCAGAGTTTACATTCCCTGGCCTGTAGCTTGTGTCTGGCTGAAAACCAGGAATGGGCAGAATGCCCTTTATAACATAAGGCTAGACCTCTCCTCGGCTCGGTGCATGCCCAGTATTGTACAGAGAACTAGGAGTAGTGGACAAGATGTTGTGCCAGCCTCTGGCACTGGAAGATGTCTTGGATTGGGATGGCCAAGCAGTAGAAAATGCCTCATGTAACTACCTATGGATATTTACAGTTTGACTTGGGAAAGAAGGATGAAGCACCGTCCACCTATTTTTAAGGTTAAGTTGCAGTTTGTTAATGGATTGAGTTTGATATAGGGTGACTCAGGTACAATTGTGGAAGGCCAAGCTTGCTAGCACAGTCGCTATCTCATGCCCAAAATGTCATTTTTAGATTTAAAATTCAAATCTATTCTCTTGGTTTTAAGAAAAGCACAAAAACATTGAAGTGGACATTCACTATCTATTCACTAAGTGGATTTCACCATTGGGACAAGTAGCAATGTTAAGCCAACCATAAACAACTTCTGGGTACCCGCCATCATTTCTTTATGATTCGAAGAACTGAAGTTGCACAAGTGTGTCTAATGCCAGCCTTCCCACGTGGAGAAGCGTGAAGGATCATGCAGGCCTTAGGCAGGCCATTTTCATTCCTGCCACTGGCAAAAATCTCATCCTAAAAATCCAATATTCTGCTTTTATCCAAATCCAGGGGGCCTCCAAACTTTCTAAAGAAAGAGCCAGTTTACTGTCCTTCAGACTTCAGGGGGGGGTGGACTGTGCCCAGTAGGAGTAAACAATATATAATATTTGATATTAGGAGGAGAAATAGTTGGTGTCAGTGGGCACAATAGTTCCCCATTTTTGTTGTCAATGGAAGGAATTATGCCCCATCGTTGGGGTCACTGGATGGAATAGAGCCCCATTGTTGGTGCCAGTGGCAGGAATTATGCCCCATTGTCAGTGGCAAAATTATGCCTCAATGAACAGATAAAGGCAAGCAAAGTGGTGCAGTTTAGGAGAACACTGGCCTAGACATAAAAATACAGTGTTGCAAAGTTATAATGATAAATCGCTAGATGTTGTGATATTATTTTCCCTTCATTTTACGTATTTAAAATATATGAGTCAGTTTGCTGTTTCAGATAATTAATAATATTTTTTTTTATTTTCATTTTAGGTGCATGAAAAGGTACAGAAGCATTCTGGACTGCATTACGACTCTGGAGTTCCTCCAGACATCACCAGTGACACCTTAAAACCAAAGCACCAGCAGAAAGGTAATCAGCATCATCTTGACTGGTTACCAAGCTCAGACTCTGGAGCCACAGCACAGAACAGTTTCCTGGATGTTGAAACTGGCAAGGAAACACCTAATGCCACCAAGAGTCCAAGGCCAGAAATGGCTTCTCCATTTCTCAAGTCTCAGTCAAAGAAAACAAATGCAGGAAGTCCTTGGAGCCAGATTTCAAATGCAAAGGATAATTCAGCTTCCAGTGCCGTTCCATCTCCAAGCAGCAACAGCATTTTATCGGTAGTTAACATTTCTGAGCCAAGTAATTGTCTTTCAACATTAGAAGACCAAAAAGCTGGGGACTCACAGGAGAAGCCTTTGTGTACTGCAAAAAAGAAAGGTGGCAAAAAGGAGCTGAGTCAAGCTGCACAGGCAGTAGAACAAGAACGAGGGAAAAATAATCCAAAAGTAAGTGACCATAAAAGTCATGAAACTGTGGACGGTAAGAAGGATGCTGAAGGTTCAGCAGCTGTACAACAGCGGCAAGATACAACCCCTGCGAACTGTGGTGAGAACGATTCAAGCCATGTGAGGATAACCCTTCCAATAAATTCTACACCAATGGATCCACCCTCAAATAGAAGGAAGAAAAAACAGTCTTTGAAGCCAGCTTTGGATAAAAATTCACCAGATGAAAACCAGCATTCCGGGAGGCCATTAGTTAATGAAGTGAGCAATCAAACAGTATCTCAGCCCCAACCAGCCAAGAAGGATAACAGAGTGGTTAAACAGGGTAAAGTTACAAGTAATGAGTTGCCATCAAAATTGCCAGAGATGACTGGAAGCGTAAGGAAAACATTTGTAAATGGCATGACCCGTCTGCAGAAGTCTGCTGCTGCTGCTGCTTCTGCTCCTCCTCCTCCTCCTCCTCCTCCTCCTCCTGTCTCAAAAGCCATTTCTGAGAACTCCAGATCAAAATTGCCTGTTTTGCAGCACCCCAGATTTGCTGCCAAGAAAAGATGGGCATGTGGAAAGCCTAAAATAAAAGCTACTCATGAAAATTCGGTTTCACATTCTGAAAAGATTATGGTGGATCCACCCTCTGCTTACCCAATAACTCCCTCTAGTCCGCTTTATACAAATACAGATAGCCTTACAGTAATTACACCAGTGAAGAAAAAAAGGGGTAGACCAAAGAAACAGCCTTTGCTTACTGTTGAGACAATCCATGAAGGAACGTCTACAAGTCCAGTAAGTCCCATTAATAGAGAGTTCCCTGGCATCAAGAAAAGAAAGGGAAGGCATTCCCTCTCTGAGCTGGTCCAAATGCCATCTGCAACGGAAAAGAACATTGGTGAGTTAGATTTTCACAAAAAGGTTGGAAAGCTCGGAATGTTAGATAAGAAAACCATAAGAACAATCAACAAGATGAAAACGCTCAAAAGAAAAAATATTCTAAACCAAATTCTGTCTTGCTCAAGCAGCATCGCCTTGAAATCTAAATCTCAGCCGCAATCCAACGCAATAGCAACCGTAACCACAACTCTTGACGCTAGGTTAGGCAAGCAGATTAACGTCAGTAAGAGGGGAACAATCTACATAGGAAAGAAAAGGGGGAGAAAGCCAAGAGCAGAGCAGGTTCCCCAACAGAATGAACAAAGAACAGCCATTAAACCAAGCAGGCCTGTTTCTAGCCAGCCAGAAAACCCAACAGTGCCTTCTAACTTGCAGTCATTTGTGGCATCTTCACCAGCAGCTATTCACAATTTTACAACCCAGCTAGTAGGTTCTAATGGTAACCTTAGCCCTGCCAGCACTGATACAATGTTTTCAGATTTAAAAACCATGCCAAATCTTCAGCCAATCAGTGCTCTTCCAACAAAAACCCAGAAAGGAATCCATGGCAGCTCTTGGAAGTTGTCTCCACCCAGGTTAATGGCTCACTCCCCGTCTCACCTATGTGAGATAGGATCCTTAAAGGAAGTCACACTGTCCCCCGTGAGTGAGTCACACAGTGAGGAAACCATCCCAAGTGACAGCGGCATTGGCACAGACAACAATAGCACTTCTGACCAAGCCGAGAAGAGCTCAGAATCCCGTAGAAGGTACTCCTTTGATTTTTGTACCCTGGACAACCCAGAGGTTATACCATCTGAAACCAGCACAAAGAGCAAGCACGGCCACAGGCAGAAACATCTCATTGTTGACAACTTTCTTGTCCATGAAAATGTTAAAAAGCCAAAGCACAAAAGAAAACGGAAGGGTTTGCAGAATAGGGACAATTTGCAGTTTCTTGCAGACCTTGAAGACCTGATAAACAAGTTTCAAGTCTTTAGAATTTCCCACCGAAGTTACACCTTTTACCATGAAAATCCTTATCCCAGTATCTTCAGGATTAACTTTGATCACTATTACCCTGTGCCATATATTCAGTACGACCCCTTGCTCTACCTTCGTCGAACCTCTGACATGAAATCAAAGAAAAAGCGTGGTAGACCTGCCAAAACCAATGACACCATGACAAAGGTGCCTTTTTTGCAAGGGTTTGGATACCCTATTCCCAGTGGAAGTTACTATGCACCATATGGAATGCCTTACACATCAATGCCTATGATGAACCTTGGTTATTATGGTCAGTATCCAGCTCCTTTGTATCTGTCTCATACGCTAGGAGCAACATCTCCGTTCATGAGGCCCTCTGTTCCACCACCCCAGTTTCATACATCTTCCCATATGAAGATGTCTACAGTCGCCAAGCATAAGACAAAACACGGAGTACACCTCCAGTCACCAGTAGGTATGGGCTTAGGTGATATGGCTCCTAAAACAGGAACAGTTGGACTTTCAAGCAGCCGGCTCCACAAAAGGAAACACAAACATAAGCACAAGCATAAGGATGATTGCATCCTTGGGGGACATGGTGATTTCGGTGGGTTTTTTTCTGCTAAATCCACAAGCTTTTCAGGTCATACCACAAATGACAAGCTCAGTCCTTCTAATAAGGATCTTTCCTCTCTAAATGAGAAAAGCAAACACAAAGAACGACAGAAGCACCAGCATTGTGAAACTGGACAGAGAGGTCCAAAGTCTACTTTTGAGGTGGACACACTTTCCTCCTTATCACTTTCAGATGGTCAGCACTGGACTCAGTCAAAAGACAAAAATGACTTGAGCAGTGAAGCTGTTGATAGCTGTTTAAAAAGGTACTCTGGAAATGACTGCAGTGGCCGAGTGGACTCTTCTGACCTGTTTGGGGAGATTAATTCATCCAATGATAGGAGAGATGGTGACCTAAGTGGGAATAAAAGACGGACCTTTGAAGGTTTTGGTTCCTACAGAGAAAAGGACCTCCAGTCATTTCGAATGAACAAGAAGGACAGGAATGTGTTTGAGTCTTCTGGATCAAGTAAGACCTGTTTTGTTATCAGTTTGGTTGATATTTATTTTTATTACAATGATATCTTGGAAAACCTATCTGATCTTTATGAAGGTTCTCCTTTATCCAGGTCATGACATATTAAGTAGTAGGTAATCACATTCAAACTGAAATATTATAGCCGAGGAAGCTACTTGGTGAGTAGTGAAATGTCAACATTACAGAACAAGTCTAGTTTAAATGCGACTAACTTTTACTAGATATGTCTGGTTATGGGTTTTTTATCTCAATATTCATTATTTCCACAAAATTACCGCCCCCACTGTAATTCAGAAAATGCTAGTTGCCTGGTTGACTAACTTTAAAACTTTGAACTAGCGACCTAAAACAAACAAAACTAAATACAATAATGGATGTAAAACTCATGCTTGTTCCTGGCCATTGGCTCGGAAAGCATTGTAAGGACACAAGTGAAAGCTAGGCAACTAACATTTTTAGAAAACGATTGGAAATAGCAGCCAACATATTTCAAGATTTTTTTCAAATTTTAAGGTTGCAGCATCTTTGGCATGGGCCAACGAAGAATGAGAAGCATAACTATTCATTTTTATTACGATGGTCTGCTTAGTTAAGTTAACTAGTCTGCCCATCAGCTTCTTTCCCCTTGCAGTGATATCTCTATTTTTTTATTTTTTATTAGCTCTTAGCTAATTAATTGTTCAAACTTCCCCACCCCATCCAAGTTTAAATTTAGTAAAACTCTAGGTGACGTCAGGCGAGGGGTAGGCATGGCCATTTTTGCGTAAAGTGCCATTTTCTACGTTAAGTGTTTGGCACTTTTAGGCCCCCTTTCACATTGACGAACCATCCATTGCTCTTTATGGAGCTGCGGATGTCAACAAATTTTTGACACCTGCCGACATCTGATCCTGTCTGCTAAAAACAAGCGGATCACATCGGATGACCGTCGGATGGAAACGGACAGGCGGTCCATTTCCATCTGACAGCCCCATAGAGAATGTTGAGCTGTGCCCATGTCCACTGTGCATCAGCATAGTGGACACGGACCTGTCATCCACATGCTCAGCAGCGATTAATGGAGAGATCCCCTGCTGAGTTGGCAGTTCCGCTGGCGGAGCCCACCCCATGTGAAAGGGGCCTTCCATAAAGGCAAGTATAAACATTTGTAGTCCACTACAGACAAGTCTGCAAGTCTATTATGCCCTCTCTCCTAAAATTCAAATTTCTTTACCCTCCTATCCACCCCATAGATTATAAATATCACCCTAACTTCTGCCCTCTCAATATTACTGCACTTATCTCCTGCTCTTTCTAAACGTAATATTACTACTTGCAAATCACCAGGGCATTTGTCTTCATTTAAATCCTGCTCCCACCTTGCCTCCCTCACCCTCCTGCTTATCCTAATTTCTGCAGATATCACCCCAAACCCTGGCCCTCCACCATCTAACTCTCACCCCTATAACCAGCAGTCGCCCTCCTCTAGCAGCAGCTGCAACCCTCACTCACTTATTTCAATTCCCCAGCTTCCTCAAAACTGCCCCCCACCCCCTTATGTGCCCTCTGGAATGCACACTCAATCTCTAACAACCTTGCCTCTGCCAATGACCTTTTTCTCTCCATCTCTCTCAACCTGCTTGCTGATACTGAAACCTGGCTCCAGGAATCCGACTCTGCCTCCAGGAAGGTCCAGCTTGCCCCAGTGTAACTTTGCATAGGCCACACCTGTGTGATGCATATATAAAAGTTGGAAATCACTGTAGCAGACACTGCTACTACTGTGATCTCCACTAGCTTCTAGGTCCTGTGCCCTATGCACAAGCGCCCCATTCAGAGACCCATGGTTGAAGGAAAGAAAATTGCATAATATATGACTTGCCTTAATTATTTCAGAAAAACCGGGAGGGGTTAGAAGAATGGCAACCACTGCCCTTTTTTCTTGCCTTTTGTCATCAAAGAAACCAGAAATGAGGTGACATTTTTATCAGGGTTATAGACCGTAATAAAATCATTTTACTGTTCCCAGATCTGTCCTTAACTAAAAGTAGAAGTTTAGTTGAAGTTGTATATTAATAACGAAGCCTAAATAGTTTTAACTTGAGTATAAGAGCAGACATGACCCAAATTTTCCTCAAACCTCAAAGCATTTTTTCCCTTTCCTTGTTCCGAAAAGGAAGAAACAAGTTTTGTAAATTTCTGTGATGTCATCGCCTGGCTTATAAAATTCTTGCAGGGGCAACTGCTGTGACCTAAACATTCCCCAAAACTTCATCTCCCAAGAGCCTGTTCCATACGCACAGTATGTGGCCAGGTTCTTAGGAGTCAAAGCAGCAGCCTTGTTTTGCTTGGGGGGGGGGGGAATCAATATATGCTTGTACAGAGGGGCAGAAATAAGTGGAGTTCTGTAGTCCAGCAGGCTGGGCTGCCAACATTACTTGGGGTAAATTTATGTACCTCTTGTACAGCAGTGATCTACTTTTTTTTTTTTAATAAGCCTTTACAAAAATTGATTCACAATCTTAGATAAGCCCAGTTGTACCTCTTTAAAAACATTTAATTTCAAGGAAAATATCAAGTATTAAGCTTTAGGAAATCATATATTATTTAACGTTCATTAGGACTCCTACGTTTTACGAGTAGTTTCCTAGTAAGGGTTACTTTAAAGAATATTTACATTTTCTGCTGGGGCATAATTATATTTTCAGTGTAATTAGAACAGGGGGCATGTTACATTTAAGTAGTTTTAATGTTTTCAGGGGAAAAAAAAAGAAAGAAAAAAGTCCGCTCAATTAAAATGTTCATTGGCTTTCTGATTGCGAGTTGCGTGATTGCTCCTTGCAGAAGTTATTACCCGGCTTCCATAGGAGAAAAAAAAATTGTTCTCTTAATTAAAAACTACAGTGGAAATGAAACAGTAATTAAATGGACTTCAGTATTCAACAGCGAGCTGGGGATTTGAATCCTCCCTCTCTCGCCCGCATTCTCCACTTCTCATTCCTGAAGATAAAAGAGTTAATCTATTTCAAAGGTATTTCCAAAGGCATTTTTAGCACATCTGCTTTGTTCTTGAAATATATTAAGATGAATTGAAAATATTTCTTGAAAAGCGTCTGTATTGATTGTTGGAAAACGCATTTTTGCTTATGGAAATATTGGACACTGGAGGCCACGTTAATTCTTCGGCTTTTCTGACTGCCCATAGAATTTACGCTTCTTTCCTTGATTAAGAGTTGGCATCATGGTAGTGGTTCCGTTGTTTGTAATGCAGCGCAAGGTTAGTAGCCTACAAATGCCTTCTGGAATTCCTCCTTAAAGCGAAGGTCTGCCAGAACTAAAAGAATTAAAAGTCAGCAGCTACACATACTGTAACTGCTGACTTTTAATAATAGGGCACTTACCTGTCCTGGAGTCCAGCTATGTCGGCATCCCCCCGCCAATCTTCGGATCGGGGGTCGGGTGCAGCCGTGTCCATTGCGGATAAGGTAACCCGGATGTGTAGCATTACAGCTTCAAGCCGGGCGCCCTACTGTGCATGCGCGAGACTCCGCTGCCGTCTGCTTTTGGCCAGGCGGCCAGTAGCAGGGCGAGGAGGGAGTCGGGCTGCTGGCCCGAGCTCCCGGATGTGTTGGAAAAGGACAGGTGTCCCCCCCTGAAAGGTGCCAAATGTGACTCCTGAGGGAAGGGTGAATCCACTCAGCGGAAGTTCCACTTTTGGGTGGAACTCCACTTTAAAAATGCAGGGCACTTGCCACTGCTGCCTGTATCTGCAGTGTGAGATATAGGTACTGCTTTTTAAAGCAGCCCATAGATGATTCAATTATTTTTCCTTCCATTATAGGTGGAAGGAAAGAAAATTGCTTGATTTCCCTATCAATACAGCCACTCAAATCTAGATTTCACCAACCAAGCCTATAGCAGAGATCCTCTACTGCAGTGGTTCTCAACCCTGTCCTCGAGTAAGTTTTGGGAATGTCTCTTAGATAAAATAGCTGTCCAAAATACCAAGCCATTGACTCTGATTTAAAGCACCTGTGCAAGATAAAGGAAAACCTGCAAACATGGCCTGTTGTGGGTACTTGAGGACAGGGTTGAGAACCACTGCACTACTGGATACCTTGGATATCTCGGAGGATCTCTGCTAAAGGCTTGGCTGGTTAAATCTGGATCTGAGTTCATCCATTTATAGAAGCCCAAAGTGTGATATCAAATGAGCACAAATGACCACTCTATTATCTGAGGGTCATTTCAGTCTGGTAACAGTGGTAAGCAAGATTGCCTGTATCACTGTGGCGTGGATCTTTTCTTGACACTGGAGACACTGGAGATGTTGCTGGGATTTCTATTTTGAAACTGATGAGGTTGTGTGCCTCCTGGCCTGTGGTCATGCACATTATCATGTTTATTAAAGCATGGTGCAACAGCACATGGTATATGGATGTTGTGGTGTGCTGCCACCACACATGGCCAAAATAAATGCACCTCCCACACATGCAATATAGAACATGTGCATGACCTTACTGTTGAGGGCTCATTGAAAATAAAAGGACATGCTCAACACATCGTAGAGAGAAACACAAGTATGAATGGGCCCATAATGATTTTATTGAACTCGGAATTGCGTTAAATGATGTTTCTTTCATCTGCCCGGAGCCCGGGTTTAAAGAACAGCTTGAAGCAAGTGTAAAAAGCTTTCAGTTCTCTCATATATTCCTTCAAACATCTTGAAATAAGTGTTGGGTTCAGATGGTGTAATTACCTGACAGAAAGAGGAAGCTCGGGGTTCAGATCAACGGAGTGGTGATAATCTCCAGTAGTTCACAGAACAGACCAGAGGAGGCCTAGTAGCTTGGAGTCTATAGAATGTCTTCCTTACGCTGTGCATATCCAGAGTGGGGTGATGCCAGTTTTTGGTCATTATGTTTCACATCTTTTGGCAGGAAAATAAAATAATTCTTGGAAGTGTATTTCAATCCGCATTTTGCTGTTTTATCAGATATGCCTAATCCTCAACCTTGAAAATGTTGTCACCATATTCATTTTTTACGTCTGTGGAGGTTCTCGTTTGTCTAGGTCAGGTATATCTAGCAGAAGTTGGTCACATACAACTCAACTTGTTCTGTTGAAGGCCTTTTGTAGCTTATCCAAGCCACTATGGTGAGAACACCTCCTATCCTGTCCTTGGACAATAACATCTGCCTTTCCATGGTGTTTGGATTAAGGTGTTAGTACTACCGGTGTGGATTTAAATGGTGGGGTTACGGGTATCTTCCTTACACTCATTAGACCTAAAGAAATGGCTTAGAGAAGCTCCAAAACAGCTGTGGCCAAGGCGGGTTGTCCCGCCGAAACGCATCTGCTGTTCATGTATTATCTCTGCACATTTCAATAAATGTACTGCATTGGAGTTTTGGGGTGCCGACCTTCTGTACATATTCATGATTTGGATGTTTGAGGAACGTCTTGGTCTGTGCACCCACCAGGTGGATTTGGGACTACCTTTTGGATTTAATACTCATTCCCTGTTGAAGCACTGCACACCTGTTATTGCAAACTCCAACACATCTTCAACATTTGACAACAAGTCCAGTTGAATGTGACTTAATAGCACACATGGGCTGAATGTTGGACGACGTTGGCCGGCTCAATAAAAACCGGCTGACATTCGGCCCATGTGTATGGCAGGGGGGCGGCTTCTGTCGGATGGGCATGCTGGAAAACCAGTGGCCGATCAGCGCTTTCAGCCAATGGTGGGGGGGGGGGGGTGTTTACATTCTTAGTGCCAGCAATATAAGTGATCAAAAAAGAAACATTTTAAGAAAGAGTTTAAAAATAAAACAATTCTAATTAAATAATAAGAAAAGGGATTTAAAGCTCCCCCTTGCTCCCGTGCTTGCGCACAAATGTGAACACGCGTGTCGGTCCCGCACGCATGCATAAATGGCGATTGCACTATACATGTGAGGTATCTTGGCGAATGTCAGAGTGAGAGTAATACTTCTAGCCCCAGACCTCCTGTGTAACCTTAAACCTGTAAAGGCATTTAAAGCGTCACCTATAGATGTTTTTAGGTATCGTACTTTGGCGCTGTTCCACAGGCGTCTGCAATTTTAAAGCACGACATGTTAGTTATCCATTTACTCGGTATTACATCATCTTTTTATAGTTTACCAAAAATTGTTATTATATTGTGTTTGCAGTAAAATAAATTTAAGTGTATTTTTTTCCCCAAAAACCTCTGTGAAAAAAGTGTGACAAAAAAACACTCACTATTTTATTCTCAAGGGCATGGATATGCAATTACTGGACCTCCAGCTGTTGCAAAACTACAAGTCCCATCATGCCTCTGGGTGTCATGCTTGTGGCTGTCAGTCTTGCTATGCCTCATGGGACTTGTAGTTCTGCAATAGCTGGAGGTCCGTTAATTGCATATCTCTGCTCTAGGACCTCTGCTTAAATATATATATATAATGTTTTGGGGTTCTAAGTAAATTTTCTAGCATAAAAATTATGATTTTTACATGTATGAGAGAAGGATCAGAATAGGCCTGGAAAGCAGGTGGTTAAAGTTGGCCATAGACCATACATTGTTGGTTAAATCTTGCATAAATTCTAACAGCTAGACCATTTTTCCTAGTAAACCCAAATATGTAATGGATGGGCTTGGAGCTGTCATCCTTTCGATTTTCCTTATCTTGGAATAGTAATCAGTTCCATAAATTTCTGTCAGATCTTGCCCTCAAGGACACTAACTGACGCGTGGGATCAGATCTGAATGGACCAATAGCCATTACAATTACCCAATCTAGCCAAATTTGGTTGGATCGGGCCACAGCCTTTTTGGGTGTCTTAACAGACCTCTGTGCTTCAAAGATGAACACCCGGGACATTTGAGTTTGCCCCACGTGAAAAGTACATGAACGAGAAGTCTAAGCTTTTTGGTCCTTCCTCCTTTTGTGGTCATTTTTGAAATATTAATTGAAGAGATTTTCTGTGTGTACAAAATGCTAAAAGAAGCCCTGGCACAGAACTACTTCTCCTTGCTCAGTGTGTTCACAGTTCCTGTTTTTCACTTTGACAACAACCTCGGAAACCTCAGTGTTCTCATTCTCTGACCACAAGCAAACATTAACACAAAGGTGAAGATGTCCTGTTAAACTTTATGGAGAAACGCTGCTTTGGGTTATGTCCCACTACAGAGCTGATATCAAATTCCAGTAACAATATGGTGATCTGTAGCCAGTTGGAGCTTTCATGTGTAAAGGTTGCAGTAATGGACCTTGTCAGTGGTCTTGGCCCCCAATAACAGGGGCAGCCACTGCCATTCCGCTTCTTTGCTTATGTCAAAGTGACTTCTCTGAAGGTTTTATTATGTGTAGGTTGGATTAACAAGAGTGACTGAACCTCAAGATTAGTAAACGTAGTCTAAATATTAGGGATCGACCGATATCGTTTTTTCGGTGCCAATACGATACCGATATTTCGGCCACTTCTCCTCCTGATAGCCGATATTATGTGCCGATATTTTGTACATTTAAACTGCTCAAAAATAAAAATTGTCTGCACAAATCTGGTATAAACGGCTGTGGGTGCCTGGATGGCTTGCTGGCTGGCACCCTGCTGTGGGTGGCTGGCTGGCCTGGCACCTTGCTGTGGGGTGGATGGGTATGTGGATGCTGGCTGGCACCTTGCTCTGGGTGGCTGCTGGCTGACACCTTGCTGTTGGTGGGTGGGTGGCTGCTGGCTGGCACCTTGCTGTGGGTGGCTAGCCTGGCACCTTACTGTGGGTGGCTGGCCTGGCACCTTACTGTGGGTGGCTGCTGGCTGGCTGGCCTCAGTGGCCTGGCACCTTACTGTGGGTGGCTGGCTGGCATGTCTGTCCGAGTGTCGAGGTGAGATAGGCTTGTCAGACTCAGAACGTTAGGCCCAGGGCGCGGAGGCATAATGACGTTGTGTGCGTGTGCCGCGCACCCCTGTGCACAGGGTCCGCTGGCTTCTGGGCCCCAAAAAGATGGCCCTGGCCTGCGGAGACCAGTATCAGTCTATTTTGCGACCGATAGCGATTTTTCGGAACATGCTGATATCGGCCCACAATAATCGGTCGTACTGATAATCGGTCGATCCCTACTAAATATAATTAAATATTCTTACCTGAATCTTGGTGTGCTTCGTGTATTTCTTCCAGATTTGTGCAGTAATCCAGTGTGGAACTTTACCACGGTGTAGAATCCTTCTGTAATATCTGGGTTGGCAACGGCATGTAGCAGACAAAAATACATTACATTACAGTACATTTATATACTATGCGGCTATTGAGTAATATATTTAAATGGAAGCATTTGTGTCCAGAGTTCAGCTTTAATTTTAGGTTACGCCAACCTTTGTATGCTTACTGTGCTAATCAAACAGCCTACCAAAAAAGTTTTATTAATAAATATATGCAGCTGCCCCTGCAGCTGTGATCAGCACTAATGATAACTAAATATACAAACACACGGTCCAGCGCTACTAAAATATACTAAACCAATCAATCATAAGTCCATAAAAATTCCTTTTAAAATTATAAAAAAAATTCCAGTGTCCAAAAGCAAGCCCAACACCACTTGATGTTGATACCAGCTACCATGCTGCTTCTTTCACCGAAAACGTCACCACTTATGCTTATAAAATGCGCACTCACCACAAATGTTGCACCCCCCCCCCCCCCCCCCCGGTTAAGGCAGGTCAAAAATAGTATTTTCCAATATGCTCACTCGGAGTGGGTTTAGTTGCTTCTCTTTCCACCAGCTATTTCACTGTCTCCAAAACTCAGCCCGGCGCGCTGCCGTCCTTTCCGGGTTACACGTGACATCACGTCCGGTTCCCATATCTGGTGTTTGGAAACGCACGCCGGTCCATGCGAGCGACACGGCGGAGCGAACCTCCTAAAACAAAGCTGTTTGCACTGGTGCCGGTGTCCTGCCAAAAACTCCAACTCGCCAAAATCTCCAACCACGTCACTTCCGGTGACTCTGTAGCATCAGTAATTGGAGATTTGAATGACTTTGCTGTTTTCAAAGAACACCGGCAGCATATACACTACGGTACATAATGAGTGGAAATTGTTAGTCCGCCCACTAGTAACCAACAACATGGCCGCCTCCAAGGCGTCTACATCTTTTTTCCTCCTTACCCGGTGTTCTGTCAAAACAGCCAACTTGTCATGTACCATAGTGTATATACTACCGGTGTTCTGTGAAAACATCCAACTTGTTGAAATCTCCAATTATTGCTGCTCACTGGAAGTGTCATCATCTGAGATTTTGGTGAGTTGGCGTTTTCGGCAGAACACCGGTCTAAGGGCACCAATAAATGTGAGTGACCTGTACTTTTTACTTATGGCATTGTTTTTAACAATAAATACTACACAATGATTTCATCCTATTCTTGTTTTGTGGCTAAGTTTTGGAGACAATCGAAATAGCTGGTGGAAAGAGAAGCTACTAAACCCACTCTGAGAGAGCATATTGGAAAAGGCTTTTTTGACCTGCCTTAACCGGGGGGGGGGTCAAAATTTGTGGTGAGAGCGCATTTTATAAGCACAAGTGGTGAGGTTTATGATGGAAGAAATAAGAAGCAGCAGCATGGTAGCTGGTATCAACGTTAAGTAGTGTTGGGCTTGCTTTCGGACACTTTGGACTTTTTTCTAATTTAAAAAGAATTATTTTGTTTTATATTCAGTTTGGAATTTATGAACTTATGATTGATCATTGGTTGGTTTTGCATATTTTAGAAGCGGCGGACCTTGTGTTTGTATATTTCGTTAATTTTAGGTTACATTGTCTCCCATTTACTTACCCTGAGTGTTGGTGTGCTGCCGTTTTTGGCACAGCCTTGGGGGCCAAATAACATCAGGGGATTAAATAATTGGTTAACCCTGGGAATTTGTAGTGTTTTTTGTTTTATAATGGACTGGCCCACCCAACATTGATATTTTTTGAGCCCTGTCCCTGGCTCCTTGTATTTCGCCTCACTTTCATTTCTAGAAATGGTGATTACCAGGAGAAATAGAGAGCATATCCCCTTACCAGCAGGGAACTACAACAAAAAACTGGATTTCTAACCCATCGCCACACTAAAAATAGCTTTAGATAGCTCAATATTTGAAAGCATAATGGTGCAGATTTAGAGTCACTGCAGTCTTTTGCACTATATACAGCTGGGCTGTGCAGACACTAGTTTGGGTTGGGGAATATTTCAATGACATATACCTGGATATATACAAGGGATTACTCCTAAAATCGCTAAATAAATTTAACTTTTACAGTATTCGGTGCTAAACAATAAAAATATTTTCTTCTATTTTTTTATTTCATTTTTTTAATTCCCTCGGGAGATTAAAGTGCTTCTCCAGGCAAAATTTTTTAAAATTTCAGATTTGCAAGGTTAACCCGAGTAGTTGTCAATTAAAGTATGCTTCTTATGTTTTTCCTTAGTTATTAGATCCAAATGACCCAGTGATCCTGCAGATTCCTTCCTCTGTGACCACCTTCGTTCCAACAACGCAGAATGCAAAAAATGCGCATGTGATGGCAGTATCAGGCTGAGCCTTGGCAATGCTCACCGCTCCAGCAAATCTTTGCCTGCCGTTTACTTTCATTGACAACAGAGATGGATGTTAGTCATGTGACCACAGAAAAATACAATCATTTTAGCAATTGCATATAAGGGAATGCAGTAACACTGACAGCCATAGCTGTATATGAGTTTTGGTGATACCACTTTTCCATATAGTACATCTATTACATGGCTTAAGGAATAACTCCTCCAATACAATTTCTCACTTGTGGCTGGAGTGGGTTCAGTCCCCAGTTGTTTTCTCTGCTGTTAAGGACCCCAACAGGGAGCTATACAGCCGCCAGCATGGCGTAGCTTCCATCTTCATCAGCTTTTCTGAATACTTTATATAACCCTAAGGTGCAGGCCCCACATCTGGCTTGACGCTCACACTCCCATCAATTTTGTGCAGGACCATATTGAGATTGCACCTCAGTGAACGACAAAAGTAGGTTAAATGAAAAACCAAGCTTTAGCTTGTTGCAGCCATAGCAGGGGTCGTCTGAATTGTCATAAAGGTCACATTCTGCAAGAAGAAGATGGATTGTCATTGCTTGCTTTTATGTTGCATTTCAGCTGTT
Source organism: Glandirana rugosa (assembly GCA_018402905.1). NCBI lineage: Eukaryota > Metazoa > Chordata > Amphibia > Anura > Ranidae > Glandirana > Glandirana rugosa. The sequence continues at coordinate 1,844,112 of BLSH010304506.1, read as the reverse complement.
GTCTGAACCCTTTTTCCAGCAGAGGGGGTGCCATTTTTTTCAACATACCTTTTATTAACATGCCTATATAATGCCTCTGCCAGTTGCCAGGATTTGACAAAGGGGCATGCCCCAAAACATGTAGTCCTGGCAACTGGCTTCACTTCCTGTTGGTTCAACTGATCCCTGTATTCCAGCCACAAGCTTCCTCACTCCTCTGCCGGTTGCCAGGATTTAACAAAGGGGTGTGCCCCAAAACATGTAGTTCTGGCAACTGGCTTCACTTCCTGTTGTTTCAGCTTCCTGTTGATGGATAAGCTGATCCCTGTGTTGCAGCCACGCCACTTCCCGCGACCTGTGCTTCCTCGCTTCTCTGCCAGTTGCCAGGATTTGACAAAGGGGTGTGCCCTGAAACATGTAGTTCTGGCAACCGACTTCACTTCCTGTTGGTTCAGCTTCCTGTCAGTGTATCAGCTGATCCCTGTGTTCCAGCCACACCACTTCTGGCGACCTGTGCTTCCTCACTCCTCTGCCGGTCGCCAGGATTTGACAAAGGGGTGTGCCCCGAAACATGTAGTTTTGGCAACTGGCTTCACTTTATGTTGTTTCAGCTTCCTGTTGATGGATCAGCTGATCCCTGTGTTCCAGCCACACCACTTCCCGTGACCTGTGCTTCCTCGCTTCTCTGCCAGTTGCCAGGATTTGACAAAGGGGTGTGCCCTGAAACATGTGGTCCTGGCAACCAACTTCACTTCCTGTTGGTTCAGCTTACTGTCAGTGTATCAGCTGATCCCTGTGTTCCAGCCAAGCCACTTCTGGCGATCTGTGCTTCCTCACTCCTCTGCCGGTTGCCAGGATTTGACAAAGGGGTGTTTTTCCCCATAGCATGTAGTCCTGGCAACTGGCTTCAATTCCTGTTCTTTCAGCTTCTTGTTGGTGGATCAGCTGATTCCTGTGTTCCAGCCATGCCACTTCCGGTGACCTGTGCTTCCTCGCTTCTCTGCCGGTTGCCAGGATTTGACAAAGGGGTGTGCCCTGAAACATGTAGTCCTGGAAACCGGCTTCACTTCCTGTTGGTTCAACTTCCTGTCGGGGGATCAGCTGATCTCTTTGTTCCAGCAAATGATACTTCCGATGACCTGTGCTATCCCGCTGTTTGACTGCGGTGGGCGGCTTTCTCACACAGGATCTATTCTTCATCCTGATGTCCCAGTAAACGCAGGTTTCTCCTTGTCATCAGGGCTCTCCAGCAAACCTCTCCTGCTGCAGGTCGGGATCGGATCCACCTCTGGTAATGCTGTTCCACATTCAGCTTTGCCTTCTTGTTTCTTTTATTGGTGCTTTCTTGTTGGAATAAACTGTATTTTTATCTGACTTCAGGCTACTTCTATTACTGGGCTCCTAACTCAACTCAATACACACAAAAGACCCAATGCAACTTTGTTATTAAGACCTCATTCTGATTAGCCAACCGAAACCTTGACACTTCGGATCATTGTTGCAAGAACTATGAGGAGATGCTATAACTAAGGAAGAGTAAACTTTTGAAAGTTTTTGTCAGTTGGGGTTGGGACATTTTTTATTTTTATTTTTACATTTTGTGAACCTCTGAAATTGCAGTCAGTGGAAATCTGAACCAGGCTCCAAAAACGTTGTATTACAGAGCAGCAAAATAGTGAAGAACGGCCTGAGAAACTCTAGGCCAGTGGTTCTCAACCTCAGTCCTCAAGTACCCCCAGTGGGCCAAAGTTTTCAGGTTTTCCTTTACTTTGCACAGCTGCTTTAAATCAATATCAATGACATGTTATTGATAAGAGAAGTTCCCAAATCTTGGCTCCTTGGGGATACTTGAGGAGTGAGGTTGAGAACCACTCCTCTAGACAGCCCGGTCTGATAAGATGGAGCCAAAGTTTCAGGTTCTTCCAGGGATACTAAGATAGAAAGATGGGACCTGGCCCCACTGGCATTCAAGCTCAGGGTGTTCAGACCACAGCAGGAGTAGATATAAGATTTTGGAGCAGCCTTTGGCCCCTTCCTCCATCCATGTTTGTAAAATTTGGTCCTGAATTGAAGCCAATTAGAATGTGGGATCAACTCTAGCATTGAGCCAAGGACATAGTTTCTTGGAAATGGCCAACTTGCTCAATAGAATGGTTCTGTGGGTTTCTTTTCTTTAAAAGATGTACGTTATTATAGCCATCCTCCATCTCTCAATCTTTCATCATCCATTATTACTCCACCATCTGCTGCAACCTATTTTCACCGTTACAGAATTTACCACTAAAACATTATTGCCATGCATTTGCAAGTGGTAGTACACCCCCCCCCCCCCCATCATTATCGCTATGTATAAATAGAATTCCATGACAGCTACAAGTTCCAGCTGATGCGATTAACACATTTTTATATCATATAAATGTATTTCTTTTTCTGACAGCAGGCAGGTGCGATTCCATGGCAGTTTTCCCGGAAAACTCATGTGGTAATGGGGGGGTTTTGTTAAGTCAACTCTAAATTTAGCATGTCAGGTATGGTTGCCTTGCCATTCTATGGGAGTTCAAACAACAGGGATTAATTGTGTTTGATTTATTTTTATTAGTGCCCACCTATTCTGCGGCATTTTCAGAGTGAGTATTAACATTTAGCCCCATCTTTATCCCAGAAAAGGTTGCAAATAGGGCCCGATTGCTGCATAACCAATATAGGATGTGGCCTAGGGCAGCAGGGCCCCCAGGGACAACATACAGCCACCTGTGCATTATATTGCTAACTGTCAGGAATATATTCTTATGATAAAAGAAAAGGTTCCAGAACAGCACATTCTAAAGACTGGCAAGATTTGCCCGCCTGTTTAATGCAACTGGGTCTTTGCAGCTGCTTTCCCTGCAGTTTATTATATTACAAAAATGTCATATACTGCAGCTTACCAGTTATTCGATGTGATGGCTGCATTCGATTTCTTTTTTTCCAGGCTTTTCCCCTTTGTTTTTCACCTAGGGATACTGCCAGTAACACACCAATTTTGGCCTACAGAACGTCTTCCCTTCTCCTGCATTAAAAAGGAGGTGTTCTGTAGTCCACGGAGGAAAACTGGGCAGGCTGTAACTACAGGCAGATAAACAAATATTTTTTCTGCATTTGCAATGTTTTTAGGGCTTGTTCGCATGTGCTTTGGTCTTTTCAGAGAGATCTGCATTCAGATTGCTCTTTAGGCTAGGTTCACACTTGTCCGAGAATCGGACCGACATTAGGAAAACAAGTCACATTACATCACAAAATCAATGATTCCCTATGGGAGTCGCCTTAACTGGTCCGACACAAGTCGGACCGACTTAGAAAAAGGTTCCTGTACTACTTTGATCCTACTTCAGTCCATTGAATATAATTGAAGTCGGATCAAAGTCGGATCCTTGTCTTAACTGACCCGACTTTGGCATGCGACTTGTGCTCTGAGGATCTTGAAGGGGAACTCCACGCCAAATTTAAAAGAAAAACGGCATGGGGTCCTCCTCCAAGAGTATACCAGGCCCTTGGGTACCCGGACCCGGTGATCGGCATGTGCTGTGGCGAATCACAGCACAGCCGGGCGTGCACGTGCACCCACCCCTACCCGAAAATGCCAAATCATGTATATATATGTGATTCTGCACAGCCGGCCTGCACTGTCGCAGTATACATGCAGTGCGCTGTCGCAGACAGGTATACACGTGGCTGCTGCATTTACAGCTAAAAATACAGCTATAAGAGACAAATCCTGGGAGAAACCGGCAAGTATTGCAGAGATGTACTGTTTTTTTTTTCTTTTTGCCTAACATATCATTGTGGTTTTGGATTTAGGGAGGAAACCAAGGCACTTGGAAGGAAACCACTCAAACCCAGAGGGAATATATAAATCCATGTAGACAGCAGCTAGGCAGTACCGGTTCTAGGAACCCTAGTGTCAAATAAAAGACCATGCAGCAATCATGGTTTGATGAGTTGGTGTGGAGGAACTCAAGTGGCCTGCAGTCAGCCCTGACCTCAACTTTGTTGAAAACCTTTGGGATGAATTGAAACCCCTTTTGGCAGCTAGGTCTTCCCCTCCATTATCAGTGCTTGGCCTCACAAATGCATTTATGGCTGAAATATCCACAAATTACCACAGACACACTCCAAAATCTTGCGGAAATCCTTCACAGAAAAATGGAGACTGATTTAGCTGTAAAGTGGGACCAACTCCGTATTAATGAGCATGGTTCTGGAAAGGAATGTATAGGTGTGATGATCTGGTGCACACAAACAATTAGTGATATACAGAATACATGTTCCTCCCTAGACCATGCATGGCCTAAGCAATGCAACAGCATTAGGTTTCACTTGTGTATGTTGGCCCTTGGGACATTCACGTGTTGGAATCTTGTTATCACATGCAGAGGTTCGTTGTAAACTCTCTAAAATGCCAAACCACCTCTTTGTTTGCTCACTTCGGCTTCAACGCACATTAAAGCTCCTATTGCTTTAAAGTGGTAGTAAACCCTAAAATCTATTTTTACCTACAGGTAAGCCTATAATAAGGCTTACCTGTAGGTAAAAAGAATATCTCCTAAACCTGCATGGTTCAGGAGATATTCGCCCTGCATGCAGCCGCTGACATTAGCGGCGCATGCGCTCTGACGATCCGGCCGAGGCGGCCGGCATCTCAGAGCTGGCTGCCGGTGCGAAGAGCTCCCGCGCGCATGCGCGGGAGTGACGTCACGCGGCTCCGGCCACTCACAGCGCCGGAGCCGCGTACCCGGAAGACAGAAGAGGACGAAGATGTCAGCGTCCTTAGCGCTGACCGACTCGGGCATCGGGGGCCTCGTTCTAAGGTAAGTATTTCATAATATGTTAGTATGCAATGCATACTAACATATTATGCGATTTTCTTGCAGGCTTTTTTTTTATTTTTATTTCAGTCAGCGGGTTTACTACCGCTTTAACAAGCTTTTGTGATGTGTTTTTGATGCTTCTGTGGTGCTTCAGTGAGGCTTCAATGATGCTCTTTTGAAGCTTTGTTGAAGCTTGGCAGATGCCCTGTGTGTTTGTTGATATCTCACACTTGCAATTTCTCCATACCAAAGCGAAACTAAAGCTGAAATAATGTCTCTCAAAAGTTATAGGTGCTTTGTCATAGAGTTCTATGGAGGCTTTGAAGACGCCTTCAAGCACCACTAGATCCATATGGGGTATAATTTTTGAAGCAAAGCAAAGCAAACGCAAAGTTTAACCACTTCAATACCAGGCACTTACCACCCTTCCCGCCCAGACCAATTTTCAGCTTTCAGCCCTGTCACATTGTGAATGACAATTGCGCGGTCGTGTGACGTTGTACCCAAACAAAGTTTTTATCATTTTTTTCCCCACAAATAGAACTTTCTTTTGGTGGTATTTGATCACCTCTGGGGTTTTTATTTTTTTGCTCTACAAATATAAAAAGACCGAAAATTTTGGGGAAAAAAAGAATGTTTTTCTTTGTTTCTGTTACAAACCTTTGTAAATAAGTACGTTTTCTCCATCACTGATGGGCACTGATGAGGCTACACTGACAGACACTGATGAGGCAGTACTGATTGCCAATGATGAGGTGGCACTGATGATGAGGCACTTATATGCCGCACTGATGGGCATCACGGATAAGTATCGCTGATATGCAGCACTAATGGGCACTAATAAGCGGCACTGATGAGGTGGCACTGATGATGAGGCACTTATATGCAGCGCTGATAGGCGTCACTGATAGGTGGCACTGATATGCAGCACTGATGGGCACTAATAATCGTCACCGATGGGCACTTACAGGCGGCACTGAGTACTCATAGGCGGCACTGAGAGGTGGCACTGATGGTCACTGATAGGTGGCGCTGGTGGGCACAGATGGGCACTGATAGGTGGCAATGGTGGGTACTGATGGGCGGCACTGATAGATGGCACTGTTAGGCTCTGGCGGGCATCACAGATGGGCTCTGAGTGCCATCCCTATTGCCAGTTGTTTGCCATACCCCGTGGTCCTGGGTGGGCTTCCCTGGTGGTCCCTGGGTGGGCTCCCTGGAGGTCCTGGGGCGGCTCCCTGGTGGTCCTGGGTGGCGATCCTGGGGGGGGGCTGATAAACAATCAGCGCAGACCCACCCCCCCTATCAGGAGAGCCGCTGATCAGCTCTCATCTACTCGTGTCTGCAGACGCGAGTAGAGGAGAAGCCGATATACAACTCTTCCTATTTATACTGTGATCAACCATGATTCGTCACAGCTTCAGATTCGTCAGAAAGAAGCTCTTTACCATGATCGGAGATGCGGTGTGTCAGACTGACACATCACACCACCGATTGCCACGCTGCCCACCCCGCAGGTGCGCGCAGGCTTGTTATCCTGCTGAATGTCATATGACGCCCAGTCAGGATAACTGAACCACTTCCCAGGCATCATTCTGCATACGGCGGTAGGGAAGTGGTTAAACAGGACTGCAAGCTAACCATTTTATTTTGTGGCATGAGATTTGACTGGCGTTAAGAGAGCTTCAACAAAGCCTATCCGAAGCCCTGTTTTGAAGCAAAGTGTAAACTAGCCCTTAGGGCAAGACATATGTAAAAAAAAAATAAATATACAAAAATGCATTTACATAAATGTTGTCTATTGAAAGACTTGAAACAATTTCATGTTTCATGGTACATAGGCCACACAATGCTATTGGCCAAATCGTTAAAAAGCAGCTTTTCATAGGCCAACAATTGAATCATTAGTGGCCTTTTTTTTTCGCCAGTTGTCATTGGAACTGCAATGCATCAATGGGGGATGTAGATGTGATTGTTTGGCCAGTGTAGCTTTGCTACAGAGTGAAGACTGCAGGCACAGGTGGCGAGGTGGTGTTACAGTTAAGTATTATTACTGTTCTTTTACAGGGTGGCAATTTACAGTAGACCATTACTCCCCAGATTACCTATGGCTTCCTGCATTCCTGACCCCCTCTGCGTTATGAATAAATACTTTTTTTTTTTTTTTCAATTACTGCTTTTTTCACTCTTTATTCCTGGCTTGGCCCCACCATCGCCATTTTCACCTAGGCGAGAATGACATGTCCCAGCCTCCTGTAATTCCATATCGCATGTCCCAGGAGACGGCAGGAGTAGGGACTGACAGCGGCCGGTGGACGGAGCTGCACACGTCATGAGAGGCCAGCTGTCCGAACCAGAAAGAGGCAGCCGGCTTCCAATGACTGAGGATTACAATGATGGCGGTGCGATACCTGGGCCAAGCACAGCGGATTACAGCAGGGCAATGCTGTATATGCCGGGCAGGTGAGTATCAGTATATGGACAAGCCTGGATAACCGGTAAGGCTGCATTCACACAAGGGCGACCCAACTTCAGCGTGACTTTGCTAGGCAATTTCAGCGCGACTTTCAGGGCAACTTCAGCGCGACTTCAATCGATTTACAACACGACTTATGCCAGGTGACTTTGCCTGTGGCCAATCAGAGAAGGGAGGGAGGGGGCTGCCCCAAATAAATTATATTCTTTTACACTGTAAAGTTGCTTGCATTAAGATGGGGGATCCGTCTTGGAGGCGACTTCTATTGAATTTTATGCGCAGTCGCCTCCAAGTAGTACAGGAACCTTTTTTGAAGTCGGAGCGACTTCAGTAGTGTACATTAAGACGGCTCCCATTCACTTCAATGGGATTTCACTTGTCAATCGACTTGGGGCGACTTGAGGCAACTCAAGTCGGAGCGCAAGTCGCCCCTGTGTGAATGGGCACTAAGCGGATTAAAAAAAAGAGGACTGAGTGAAGATTCTCTTTTTAAGTGTTTTGTCACTTTCAAGCATGTTTTTTCTCGTACTTTACAAAATTTTTGGAATTACGTTGCATTGATTAGCAGTTATTAAACGTGCAGCGTTTTGGCAGAATACTCATGTTGTCTCCTGCCGTTACGCCGCTCCTATGTCTTGCTGCAATTGTCATTTACCCCGCTTCCTGTGTGCCCAAGGTGTCATGAATGCACCATCTGGGGATGTGCCATCACACAGGCCTGGGCTCACAAGAGACTGCTATAGAGAACTGCATTGATGATGACTGAGCGCCATTCACTAATGAAATTAGAACTGCCAATGCCACCAGAGCACAAAAGGACTCTGAGATGTCGTCGGCTAGGCAGAAGGCATTTGGATTAAAGGTATGTATTACTGGAAAAAATAGTTAATTGCGGGAGTAGTGTTTTGCTTTTTTTTTAATTTAGAAAAAGCCCAACATGAAAAGACTTTGAACTTTCTGGCTCAGCATGGGGGACAACACATATTTATAAAACATAATACATTTTATTGTACATGTTTAAAAACACATAGTTGAAAAAAAGAGGATAAAAAAAAAAAATGGCCCAAAGAATTAACAGGGGCTAGGGGGGGGCGGGGGGGTGCCCTGCTCAAAAGACCGGAAGTGTATACATAGATTACAAGTTGTAAACAGCATAAACAGTGTAGCAATAAACATAGATATAAATACAATAGTTGTGGACTTCTGGTCACAAAGGTAAACATGTTTCTGCAAAATGTGGCTTCTTCAGGACCCAATATGATGAAATGGCATCACTATATATTAAAAATAGTACACTGTTATCGATAACATACATAGTATATAACGGTGCAATCATATATCTATACAAAAAGGATGTGCTCACATGCATGTAATGAAAAGAAGGGTTTATTTTTTTGGGACTTTGAGTGAGGCACGTGACTCGTGGTAAGAGAAATTATGTAATTTGTTTAATTGGCAGTATTTTAATCAATATACAAGATGATGACATACAAAAAAGAAGAATTAATTTATGTATACATGCTTGCATCTTAAATTGCATAGTATCCCATGAAGGTAACTGTAAAAAGCCAAATGCTTCTTTTGGTAATGAATAAAACTGGGTTATAAGATACCGATGAATCACAGTTGAGGTCAGGTAATGTGTTGGGAACATGATCACATTGAATAGGCTCAACGCATTTCGTGGCTGTTTGCCACTCATCAGGAGAAAACACATAGCATATGTACAGTATAAATTGTTCTAAATAAGCAGTGTTGCAAGTCAGGATCTGTGAAGTGAGTCTATCCTCAGAGCTGAGGTACTGAACCCTAGAAAGAAGCGAGCGCATCAACACACCCCAAGAGCACCCTCCAAACGTCATGGGCTAGGGTGAAAAATATCCAAATATATCTGGTGACATTGCACAGAGACATACTCCAAGACATGATGTGCATGTGTGAGGAGCATGCTTGAGGCTTTTCTCCTCACACATGCACATCATGTCTTGGCAATGTCACCAGACATATTTGGATCTTTTTCAACCTTGCACATTACGTTTGGAGGGTGCTCCTGAGGTGTGTCAGGACGCTCGCTTCTTCCTTGAGTTCATTCCCTCAGTTCCCGGGATAAACTCACTTCACAGATCCTGACTTGCAACACTGCTTATTTAGAACAATTTATGCATATGCTATGCGTTTTCTCCTGTTGAGTGGCAACTGGCCATGAAACGCGTCGAGCCTGTCCAATGTCATCATGTTCCCAACACATAGCCTGACCTCAACTGTGATTCATCTGTATCTTATAACCCAGCTTTATTCATTACCAAAATAAGCATTTCGCTTTTTACACCAGTTAACTTCATGGGATGCTATGCGATTTCAGATGTGTGCATATATGAATTCTTCTTTTTTGTATGTCATTGTCTTGTATATTGATTAAAATACTCATGTTCAATCATGTATCACATGTTATGAGGTATGCTTTATTTTTATGCCAATTAAACAATTTACATCATTTCTCCTACCACATGTCTTGTGTCTCACTCAAAGACCCAAAAAACCCTCTTCTTTTTATTTCCAATTTAGGGATGGAGGTGCATGTAATCATGCAGGTCATTTAAAGTCCCCTTACCCTCTTGCTTTCTACATGCATGTAATGGATCTTAGGGCATCCAATAATAGCTCTGGGGGGGGCACAGGGGCATCAAGATCAAGAAATCTCGCCAAGCAGCACACGCAGCAGACAGCCTAGAAATATAAAAATTTGAAATGGCACAAAGCAAGTACTCGATATATAGTCATATATTTAAAATACCATAGATCTCTTTGATAAGCATATTCACTGAGATTGTAGAGTGGGAAAGTAGGATAACAATATATGCAAGGGCCACAGAGTGACTGGAAAGCCCCAGTGTCCCCAAACTCAGACATGTGTCTGTAATAAAGAAGGAAAACAATAACCAATGAAAGGGGCACTAGAAAGGGACACAACTACACATAACCATCAGTAAGAAACCACCTCCTAGATGACTACAGTTGTGTTCAAAATTATTCAACCCCCAATGCTGTAAATGGTTTTAGGGAATTTAGTGTACATTTGTAATTGTATTCTGAATGAAATCCTACAAGGACTTCTTAAATTCTTCAGGAACATCCTAAAGTAAGTCTTATGTTAATGTTTACATGTGATTTAAGGGATTTTGGTAAATGTCGTAACCCCCAACTTATTAAAACTTGTGTTGACATCAGTAGATCCTCCACCAAAGAATGACTACCAATACACATCAACACAGGGAAAGATCACGGGGAAAGTAACCAATAACAAAAGGAAGAAATAATGTCTGTGTACAGACTCAAACCCCTGTGACCCCGAAAGGTCAGTGAGACACCGGGAACGTATATAACAATAGGATGAAAGGGTGAGATGTTAGAGTCACTTATACGAATAGTTTCTCTAGATACCATAAAATTTATATACTGATATATAGCTCATGAACGAAACACGGTAAAGTTTAAAAATATAAAGATCCGACA
>BLSH010304506.1:1798592-1822884 GCA_018402905.1 Glandirana rugosa | reverse complement strand
AAAGCCTGCAAACAGTTTGCTGAAGACAAGCAGACTAAGGACATGGATTACTGGAACCATGTCCTGTGGTCTGATGAGACCAAGATAAACTTATTTGGTTCAGCTGGTGTCCAGCATGTGTGGTGGCCACCAGGTGAGGACTAGAAAGACAAGTGTGTCTTGCCTACAGTCAAGCATGGTGGTGGGAGTGTCATGGTCTGGGGCTGCATGAGTGCTGCTAGCACTGGGGAGCTACAGTTCATTGAGGGAATCATGAATGCCAACATGTACTGTGGCATACTGAAGCAGAACATGATCCCCTCCCTTCAGAGACTGGGCCACAGGGCTGCTATTCCAACATGATAACGGCCCCAAACACACCTCCAAGATGACCACTGCCTTGCTAAAGAAGCTGAGGGTAAAGGTGATGGACTGGCCAAGCATGTCTCCAGACCTAAACCCTATTGAGCATCTGTGGGGCATCCTCAAATAGAAGGTGGAGAGGAGAGCAAGGTCTCCAACATCCACCAGCTCTGTGATGTCGTTTTTCCCTGATTTTTTTATTTTCTTATTGCCGGCAATTATTTTTTTTTTTACATTCAGCTGGGGAAGCCCCAGGATGCGGCAGCTTCCCGGCCCACTCCTTAAAAACCAGAGATTGTAGGCATTTGTGGTGCAGTTTTAACAAGCCAAAAACACTTGTCAAACACTCATAGGGGGTTTGGGGGAGCATTTTTAAGTCTCAATAAACGCTTATCAACTGCACCTGTTAACGCGCATTAACGCTATAGACGCGTATGATAAGCTTCATTATTTTCAGGTTAGGAGCAATAAAACAAAAAAAAAAAGGTCAACAATGTGCTCCTAGGAGTGGGGAGATCTTTGATTGCCATGGATTGTGTGCCTGCAGGCTCCAGCGATGGAAATCTGGCTCTGTTGTCAGCCACTTGTGATTAAAGGGGGTCTTTCAGTAACTCGTCCGCCTGAATAAGAAGACATGTTGCAATGTACAGCAACAGTATACACAGTCAAAATGTACAAATCCTACCTATTATCATTAATATATGGGCTCTAGTCCAGTGACTTTGTCTAGGCTGAGATGATGCCCTTATTCTGCTGCAGGCAGGAGAAATCCTTTCCTCAGTCTCCTCTTCTCCAGTAATCAGACTGCATTAATGTAACTTTTTAGCAAGTAACAAGGTGAGATTTTTCAGCAGGGGCTAATGTGTCAGACATATGTGAACACAGCCAAGGACTGCACAGCATGTGAAAGAGGAGCTGTAGAGTAAGACTAATTATTCTTCCCAACATATTGATCACAATGACCAATGACAGCTTTAACCTCTTCAGTAAATACCGGAAGGTCTTAAGCCTCCTCGCAGTTGATGCCAGATAGAAGTGCCCTTGTGTGACATCGGGTTACAGAGCGCTGTACAATGTTTTCTCTGTCACACAGAATGCCGTTTCTTCCCCTTCTTGGCCAATAGCTTCCCAGAGGCCAAATAAATCTTCTGCAGTTTAATATTTTTACATGGCCCTGAACCAGAGCTGTCTATCATATATACAAATGTTCTTTTATTCCGTAAAATGGCAGTTGAGTCTATTTTTCTCTCTCTGTAATTTTCTTTCTGACCCGAGAGCTCTAAAATTATTATTTTTTTCTTTTTTCACAGTGCTAGGCCCAGCCACTATGTGACTATAGGGTTCACACTAATGCAGAGTGCGAGGTTCTGGAGTGTTGTGTCTAAGCAGAGAAGACTGGTGTTTCAGTTTTCTCTGGGTTTCCTAATCCCAGATCCCGATCCGAAATCCAAAGGCTTCAAAGAGTATTGGGTGGGACAAAGCCTTCAGTCCTCTGTCCAGGTCTTAGAGACCTGGACAGAGGACTGGAGACCTGCAGGTTGTGTGAGTGTCCGGGTGTGAATACTCATTATAAGCAAGGCCTGGCTCCCATCAGGAGACTGGTGTGTGCTCCACTAGGAGAGGTGCTCTACTCAGAAGACAACACTCCACGTTGGAGGAGAGATTCCTTATCTACGGGACTGAGAGAGGCATGGCAGCTAAGCAGATCTAGAGGACTGGGTGAGCCGAGGCGACTAGGAGGGAATTTGTAGGTCTCAGAGGAGTCAGGGAGCCTAGGGTGCCTTGAGATCCCCCACTGAGAGCCCAGAAAGAGGGCCCATGCACCAGGATAAGTGAACCAGGAGTATGCACTGGATGCCTTTTGCTCCTATTGTGCTATTGCTGGGTGTCCAAGGTGTCTTTAAGGATGGGTGGGCTCCCTCCAGGCATGCCTGCCCTCAATCTATCCATTATTATATATGTACTCCAACTTTGGAGACACTCAAAATGTATAGAGTTAGGACTGCAGTACACTAGGGTACCGTGAAGTGGTCCTGCAGCTTACGCATACAGTTGTGCTCATAAGTTTACATACCCTTGGCAGAATTTATGATTTCTTGGCCATTTTTCAGAGAATATGAATGAGAACACAAAATATTTCTTTCACTCATGGTTAGTGTTTGGTTGAAGCCATTTATTATCATTCAACTGTGTTTACTCTTTTTAAATCCACAATGACAACAGAAACTACCCAAATAACCCTGATCAAAAGTTTACATACTGGTGATTTTGGCCTGATAACATGCACACAAGTTGACACAAAGGGGTTTAAATGGCTATTAAAGGTAACCATCCTCACCTGTGATCTGTTTGCTTGTATTTAATGTGTGTATAAAAGGTCAATGAGTTTCTGGACTCCTGAAAGACCCTTGCATCTTTCATCCAGTGCTGCACTGACATTTCTGGATTCTAAATCATGGGGAAAGCAAAAGAATTGTCAAAGGATCTGCGGGAAAAGGTAGTTGAACTGTATAAAACAGGAAAGGGATATAAAAAGATATCCAAGGAATTGAGAATGCCAGTCAGCAGTGTTCAAACTCTAATCAATTCGTGGAAAATGAGGGCTTCTGTTGAAACCAAACCACGGTCAGGTAGACCAACTATGGTTTCAGCCACAACTGCCCGGAAAATTGTTCGGGATGCAAAGAAAAACACACAAATAACTTCAGATGAAATACAGGACTCTCTGAAAACATGTGGTGTGGCTGTTTCAAGATGCACAATAAGGGGGCACTTGAAGAAAGATGGGCTGCATGGTCGAGTCGCCAGAAGAAAGCCATTACTACGCAAATGCCACAAAGTATTCCGCTTACAATACGACAAACAGCATAGAGACGAGCCTCAAACCTTCTGGCACAAAGTCATTTGGAGTGATGAGACCAAAATTGAGCTTTTCGGACACAACCATAAATGCTACATTTGGAGAGGAGTCAACGAGGCCTATGATGAAAGATAGACCATTCCTACTATGAAACACAGAGGTGGATCGCTGATGTTTTGGGGATGTGTGAGCTACAAAGGCACAGGAAATTTGGTCAAAATTGATAGCAAGATGAATGCAGAATGTTATCACAAAAATGTTGCATTCATCAGCCAGGAAGCTGCGCATGGGAGGTACTTGAACATTCCAACATGACAATGATCCAAAACACAAGGCCAAATCCGACCTGTCATTGGCTACAGCAGAATAAAGTGAAGGTTCTGGAGTGGCCATCTCAGTCTCCTGACCTCAATATCATTGAGACACTCTGGTGAGATCTCATACGTACAGTTCATACAAGACAGCCCAAGAATTTCCAGGAACTGGAGGCTTCTTGCAGAAAAGGAATGGGCAGCTTTACCATCTGAGAAGATAAGGAGCCTCATCCACAAATATCACAAAAGACTTCAAGCTGTCATTGATGTTAAAGGGGCAATACATGGTATTAAGAACTGGGGTATGAAAACTTTTGATCAGGGTAATTTGGGTAGTTTCTGTTGTCATTATGATTTAAAAAGAGTAAACACAGTTGATTGATAATAAATGGCTTCAATGGCTTCAGCCAACCACTAACCATGAGTGAAGGAAAAAAATTTGTGTTCTCATTCATATTCTCTGAAAGATAGCCAAGAAATCATAACTTCTGCCAGGATATTTTAACTTATGACCACAACTGTATATTTGCAAATTTGTGCAAAACCCCTAGTTTTAATGTGAACTGTTAGACCGGACAATTCAGTTTGTTGCAGGCTGGTTGGTAAGTGAGCTGGGAATTTTTTTTGTTTTGTTTTTTGAGTGAGCCAGGAGAGCTGGGTGAAATGGTCTAAAGGACCAGTCAAAAAAGAACAGCGGTGCTGCTGAAGAGAGAGTCAGGTGGCGTTTTTCTGTTACCTGGTTTTGCTGGTGTAAATCCTCAGAATGGGACTTTGTTTAACCCCTTCACACCGGCAGTACACAAATATGTGGCCTCTTGGCGGGTGGGCCTTGGCACCGGGTGGCCGCATATTTGCATACCACACTGTAAACACAGCTGTGCCGAGAGTTACCAGCAGCTAACGGAAAGCTCCCGATCATGTGACAGCCAATGACGGCGGGCACATGACCATAAAACCCTCCCCACCTCCTGGCATCTAAAACCCCTTAAAGGGCCAGGAGGTGCTGGAGCAGTGGCCTGGAAAGCCCTAAGGTTTATTTTGACATTTCGATGAGGCACAAGGTCGTCTTCCTCAGGATGTCAAGAAGTAGAGTGCAGAGCCAATGTAGTCTTGCTGTCTGTGTGCAGACTTTCCTTTACTTCCTGTCCTGGAGACAACAGAAAATGGGAGGAAATTTCCCAAAGGTGAAAGGAATTCTCATTTTAGACAGTTGTCTTCAATGGGTGATTTTCTCTCACCTCTTGTTAAGGGACAACTCCAACTTTTTAATTTTCTCCCACTGTCAATCCTGATAATGGCCACTAGGACAGATGGAGAGCGTGAAGCTCTTCATTGTGGAACCACTCTGTTCAAAACAAAAGTAGGCACCATAAGGTGTCAAAATTAGGGATAAGCTTAGGTATGTTTGGATTTTAGTCCGAACCCACCTGAGTAATCCCACCAGGAAGTTGTCATCTGCACTGTGCCAATCATAAGCACCTGAGGCATTCTCCGTCCTACAGCCCCATAGATGTGGAATAAGGAGACCCTGGGCCACTTATAATTGGCACAGTACAGAAGACCGCTTCCTGGTGGGATCGCTTAGATGGGTTCAAGGATGCAAACATGCCTGAGCTCATCCGTGGTCATAATGTACCTGGTAATATTTAAGATGCCATACCCAGAGGTGATCATTGAAATCTTTGGCAATCCTAAATGATATAGGGTCTTGGCCCTCAGGTGAATTCAGCAGAAGGTGAAACATGATGACCGGACAAGACAAAGAGTTGACATTCAGTTGTCTGCTGGAAGAATTCTTTTAATTCTGCATTAGGCTACCTTAGTAGGAAAAGATCCCTTCCAAACAGGCATGAAATAGGATAGGTATGTGAGGAAAGAAGAAAAGTGATCCCCGTTGTGCGCGGGTGGACAAAGAGAATCTGTTCCTTAGATTTTCTTGAGATCCCAAAAAGCCACCTAGACATTTTATTTCAGAGAGGAACCCCTTTAAGCCAAACCTTCAAGCCTCAATATGTCACAATGTGGGTGCCTTCTGCTATCAGAGCTTGTTCTGATTGATGTTTCATGCTTATATATAGGGCAGAGTAGGCCAATATCTCTCTAGAACAAATCTGCAAAGTACTCCTCAGACACTACAAGGCAGTTGTCGTTTGGCAGGATAAAATTACAGGAAGTGATCCAACCATAAATTCCATTGCTTGTCTTCCTGGAAAATGACCAGAGAGATTCAGATTGAGTGTTGCCAGTAAATCATTAGTGGCTGTAACCCCTTACATATACCCAGTGAAGTGACTGGCTTCAGGTGATATGCAGAGATGAAACAAATCTCCCTACATAAGTCATACCTGTTTATCTACAGCCATTTTTCCCCTACATCCATTCAAAGTTCAGAATTTACACAGGATCTCGGAGCTCTAAAAAGCAGGGGGTGGAGAGCTGAAGTTACTTCAGTGAGGAGAGCTATTGAGAGCTGTTTGGAGGCAAGGGACACCCCCCCCCCCCCAATCAGCTAGAGATCCCTCCCGTCACCATTTTTTTCGTGGTGTCAGGAAAACTTATCTGAAGGGACTCTTGCTTATAGCAAAGGAACGCGGAGCAGCAGACAAAAATGACATTTAGCGCTCTGGATTGAGATGAGCACACACTATAGAGGGATATGCTTTGTTCATATCTCATGTCTGAGGTTTACAACCACTTTAAGGACCCTTTCACACTTGTGCGACTTGTCCTACGACTTGGGACTGCAAAGTCGCAAGACAAGTTGTACTCCATGATTTCCATCATATCTTCAAAGTAGTCCCTGCAGTACTTTGGTCGGACTTTGATGCGATTTGAGGTCCATAGACCTCAAGATTACACAGGCGTTCCTTAAAGTCACATCAAAATCATGCGACTTTCAGGTCGCACAAGTGTGAAAGGGGCTTTACAAGGAACCATCTAGTACAGCGTGTATTCATTCTCTTTTCTGTCTTCAGTTTTCCCTTTCTACTCACTAGTGCTTGTAGAGAATGGTTGCCTTGTACTTTTGCTCAGGAGTAACCTATCTTTTTTAGCCCCTTTCACATATGGGCAATTTGGAGTTGTAGGCATCCATCTTGAATGGCACCCCAAGTGTGGCAAGATTTTGACTCGATTGTCGAGCGGCTAACGCATGAGTTGCTCCTGAATCAGATCCAAAATGAGGTCCCTGAGCTTCTTTGGATCGAGAATTGTGCATAGGGCAGCCCAATCAAGTGTATCGCACTAACAAAATACTGTAGTGAGTGGAACTTGCGCGTAGTGCGAACTGGACTGACGTCAGCAAACCCCTTTGTGTTATGTTTTAGATTTTTTTCCCCCCCAATAGCCAGTTGGTTTTCCAGTGTATGAGGCATTCAAGTTTACCAATTTCTGTTCAAAATTTGTAAAAACCTAGTAGGGGGAAGGCATCATTAATGGATTAATTACCAAGCTACTTGGGACTCTCTTCTGTTAGAATACACCGATCAGCAACTGCTGCCACTGATCAACAAGAGTTTTCCAACTTTCCTATTCTAAAGAATTCAGCTTCTGTCCAACGCAGACAGCCACGTGTAGATGGAAATTTGGCCGGTTCCCGTTGAACCGGAAAAATATTGGCCCATCTCTGGCCAGCTAAAGAGGAAAAGTGCCCTCACTTTGGTAAATTTCCTCTACCTGTTATGTCTTTGGGACATATAAGTGAAGGTATCTTTCCGCAACAATACACAAACCCTTCCCTACTCTATACACTCACTTTATTAGCCCTTACAAATGTCCCTTATTATATACAATTAAAATTCAAGCTCTGAGGAAGAGAGATTGTCCTTGAAACGTGTCAGCATTTGCACAATTGGGACATTGACCTAAGGTTGCTAAAGAGATCCTATGATTGGTCATCTGCATTTGGGGACTTAAAGGGACCCATACCTGGATGGATTCAGAATTTTATGCCGTTTTCCTACTCTCCTTATTTCAATTTTTTATTACTAAAGTTTTATTGAAGGTTTTAAAGG
The DNA here is from genome assembly GCA_018402905.1 of Glandirana rugosa. Classification (NCBI taxonomy): domain Eukaryota; kingdom Metazoa; phylum Chordata; class Amphibia; order Anura; family Ranidae; genus Glandirana; species Glandirana rugosa. The sequence goes on along the minus strand of BLSH010304506.1, from coordinate 1,815,355 downwards.
AGTCTATTACTAGATTGTCCTTTTATAGATTTTTAAAGCAGAAGTAAACCGCTGCAAAAAAAACAAAAAACTTTCCCCATAATGTTCTAGTATGCATTACATATTTGAGACTTGCCTTAAAGCGGTTGTCTACCCAAGGGAAAAAAAAAAAAATCAACCTGCAGGGCAAAGGCATAATGAGCTAGTATGCACCGCATACTAGCCCATTATGAAATACTTACCCTAGAACGAAGCTCTAGCAGGGCTGCCCAGTCCCTGCAGAGGGAGCAGACATCTTTGCAGTGTGGCTTCTTCTGGGTTCACGGCTTTGGCGCTGTGAGTGGCCGGAGCTGCGAGACATCACTCCCGCGCATACGTGCTAGAGCCCGTCTTTCCGGCAGGGTCCGACACTATGCGCCGGGCCTTCGCCAGGCCATCACTGCGCATGCGCCGTGACGTCAGCAGCTGCATTGCAAGTGGAATATCTCCTAAACCGTACAGGTTTAGGAGATATTCATTTTACCTACAGGTAAGCCTTATTATAGGCCTTATTATAGGCTTACCTGTAGGTAAATAACTCTTTTTTTTGGGTAGACACCACTTTAAAACTAAGCCCTTCAGTGGCGTGCTGACAGGCAGTGTTGCCAACCTCCCGCAGCGGTTTTTACTGGCAAAACTTGGAAAATTTACTGGTGGAGCACATTTTTTACTGGCAACCTGAAAAAATAACAGAACTTCTATTAAAAACTAGGCGATTGATATTCAAACACAACATGGAAACACTGACAATACCCATATCAAGTCATTTGCTTGGTTTACACTTAAAAAATCAGCACAGCATGACAAATTATCAGACCCTGATATTTATAGACATTTGTAAAAATCACTGATTTTTACAAACTGTCAGTAAATTTACTGGCGGTTGGCAACCCTGCTGACAGGGCTTCCATCTTCACCCGGTCTCCCTTCCGGGTTCATGGCCTCCAGCTACATGAGTGGCTGGAATCGCAATGACGTCACTCCCGTGCCTGCGCAGGAGCCCTCGTTTACAGCATGGTATACCGGACGTTCAGAGAGCATGCACCGGCTACGTGCAGTTTAAATATCTCCTAAACAGTGCAAGTTCACTGTACCTATAGATATGTTTTATTATAGGCTTTCCTGTAGGTACAAATCAAAAATGTGAGCACACTGATGAGCTCATTTCTGGGTCACTCTGCTCTCTCATCCTATCAGTATGCTCCTTGTCCTCACATTTGCATGCAGCACCCTTTCCCAGTCTGAATTCTGCTGTCCAGTGATTGCAAGCTAATACCAAACAGTTATTTACACTGTTTGAATATAAAAAAAAAATGACAATGATGTAAAAATGAATACATTGCTACATTCATTTGCATTGTTAATATCTGTTTGCTTTGAATAAATGATATGTGCTTTAGAAGTCATTTGAAAAGCTTGACAATGGGAAATATAAGCCGTTTGTTGGGTCATAGGACCGCTTTGCATCGCGTGCCTTGAATTTATGGCCTAACGGTAACATGTCCCTGGAAATTATTTTTAAAATGTTACGATGAATATTAAACTGAAATTCCTCAGTCATATCCCCGCTCTTCCATTACGTTTAATTCCATCCACTCCATAAAAACCTTATCTGTCGAGTTTCCCTTTAATTAGTCTTTGCGGCTATAAAATACAATCCTTAGTGCTGACCCCTGCACGTATTTATTCTCTATCTCGTTCCACTTGTACGTATTAGTCAGACATTGTTTATTGCTGTTCCCCCCATCTCTCCGAGGAATATGATTCACACGTTTGCAGATTTATTTGAGCAAAACGCAATAAATATACAGCTTCAATTTTCCCCGCTGGAGCGCTGCCAGGATTTTTAATGAATCCGGCCTGTGCTATTGAAGTGGTCTAGGATCTCCAAAGCTCTAGGCTCTGTTAGATTATACACATACTCTCTTTCCCCCCTCCCTCCTTCCCTGGCTCTCTCGCTTCTCCTTCCCCATGAACCCTATGAGTCACACACCAGCGAGGTTTATTTTTCAGACTTGGCTCTGCTTGGAATTAGGAAGAACCTTGTTATAACTAAAGCAGAAGAAGGCCTCTTTCTCTGTCTCATCCGACTAGGCCGCAGCTTCATCCAAGCAGGCGTTTGGCGGCTAGGCCCGTAATTAGTTGACCAATGCTTTTTTTTTTTTTTTTCAACCATTAACCTTACTGCCAATAACCCTGGCCGGTAAACAGTTGAGATTTTAATCGCCACACCTAGAACAGTGCCGGTGAAATTGCAGCGAGCAGCTGCCTGGCTTTGTAAGGCTTAACGGATATAAATTCTCTTTTAGCTACCAAACATCCATTATAGAGGACCTTGCACTCCAAGCAAGGTTCACTTTTCTTAGGCATCATGCACACAGGATGTTTTTACAGCTGCTGTTAGGGGCGTTTTTGACGTTTTTTTTTTAACTGCCTCTGAAAGCCCCTCCATGTTAGCCTATGTGTCCATGCACATATAAACTTTCAGAAGCGTTTGGAGGCATAAGCGTTTAGGGGCAATAGAAAAAAACGACAGCCTGTACTTCCAGGAGCAGTAAAAAATGAGCTGTAAAAACATCAAAAAACACAGCTGACGCGTGATTATAGATCGTGTTCTTAATGGAAAAACGTCAAAAACCACAAACGCAGGAAAACTCGCAAAAACGCGGCAAAATGTTGATTGCAAAACGCGCGTTTTTAGTGCTGTTGTAGCGCTGACATTTTTAAAACGTACTGTTTGCATGAGGCCTTAGTGTGGTCCACCTTGCACTTTCTAAAACAATACAAAAAACTGTAGGGTAGATTAAAGGTTTGGGTAGGTTTTGACATCATCATCCCGCCTCTCTGACTCAGCCAATCAGAGGAAGCTTTGTATTCATTGCGAGAATATATTGCTTTCTCTGAATGGCTGAGCGCCGATAATATAGACTCTACCAGTGGCGGCAGGTTTTCATTTCTTTTGTGGGGGGGCAACAAACAAGCACCCCCCCTCCGGACGGTTGGCGGCGGGGCACTGACAACACCCCTTCCCGTCCCCCCAAGACAAGGCCTGACACCATTACCCCACCCACCCAAATCATAACCCCCCCAGGGCAGATCGTGGCATGAAACTGACACCTCCACCCCCCCCCCCCCCTCGGGAGGGCGGCGTCGCAGCACCTACCTGATCTAGCACTGGCGGGCTGTGGTCTCCTCTCCTAGGATACGGGCAGCCGATCCGTTGTCCGCTCCTCCCTCAGTTGTGTGTCCTCTCTATTCCTCCTAAGAGTAGGCATCCAATAGGATTGCCTAACGCTTTGGTCAATCGGGAAACAGGGCGCACAACCTGCCTCCTGATTGGCGGGGAGGAACTTTAGTGTGAAAATAGCAAAAATTAATTTGCTACCGTCACACAACTGGGTGGGATCTGCGCCCCTAGCACACTCTTTTTTGAAGCCTTTTAGAGCCTCTGGCTCTAATCAGGTGCTTCAAGAATTCACCCCCCTCCCCATTGGAATCCGTAGTCTGGCACCCTGATATGTAGATCAGGGGGCCAGATGCATGGACGGGGGGGCCGGCGCCCATGCGCCCTTTATGGACGGACTGCCACTGAACTCTACTGTTTTCTGGATATGAGACAGGAAGGTCTCAGCTCAAACCCGGAACAGTGCGATATGTTGTATGTAGCCTCAGCTACATAGAGTTTATGGTAGAGAAAAATCTCCCTGGAGCTGCTCATCCGTGTTATCCCTAAGGTGAGTGTATGTGTGGCGACCTCAGCCTGGACTCGGACCAGGCCACGCCCCAATGCGTTTTGCTCTGCCCCTCGGAGCTTAATCATGGATCCCCATGACTAAGCTCTGAGGGGTGGCATGAAATATGTTGGGGTGTGGCCTGCTCAGAGTCCAGGCCTTAGGGATAACATGGATGAGCAGCTCCAGGGAGATTTTTCTCTACCGTGAGTCATTACAGGAGGCGGGACAAGCTCCCTGCCAGCACTCTCAGTGGCGAATATCTAGGACTTGTACCCCATTCAAGAGAGCCTGAGTGGCACACTATGCAGTTTGCTACATACAGTTTATACCGCACATCCAGTGGTAGTGATGGATTTGTTTTGTTTGGTCCAAGCTGGCCCAAACAAACTATGTAAAGTATATCAAAAGCTGGAGTTCAGCTTTAAATAATAATCTTACCTTTCCCTAACTTTGGTACTACAAGGGATGGCATCACCATCACGGGAAATGCTTAGTTAGTACTCAAAATTTCACAAGAGGACGCTGCTGCATTGAACAGGATCTTCTTCTCAATACAATTAAATTAACTTTAGTGCACAAAAAAAATATATAATACCCGATTAATAGGTAAAATATAATGTTACCCTGAGTAAAAAGATACCAAACATGTAGAGCTGCACGATTAATCTCTAAAGAATCGAGATCGCGATTCAACCCCCTACCGATCTTAAAACAGCATTTCCTCCATTCGGTGCAGAGAGTTCTCCGCTCACTGCTGACTACTGTCAACAAAGAAAAACATTGCTAGAAAATTACTTGGAACCCCCAAACATTATATATATATATTTTTTTTTAGCAGAGACCCCAGAGAATAAAATGGCGGTAGTTGCAATATTTTATGTCACACTGTATTTGCGCAGCTGTCTTTCAAATGCAAATTTTTGGAAAAAAAATACACTTTAACCACTTCAGCCCCGGAAGGATTTACCCCCTTCCTGACCAGAGCACTTTTTGCAATTCAGCACTGTGTCGCTTTAACTGACAATTGCGCGGTCGTGTACCCAAATGAAATTGACAACCTTTTTTCCCCACAAATCGAGCTTTCTTTTGGTGGTATTTGATCACCTCTGCAGTTTTTATTTTTTGCGCTATAAAGAAAAAAAAGAGCGTCAATTTTGAAAAAAAATTTTTTTTTTCCTTTTTGCTATAATACAATTCCAAAAAAAAAAAAAAATATATATATATATATATATATATAAAAAAAACAAATGTATTCATCAGTTTAGGCCCATATATATTCTTCTACATAATCGCAAAAAGTGTTTATTGATTGGTTTGCGAAAAAGTTATCGCATCTACAAACCATGAGAAATGATTTATGGCGTTTTTATTTTTATTTTTTTAGTGGTAATGGCTGCGATATGCGATTTTTATCAGGACTGCGTTATTGCGGCGGACAGATCGGACATTTTTTTTTTTTAGACCATTGACATTTATACAGCGATCAGATCTTAAAATAGTCACTAATTACTGGGTAAATGAAACTGGCAGGGAAGGGAATAACACTAAGGGGGCAATCAAGGGGTTAAGTGTTCCCTAGGTGTGTTCTGGGTTCTGGCTGGGCTGGCAGGGGCATGAGAGATCTCACTGATCCCGATCACAGAAATCAGTAGATCTCTGCCATGCCGCCTGTCAGAACGGAGAACTGCCGTGTTTACATCGGCGGTTCCCCGTTCTTCCTCTGTAGAAGGCGATCACGGGTCGCCGGCGGACATAGAGTCCATGCGGCCACACTCACTCAGTGTGCGGCAGGCACAAGAGGGCAGCGGCATGCACCTGCCCCCAACTGCGGCTGCGTGAATCACCGTTTATAGAAGGCGATATGTGCAGCGGAGCCACACTGCCGCCCTCTATCTACGCGAGGCGGTTAGCAAGTGGTTAATGAATTAAAAAAAATAAATCAGTAAAGTTAGCCCATTTTTTTTTGTATTCTCATTTTAGCCAGAATCGTGCAGCTAACATGTCATGTAATGCTTTAAAATAGCAAACCCATGGAATGGCAACAAACAACAGTGCCTAAATAGCTCCATAGGCAACGCTATAAAAGCCTTTACAGGTTACTAATTTAGAGGTAAACGGTAGGTATGGAGCTAGAATTATTGCTCTCACTCTGATGTTCGCAGCGCTACCAAATGCAAACACCATTTATATACGCATGCTCGACCTACGCAGGCATGCACATTTGCGCGAGAGCCGGGGGGTGTGGGGGTAACATAGCCCATAGAGATGATTGGGGAACAGAAGTTCCTCTTACTTCTCTATGGTGTGCTGCCCCAACCATCCACTGTAGTCCTGGGCTCCCCCCAGTGGAGCAGGAGAGTCGGGGCAGGCGGGAGGGGGGACCACCTTCCCTCACCTGGTGGCCGTATAGCCGCTCGGGTCAAGTTTACATTAAAGAGCAACACTGACTCTATAAAACATACCAGGATCATGCTGGTAGAACCACTGAAACCTGAGGATATACGTGTTCGCCCATTTGCGGGAAGTGGTTATTGCAATGAAATGTAATTGCCCTCTTTTTATTGGTAAATGCATCTGGGAAGCTTGAGTTTTCCTGCACCTTGCTAGACAGTGCTGGAGGGGGTTAGGGGAATGAACATGGGGATTTTACATACGGTAATTTCTCAATTTCTTCAGCAGATAGAACAATACACTGTTAATCTAAAGGGCCGTGGGAAGGGGGAATTGTAGCTCTTTACTGATATGCTGTGAAGGAGCAGCTATTGCGGCAAGTGTGGTGACAACGCTACAGTGATTTCACTGCAGAAGGAAGAGCGTTGTCACCCTATGGAGTGTCTATCGGGTGGTTTTAATGGCAGGGGGTACCTAAAATAGCAGTTCTCCTGGTTTTACCAGTATGGGTTGTCTACATCACATATATAATTTTATATTTTGAGTATAGTTCTACTTCAAACGAAAAACAAAAAAAAAATGATTTGAATTTTCGGAGTGCTGGCTTTTTTTTCTACCCTTGTTTATACATTGGTACAATACTCGAAACCAGGTCAAGGCACGTCTGTTGTAATAGTGGTGATCCGTGCAGAGTCCTGGTGACCAACCTGTGGCCCAAAGGCCACTTGCACCCCTTTGATGTTTCAAGTGTGGACCTTGTGCCCCAGCAGTCAGTAGAGGGAGCATTGATTTGTAAAGCGGCTCTTAGTAGTTGTAAAGTCTTGTGGTTTCATTCAGGATGATTTGTTCGAATCCCAACCACGGCACTGCCTGCCTGGCGTTTACATGCTCTCCCTGTGCCTGCGTGGGTTTCCTCCGGGTACTCCTTTTCCCTTCCGCTTTCCAAAAACATGCTGGTAGGTTAATTGGCTCCTGTCTTGGCCTTAGTATATGTATGAATGTGAGTTAGGGACCCTAGATTCTAAGCTCCTTGAGGGCAGGGACTGATGTGAATGTACAATATATATGTGTAAAGCGCTGTGTAAATTGATGGCACTATATAGGTACCTGTAATAACTAAACATGTCCCCTCGTTTCCGACTGTCTCCTATAGTATGACTTCAGGCTTCAACCTTCATGAAGAACAATCTCTGGCCATTTCCTCCAACAAGTCTTTAGTCTGTGATGTTTTTTTTGTAGTATTAGATGTAATAGATAATAGATGCTGCCCTTTGGAGACATTGGGGGGCCACATTTGAGTCCCCCCTTACCTTGCAAGTTGACAACCACATGTGCAGATGGTTGTTGTATACCTACTTCAGCCTTTCTCAACCTTTTTTCCCCAGAAGAACCCTTGAAATAATTTTCAGGTCTTAAGGAACCCCTACTAAAATAAATTGATTGGATGTCAGAGAAGAAAAATGCCCCATGCATTGGTGGTCAGTGGGCAAGGATGCAACCCTCACAGTACTGGTCTGAATGCCACCCTTATAGACATTTAGGGGAAAAAAAAGATCTTTGGTGCCAGGACACTGACCTTGGAACTGTGCATGAGCCATCTGATTGAGAGGTCAATCGGCCACAGCTCTTGGAACCTTCAGCAACCTCTTGAGGAACCCTATGATTCAATGGAACCCTGGTTGAGAATGGCTGGCCTACAGGCTCTTAAGATATATTGTGTGTGGGGCATATCATTGAAATCCTTATATTTGAGAAATATCAATGAAATCCTGGGATTATGAATTTTTCCTGTCGTTCTTTAAATGAGAAATATAGCCAAAGCTGGTTTGGTTGTACTTCTACTGTGGATCACAGGAGCACAATTCGTTTTGCACTCCTGTGACCCATTTTCAGCAGAGAACGGGCTGAATGCCGCTCCCTGCTGACGTCACAGAAGTCAGTCCAGGGCACCACGTTATCACGACAATGGAAGTCGGGATCCGCCAGGTCCCTGGACTGACACCCGGCTCAGCCTCTCGGCGAGCCGCTGAGAGCCTGAACCGGCCACTCCCCCCCCCCCCTCCACGGCCCAGCGCTCCAGTGAGCAAGGGGGGCAGAGCAGACAGTGGTGACTGACAGTCTACAGCTCTCTGCTCGGGGAACTGTCAGAACCGAGCGATCAGCGGTGTTCGATCGCTCGGTTCTCAGTGCAGAGGCGCCGGGGAACAGATGCAGCATCAGACCCATGCTGCATCCACCTAGGTAAGTATAAATATTTAAAACAAAAGCCCAAACCCATACTTCTCTTTTAAATCCTTTGTTTTTCAATAGCTGTCCATTTCTAGGCTACCAGTGTTCTCGCTTTTGTTTCTGGGCACAGACTGTACTCTCTGCTCTGCAGTGTGCGAGGATCGCAGCACATTCCGGGTAATGTGCTGTATACAGCTGTGTATTATGTAATCTGCAATATTAATAGTAAGTTATTGCTGCTTGTTCCAGTGTGGCAGGTTGTTTAACACTTGGCATATAGGACAAGATGTTCTCCAGGCAGTGAAGATAATTGAGTACACCCTGGAAACTGTCAGAATAGCACAACCTACAGACACCTATCTAATTAATGCATCACGTAGTGCAAGGCTAGCACTTTTCTTGGCATGCTGGTAAACATCTTGCAAGCAATCTTTGGCTGGCAGGGTGCTAACATTTGTGCTCTGGCCCGATTTGGGCAGCAATGCTTTGCAGAGGTATAAGCCCTAAATGAATGTCTTGCTAATTAATGAGTTTGCTAAACACTGTGTATCTTACCATTTTACTTTTATTTTCCCCTTTTATCTAATTTATTGTTGCATCTCAGTGCTGCTGATCTACTGCAGCATGTTTGCATCAACATCGTGTCTACACCTCCCTTGTGTAGACATCCTAAAATCCTGAGACTGCTTGGTGCCACCTTTTATGGATGTGAAGTCAGCTCACTCAGAGCTGCCGGACACTATAGTATCCCCATTTCACCCAACCCCCAGCAGCTACATAAAATGTATGTAGTGAGGGAGGAGGAGCTGGGCCAGCACAGACTTTAATTAGACACCCAGAAGAGTAAGTCTGTGATATGCAAGGGGGAAGAGGGCTGTGCTAAGGAATTGACCCTTCCTGGAGTAGATTTGTCATCAATTACAGAGGCACATTGCAAGTTAAAAAAATAGTTTATGGAAAGGAAAAACACCACAATTAAGCATTTAAAATGCTTGATTTTTCTGTGCCGCTACCTGCAATTTTCAAAGTTGGTGACAGGGTCTCTTTAGCAGACACCGGACAAGGAAAAACTGTATCACACTCCCTCCAGTGGCTTCTTTATAGGGCTATATGATGAGCTCTGGCCAGTGGCGGTCGTAGCTTGGCTGTTTGCTGAAAGTGGAGGAACCACTTTGTCAGGGTCCTAGGTGGCATCGGGATTGGAGTTCCCCCACTACATCCAACACAAAAAAAAAAAATTGCTAGTGTTCACCTTAATGTGGCCCTCCACAGATGCGTGTATACCACCCTTATTTGTGCCCTTCTACTGTTACATTCAATCAACCAGAGTAAAGAAAAGTCCTGTATGAGCCAGAAGTTACCGGTGCAGTAGCTTAAACATGGATGTGGCCCCCATATGATTGGCCCAGTGCTGTTTCCGGGAGTAGCAGTTATTTATTTTGGCTCCCGGTAAAGTAATAGGTAAAGGCAAGTAAATACAGCCAAAATTTGTAAACGGTTCCCAAAACTGTCTCCATACAATTTATAGAGGTTTAAATTTACAATTTACAACTTTTTTTCAGTCTCTGATCAATTAGCAATCGCTCTCCAGTCTACACAAATGGACAGCATGCATTTCACTGGGCTCGCATAAGTGTTGTAGTGGGTCATGGCAAACCAACTAAATGGTCCTATATAGATGTCATAGCAGACCAATGAAAGATGTAAGCATAGGTGTTGTCGCAAGTCCTTGAAGACCGGTTGAAGATGTCAGGCATAGGTGTTGTGATGGGTCCTGGTAGACCAACTGTCAGACATACTGTAGGTGTTGTGGTGTGTTCTGGTAGACCAAACAAAGATGTCATACATAGGTGTTGTGGCAGATCCAGGCAGACCAACTAGAGATAACGACCATAGGTGTTTTGATGAGTCCTGGAGGACCAACCTAGAGATGGCAGTCATGGGTGTTTTGGTGAGTCCTGGCGGACCAACTAGAAGTGACAGTCATAGGTGTTTTGGTGAGTCCTGGCGGACCAACTAGAGGTGGCATTCATAGGTGTTTTGGTGTGTCCTGGTGGACCAACTAGAGATGACAGTCATGGATGTTTTGGTGAGTCCTGGAGGACCAACCTAGAGATGGCAGTCATGGGTGTTTTGGTGAGTCCTGGTGGTGGACCAACTAGAGATGGCAGTCATAGGTGTTTTGGTGAGTCCTGGCACACCAACAAGAGATGGCAATCATAGGTGTTGTGGTGGGACCTGATGGACCAACTACGGGGAATCTCCCACCTGCCACTGTTCCTGTCTGTGGTGGGCCTGTATTAAGCCTCCATTCAATAAGTTTCCAGCGAACGTCTAACTGGTAAAGCTTGCTGCCGTCCACAAATGGCCCCCCCTTCCCTTGTGTCTGGGAATTAGGTTCATTTTACCCAGCGCTGATCAGCTGATGTCCTAAACACCATTTATCTTCGCCCGCATTATCTTCTGCATTAGTCTTACCATGGCAGTAATCTCTCCTTCCATTTGACAATATGAAGTGGTTAAGTAAAAGCTTATTTCTAAGTGATCGCTGCTTAGCTGTACGCTCTCCCTCAAGGCCAGGCTGGTCCCTTTAAGTAGCATCAAGACATCTCTGGCAGAGAGATAATTGAACTCTTATGCTGGAGTCCTGCTTTGTTTCAGATTTGACTTGTCAGATGAAATAAATGTATTGAGAATAGCGCATATGTGAGGATGCAGCTGATTGGCTATGATATGAATAGATTGTTCCAGTGGGCCTTCACTTTTTTTTTTTTTTTTAATTAAAGTAGATGTAAGCCTTAACGGTATGACATTTAGTTTGCTAAAAACCTTGTGTAATAAACAATTTCCATTTTTAAAAAAAATACTTTTTTATCATTTTGTGCATCTTCGTGCTACTGATCAACTAGATCACACCAAAAAAAAATTTCTGCTTTGCTAAAACAGATTTTAAAGCCATTGTAAAGGTAAAAATTAGAAAGAATAATAATAATAACAAACATGTCTATACTTACCCACTCTGTGCAATGAAATTGCACAGAGTGGCCCCGAACCTCCTCTTCTCAGGTCCCCGATGGCACTCCTGGCCCCTCCTCTCTGTCCAGTGCCCCCATGCGAAGCGGCTTCCCATGGGGGCACTCGTGCATGCTCGCTCCCGAGCCCCACTGTTGCATCAACTGACACAGACAGTGGGACTCGCCCCCGCTCCCTCGTCACTGGCTTTGATTGACAGCACTGGGAGCCAATGGCTTCTGGTACCCCAGCAAAGCCAGTGATTCCGGGAAGTGAAGGGTGAGAAGAGCTGCAGACATACACATCACTGGATCGAATGAGGGCTTAGGTAAGTAAAAGGGCAGGGGGTGAGGAGGGATGCTGATGCCTAAACATTTTTTACCTTAATGCAAGGAATGCAAAACCACTTTAACACCTTTAACTTTGTTAGATCTTTCTGGACTAGACAAGCCTTAAAATGGTTGGTTGTAAAGGATCACCAAATGAAATTGTACAGAGCGGCCCAAACCTCCTCTCTTGGGGTCTCCCTTTAGCATTCTCTGCTCCTGCTCTTCTGTGTCTGCCCCATAGCAAACGTTTGCTGCTCACAGGATTTGATTGACAGCAGCAGGAGCCAATGTCTCCTGCCGCCTCAGCAGAACTTATGAGACAAGGGGGAGATCCGCTATAGATGGGCATGGTGCTAAATCAAGTGAGCACTTGTATTTAGGAGAAGACAGTAGTGATACTACTAATAGGACATTTTTTTTACCTTAATTCATAGAATGCTAACTTAAAAAAAAAAAAACAACCTTTACAACCACATTAAAGATTGGCTTTAAACCTAAAAAAACATCTTCAACATTAAAAATTTCAGATGAATGTGACCAACTATCTACCCTTATGAAGTAAGATTTTTTTATTTTAAAAAGGAAGTTTCCCTTTATCAATGGGGATATTTCTAGTAGCAGTTGGTCACATTTGGATGGACTTGTTCTTTAATGTTTAAGATGTTTCATAACTTGTCCAAGCCACTTCTTCAGCGTCAATGCTGTCTCATTAGAACTGAAGCAGTAGCTTGGCGAAGCGGCAAACAGCTACTACTAGAAATAACCCGATTGAGAAGTCTCTGTAATGTTGAAGACGCTTTGTAAATTCTCCAAGCCACTTCTTCAGTTTTATGCCCCATTCACACCTGAGCGTTTTGTAGCTGGAAGCCTGAAGCTACAAAACGCTTGAGGGGAAAAAAATCAATGATTCTCTATGGAGTCCGTTCACATCTCCACTCAAAAATGCCTGAAGCTCAAAAAAGTTCTGGAGGTATATTTGTAGCTTGATTTGGGTGTTTTTCTACTTTTTACATTGGTGACCTTCTGACCTGTACAAAATTGCAGTAAAAATTGCGGCAAAAACGCGTGTATTTCTGCCTGAAAAGGTAACGCCCAGATGTGAATGCAGCCATGTTAAATGTAGAAGTGGCTTGGAGAAGCTATGAAATCTCTTTAACATTACATTACAAGTCCAGTTGAATTTGACTAACTACTACTAGATATACCATGACCTGGATAACTGAAAGCCTTCACAGACTTAGAGGAGCTCCCCAAAAAATTAAAAGTCAGCAGCTGCAAATACTATAGCTGCTGACTTTTAATATAAGGCCACTTACCTGCCCCTGGATCCAACGCTGTCTTCATCCAAACCAATTCTTCAGTCGGCTTTGGGTGCAGGCGCTGACATCTTTACTAAGGGAAACAGGCAGTGAAGCCTTGCGGCTCCTCAGCCGGCTACCGATGGCACATGCGCTTTGTATTGGTCCTGCAGTCTTATGGGACCGGTGAAGGCTGCGGGGGGGGGGCAAACTTCCTCTCAGATTGCCATGGCGTCAAAATCAGGCCCCCCACCTCCCAAAGAAGTGCCAAAGGTAAAGGAGGAGGAAGAGTGGAACTTCCCCTTTTGGGTGAAGTTCTGCTTAAGAAAATGTGCATGTGCTGCAACAATGTACTGAATGTTTTACTATGAAAAATGATATCTGATGCAATTGACTCTACCCAGCCATCTGTATGCATTGGAAACCGTGCTTATTTTATGGCCTGTTTTCAGTCTCTGCAATTTAATCTTTTGCTACTGAGCCGTTTAATATATTGATTTAAACAAATCAATATGAGGACAGCTGTGGATAAAGAGAAGCAGGATCTGGGTTATGAAGAAGGATTGTCCCCACAGAGGAGGGACGGTTAGGAGCCATGCACCTGTGTAAATGCTGCATTGTGTGTAGGGGTCTATTGGGGAGCGCTCTGCGGCGTGATCGGACGCTGAAGCTGAATTTTCTCGGTATAAGGCGGCGCAGAGCGGTGTGCCTCTGGACATGCTGAAATTGATCATTCTGGTGGAAGGAGCTCAGTGGGTTTATTAACTGGGAGTTTATCACTATCGCTCAGCTGATCTAATTCCTGGGAGCTTTCAGAGCTATCATCAGCCCTTTAGTTCTTCTAAGTGAGTGACTCCAGATAAAGGAGGTGGTGGGGGGGTGGAGAAGGGGATGCCGGCTCAGTAATGAGTCTTAGAGATTTTCCAGCGTATGTGTTAGTACATACGATGGCCGTGTGCTTCTGAAAACACTTGTATTAAAAGTGCTGCCATCTGTTCACGCTTGAGTACTGGCCCAAAGGGAGGGGGCCACGTCGGGGTCCATTAAAGGAAAATTCCACTTTCAACGGTCAATTGATACATGTAAAGATTAATGTAATTGCTGCTTGGACTGTTTTGTAGTTTAACTAGAATTAGTAGTGTGGATGTGGGAAGGTGCAGCGTCCAGAAAACAACAAACAGGCCCGGCGGGAAGGCAACCCGACCGGGAACTCTGAAAAGTTGTAACATCCAAGTGGTAGTAGAGTTGTGGAGCACAGGTGCCGACAGCTCCTGTTTCTAGGAGCAGGAATGGAACCTAGCTGGTCTGCACCCAAAGGGTAAGGCTTCCTGGCAGGATGGCATGTCCCTGCACTTTCCCTACTCCTCCGGAACCTTTCCCTGATGCTAAACACTATCCCTGACAAATGGGTGACCTGTCCCTACTCTAGCCACTCGCAAAATACTCTATACAAGACAGTGTTGCGCTAAACGTAAATTTTGCTCATAAAGTGATAAAAAATAGTCCAATTGTAGAAAAACTTAAAAACACAAATGCGTGAAGTTGCAGATGAATCCAGAAGACCCTCCACCTCGTGCGTATACCACCACCACAAGCAATATAGACTCTTTCCAGAGAGCCTGGACCCTTTATTATAGAGGGTCAAACAGGCTTGATGTAATAATCTTTGCAGGTGTCATCAGCTGGAGATGTGTCCTCAGAACAAATTGAGAACTTTCATATTTCTGCCATGTTCATGTCTGTAACCATTGATCCATTCCAGGTAGCAGGTGTTGGAAACTTCAATTGAGGGTGTAGTCCCTTCATGGCTGTGCTCTCACAGGCTAATGCCCCACTCGCAAAAAACATGCCCATCCCAGGAGCCAGGGTCTTAAATAGACTCTGACTAACCCAAGATGGCCATCAAAAGTCCCATGGGGTGCTGTCATCCAATCTGATAGCTACCGCCCTATGGCCAAGGAAACCATAGAGGAACTATTGCTGCTGCGGACATGTGCCACCTGCAGTGGAGAAAGTAGACTGCACCTGCCTACATGGAGAGCTCTCCCAACAGGGACAAAGCAATATAAAATCTTACAGGAACCCTTCTCCATTCTGTCTGCTGGAGTTCCACTTTACATTAAAGTGGACCTGCACTTTGACCACTCATGCAATAGCCCACTTTCTCTGTTGCTAATACTAGATTTCCAGGAAGGAAATTCCTGTAACTTTAAGGTATGGGGTGGAGCCTGTGGCTTTCTTTCCTTTCTCCCATAATGCAGCCCTGGGTCTCTTAAGCTGCCAATCAGCAGGTCCAAGTGATGTCACATGGGCTTTTTACTGGGCTGCATTGCATGAACAGGGTGGCAGGTGAGAACAAGAAGTGAAGGAGCACCTGAATAGGCAAAGCACAAGTTCACTTTGCATCCAGAGCATTCTTTTAGTTCTTTGCATACATGTAAAATCTGCTTTTTTTTTTGTTTGCTAAAAAAAAATTACTTAACCCCACCCCCCAAACAATTATATATTTTCTAAAATCAGAGGCCCTGTAAAATAAAATGGTAGAAGTTTCAGTTTTTAACGTTGCACAGTATTTGCACAACTGTTTATGAAATCTCTATTTTTAGGGTAAGAAATACACTAAAATGAATTTTAGTGCACACAAACACAATAGAAAACCCACGTTTTTCCCCAAGGCAGGTTGCATCGAGTAAATAGATACCAGATATGTCAAACCATATAACTGTGCACACCCATGAAATGGCAAAAAAACTACAGTACCCAAAATTGTCCACAGGAGACACTTTTTACTTTACAGCTCATCAGTTTAGAGCTAACGGTAAAGGATGGACTTTGCATTATTGCTCTTGCATCGACGTTCGTGGCGATACCTCACATGCATAGCAATCACTTTACGTTACTGTAAATGTGATTGTGCAACTCTACAGCTGCCCAGATTACTTTTACTGTATAGCCAAGAGGCAACTTAAAATAAAATGGCCTGTGGGCAGCAAGTCACAGTCATATACGCACCCATTAACCCTAAATCCGTTCCTGCTCAAATTCGGCGTCCCTTTAACACGGTCTTTACAGTGGAGGGTGGGAACGATCAGGCGATCACATGACCACTGTGATTGGCTGTCACAGTGGTCTTCCGATTGTAAGCTGGTCCTGCTGTCTATTAATCATTATCTTTGACAGATTGGTCGCTGTGTTGGGAACATGCTCTCTATACAGAAAGCTTTGCCACCCATGGACATATACTGTATGTGCGATGTGTGGGCATTAAAGCCCACCCTCTGCCACCACGCATATGCGTTACGGGGCAACAAGAGGTTAAAATATATGTCTGGGAAACACAAAAAGTGAATCCATCTCTGCAATAAATGTACATTTCCCCATGTTTGATCTCTCTAAAAATACTGCAAGTACAGAAAAATACCCGTTGATCCAGATATCCAGTGATCACCTAATGTTGCCTTTGCTGCGTTGAAATCCCAAGCAGGGGCATTGCGTATACGCACCACCGTCTCCCACCCGAAATTACGGGTGTGTAGCGTGTATGTCATATACAGGTACCCACCGTTTCGAAAGACATATCTCTCGTACAAGGGTTGTGTCGCTGGTTAGACAGTTTCTATTACTAATTATCTGTCGTCCTGGTCGAATGTTAGCCTTCTGGTGACACTGTCGGTTAGTGTCACCAGTACACTAGCGGACTAGCAAGGGTGGGAGGTGACATTTCTGGCACAATTTCCCTGCGGCTTAAACTC
>BLSH010304506.1:1787007-1797810 GCA_018402905.1 Glandirana rugosa | reverse complement strand
GGCATTGGAGTAATGTGCGGCTTATGGCATTGGAGTATTGTGCGGCCTATGGAGTTGGAGCATTGTGCATCTGATGGTGTTGGGGCATTGTTCGACTGATGACGTTGTGGCATTTTGTGGCTTATGGCATTGGAGTATCATACGGCTTATGGTGTTGGAGTATTATATGGCTTATGGTGTTGGAGTATTGTGCGGTTTATGGCGTGGGAGCATTGTGCATTTGATGGCGTTGGGGGCATTGTGCGGCTGATGACGTTGGAGTATTGTGCAGCTTATGGCAGGGCTCGACAATCCGGGGCGCCAGGTCTCCATGGCAACCAGAAACCGTGTCCTGGCTAGTGGCAGCTGATCCTTCTTTCCCCTCACTATCTTAAAACAGCGTCTCCGATTCAGCGATTCAGCGAGAGCCATTCTCTGCTTAATCTAACAGCTGTTAAACTTGGCAGGCTGCCTGGATTTTTGTTATTCTTGAAGTAGAAACAAAGTAATCTTTTTGTTCTTTTAGCAAAGGAACGAATTCTGGTCTGTAGATGAGGTCAGTTTAACCAATTAAATACTAAACCTTTTCTAACATTTTTGGCTTACAAGTAAAAATCCAGTATTTTTTGTTATAAAATTACTTAGAACCCCCAAACATTATATATATTTTTTTAGAGAATAAAATGGCGGTTGTTGCAATATTTTATGTCACACAGTATTTGCGCAGGGGTCTTTCAAATGCAATTTTTTTGGAAAAAAAATACATCTGATGGCGTTGGGGCATTGAGCGGCTGATGGCATTGGAGTATTGTGCGGCTGATGACGTTGGAGCATTGTGCAGCTTATGGCATTGGAGTATTGTTCAGCTGATGATGGAGTATTGTGCAGCTTATAGCATTGGAGCATTGTGCATCTGATGGCGTTGGAGCATTGTGCAGCTTATGGCATTGGAGTATTGTTCAGCTGATGATGGAGTATTGTGCAGCTTATTGCATTGGAGTATTGTGCGGCTTATGGCATTGGAGCATTGTGCATCTGATGGCGTTGGAGTATTCTGCAGCTGATGATGTTGGAGTATTGTGCAGCTTATAGCATTGGAGCATTGTGCATCTGATGGCGTTGGAGCATTGTGCAGCTTATAGCGTTGGAGTATTATGCAGCTGATGATGTTAAAGTATTATGCGGCTGATGATGTTGGAGTATTATGCGGCTGATGATGTTGGAGTATTATGCGGCTGATGATGTTGGAGTATTATGCGGCTGATGATGTTGGAGTATTATGCGGCTGATGATGTTGGAGTATTGTGTGACTTATAGCGTTGGAGCATTGGGCATCTGATGGCGTTGGGGCATTCTGCGGCTTATGGCATTGTGTAACTTATGGCATTGGGGTTTACTTCACAAATTACGGAAGGTGTCAGTTTCAGTAAATCATTTCTAATAGTCCATTTGAATTTAACCAGCTGTACATGTGCAGCAAAGGGGTTTTTGCAGCAACTGTACTCCCCATGTAAGGATCAGAATGCTCCTGAAAAAAAGATGAAAACAAGCTCAAAAATGAAGTATTGCGCGAATTATGGCAATGGAGGGTTGTGTGGCTGATGGCAATGGAGGGTTGTGCGGCTGATGGCAATGGAGGGTTGGGCGGCTGATGGCAATGGAGGGTTGTGCGGCTGATGGCAATGGAGGGTTGGGCGGCTGATGGCAATGGAGGGTTGGGCGGCTGATGGCAATGGAGGGTTGTGCAACTGTAGGTATGGGAGAGTTGTGCAGCTCATGGCGCTGGTGGGCTCTGCAAGCCTTTGGCTTTAGGGTGTTGTGCAGCTTTGACGGGGTATAATGCCGCTTTTGGCAAAAGAATACTGCATAGCTGATGACTGGGTATTTTTCTTCTAATGGCACTGGAATACAGTTCAGCTTGTGGTACCGGAGTATTTTGGTTCTTATGGTATTAGAGTATTTGCACAGCTAATAGTGTATGGGTATTGTGCAACTTGCAGTGCTGGAGTATTAGGGTATTGTTCAGTTTTTGGCATTTGGGTGGTGTGCAGTTTTTGGCATTGGGGTATTGCGCAGTTTTTGGCATTGGGGTGGTACGCAGTTTTTGGCATTGGAGTGGTGCACAGTTTTTGGCATTGGGGTGGTGTGTAGTTTTTGGCATTGGGGTATTGCACAGTTTTTGGCATTGTGGTGGTGTGCAATTTTTGGCATTGGGGTGTTGAAGGTGTAAGGTTATTGAGCAGACTAAGGTGTCATAGAGGTAAAGCCACAACCTAGGTGTAGAGTGCAATAAACTTTATTTTTCCAAGTGGTAAATCCACCTTGCCAGACTCCTCACCTTTGATAGACTTCACTCTTCGAGCTTTATTGTAAAGATTGCCTATTATATTCTCTCTTTACAATTAAGCTCTGAGTGAAACACGTCAGAGGTGAGGAGTCTGGTGGGATGGATATGCCGCTCAGAAAAATGAACGTATACCTATATGTATGGGGTGTGTTTTTCCCTGTATGAGAGAAGGGGGATGAGATGAACCCCATAGTTGGCCTTCACCCATAACAAGAGACTTATCTATATATTCAAAGCCAGCCTGGGAATGGTGCAGGAAATCTGTAGCTTGTTAATTATGGAACGTATCATTGTGTACATTATTGACATCGGTCTGGTCTGATGGATTATGGGTAGTTTGGTGACCTTCAAGACGAGCATTAAGGATCACACCACCTCAGCAAGCTAAATGGGAGCAGTGATTCTCCCTGCGTTTTACTACAAGGAAGCCATTTTGCACCTCCGCCCCTTCATGTAGGGCTTTCTCCAAGATCTGAAATGAGCTTTCTTATGAAACAACAACATCCTCCCTTTCTCAAGGGGCAGAAAATCCGTTTGCTCTCTGACCTGCGGCGTCTTTTCTAGTCAGAGGCACAGCTGTTAGACGCTGCGGCCTGTCACCGAATCTGATTTGGTAGTAGTTTAACCTTGAACCCGGTCTCCGTGGTAACAAGAGGCAGCCCCCTTCCTATCCACCAGCCAGGTCTCTGGACGATATTTCAGAGCTGAAGAGTCTCAGAAGAGGTTTTGTTTAATGGGTTAAAGGCAAGCATCGATTTTTACTCCGGCTCGTGACAGCGTGCCGGTTGGTTAAACATTTTAGATGCCTACTATAAGCCATAAGTATCTGCAGACTTTACACCGGTTATTACCCGATTGTCCATTTAATGCATAATAAGGTGTTTATTGAAAATGTGTCTTATTTTTTTAGCGTGAAGTGGGCAGATTTTTATTGTGAATATTCATTGTAAGGTCGTTATAGGGTTTTCTTTCATTAATTTTTTAAGGTCCTGTGCCTCCTCCCCCCTCCCTCTTGTGAATTAGCAAAAAATAAAAAAAGTTTTAATTATTATTTATTTTATTGCCTAACTCCGGTCTAGGCCAATATGGTGTAAGATCCCCATGACACACCAAAAGGCAATGCCATTTCTCTGGCGGAGACCCCACAACGTGTGTGCGCATCTACACCTTCCATAATAGCCTCTGGGCATGTGTGGCCTACCCATCCCAAGAGTCATTTGCAAGATGTCGCTCATGCACACCCGTAACGGGCATCCCTGCCAGGTCTATGGGACTCGCGGCATATCTACGCATACACCAGATCTCAATTCAGGTAAAACTAAAGGAAAAAAATAAAAATGTTGAGGGAGGGTATAACCTCTGTCAGTTTTGTTTTTGCCATCTGGGTCCCATTGAGGAGATTTTCCTTCACTTCCTGGCCCATAGCCACAACAGGAAGTAAGAGGAAATCCCTAAAAGTGAGGGAATCCCCGGTTGTCACCAGAATAAGTGTCCTCATTGGAAGACTTCCCCACCATTACTGTTCTGATGACAACTCAAAATTTGGGATCTTCTTTCACTCTCAGTGGTAATGGTCACTAGTGCATACAGAGAGGGTGAATCTACCTAACGGAACGCAGGCAGTAATAAAAACCTGACAGGCATTTTAAAAGATCAAACGAGATAAATATCTGTTGCTGTAGTTGGGCTTTAAATTGTCGTTTACTTAACGAGGAACTTTCACCACCATTTTTTTTTTTTACATCCCCTGTTAGGCTCCATGCAAAATGGACATTATAAAAAACGATCTAAAAACATCAGTAGCTTTGTAGTGAGCCTTTCAGCTTTTATCAGCGTTAATGCACTAGCGTTTTTGAGTGTCTGCGGTTTTTTTCTCAATGGAGCCAAAACGACCAAAAACACTGGTGAGCAACGTTTTTGAGCGTTTTTAAGATTCCAGCATTTTTTGTGGTCAGAAGAAAGACTCCTGAACGCCAATTCAAGGCGTTCAGATAACAGTCCATAAACGCCACTGCCAATAAACGTCCATGTGTGCATGGACACATAGGATAACATAAAAGGGCGTTTATGGGCTGTTAAAAAACACGCCCAATTGACCATAAACGGTCGTTTATCAGCTTCGGTGTGCATGGATCCCAACCTTGTTCGCTAGAATATCTTCAAAACACATCCAGCAAATCAAGCATTTTCCTGATGTAATTTGCCACTGTGCCTTTCCTTATGTCAGATAATATGGGTGAGTTTGGTGCCCTTGGTGGCTGATCAGCACCTAAATTTTAGCTGTGCCTCATCCTAGAGATACTATGTTCTTTGAGTCTCAAAACGTGGTATCTTTCCTTATGTCATTGGGAGCCAGCTGCCTTTTCCTAGTTCTTGCAGCCCCCTTCTACGTGGCACACCACAGTGCATGTGCTGTGGATTGCCCCCAAACCCTCTTGGGAATGCGAGACGTGAGTATCTCAGGAGGCTTCAGGTAACCTAAGAGAGAGAATATTGGTAGTGTAGGGCAGCTTGAATAAGCAAATGTATTTACCAAAAAAGAAAAGAGATGGGGTAGGATTTGGATTATGTCTGTTGCAATCTGAAGACATAACAACTGTGCAGCATGGTGGTGGAAATGGTATAGTTTTGGGATGCTGGGTTTTGAGTAAACAGGGAGAAGATCTGCTTTAATGTCTTTTAAAATTACATGTCAGTATAAGTCTACCCTGGTGAATGAAAGTACCCTGGAGGAATTCCCCCCACCTTCATTTCCCTGCTAGTAAAATGTATTCTGACAGCAGGGCCACTCTGGCATCAGAATATTCTGATCAGCAGCTTCAACCGCTGGTCGAGAAAAGTTTTCCCAGCATGCCCTTTCCACTTCTGTCGGGTTGGCATGGCCACACACCGATCAGCTGAACCATCCGAATTTCGATCAGCATATGTGTGGCCAGCTTTACTTGTTCATAGGATCCAGTGATGTCTTCTTTGTAGCCGCTTTTACTTATGCTTCTCTTCTTCTGCACCACTTGGATCATGGATCATCGGTTGCCGCTGTCACTTCTTGACTTTGACTTCTGGTCCCCTAGTGATGCACTACTATACAATGCTGTGTAAGCACAAATTGTAGGCAATCTCCCAATTATTTGTCATTTATTGACCAGTAGTCTTCGAGGCTGTGAGATGTTGATATCCCAGGATACTGCAGTCGACTGAGGGGATGTTGCTTTGGCCTAGACAAGAAAAAAGGAAGTGTGAGAATGATGCTTTGGCCTAGGCAAGAAAAAAGGAAGTGTAGGGAGAATGATGCTTTGGCCTAGGCAAGAAAAAAGGAAGTGTGAGGAGAATGATGCTTTGGCCTAGACAAGAAAAAAGGAAGTGTGAGAATGATGCTTTGGCCTAGGCAAGAAAAAAGGAAGTGTAGGGAGAATGATGCTTTGGCCTAGACAAGAGAAAAGAAAGTGTAGGGAGAATGATGCTTTGGCCTAGGCAAGAAAAAAGGAAGTGTGAGGAGAATGATGCTTTGGCCTAGGCAAGAAAAAAGAAAGTGTAGGGAGAATGATGCTTTGGCCTAGACAAGAAAAAAGGAAGTGTAGGGAGAATGATGCTTTGGCCTAGGCAAGAAAAAAGGAAGTGTAGGGAGAATGCAAAAAAGTATATATATATATATTTTTACTAAACTAATAAAATGAAATTTACATATGATTAAATTTGAGTGAAATGACTGGGAAAAGGTTTAAATAAAGGTAAAAGGTCTTCTTTTAAGTATGGTGTTCCGACAGAGCTGAGAGTCTCTTTATATTTCAATTAGAACCATAACCAAAATTCAAGTTGCTTGCAAGAAAGTATACTGCAATGTTCTTTACATAGTTTGTGAATATAAATATACTCAAAAAATGTTATTTTTCTTCTTGTGCAGTTTTATCAAGTGCTCATCAGAAAGCGGACCAGATGTCTCAGCATAACAAAAATGAAACTACATCTTCCAACAACTTGACCAAAAGGAAGCCAGCAGCCGAATCTGCCTCCGTGCCTCCAAACCCTCTCCTCTCCTTCTTCTCATCATCCAACAAATCAGGTTAGTACTCCATGTAGTAGAACAGTGCTTGCATTTCACTGCCTCCTGTTTGTTTTACCTGGGTTGTTAATGGAAGAATCTCTAATAAATCCTTGTGCTTCCAGCAAAGGGTAATGGAAATTCTATAGCATACAAATACATGTTAGACAATTGTGTGCTTCCAACCTTGAGACAAATGTTTTGGCAAGGTTCTTTTCTGTTCCAGTATGACTGCGCCCCTTTGTAGAAAGCCAGCTCCATAAAGACATGGTTTGGTATGGAGGAACTTGGCCTGCACAAAGCCCTGACCTCAACCCTACTGAACATCCTTAAAGAGGAAGTAAACCCAGATGGGGTTTACTTCCTCTGTATTCCCCTGCAAAGTAGATGCATAATGGGCTACTATGCATTGCATAGTAGCCCATTATGTGCCACTTACCTGGAAACAAAGCCTGCGATGTCCAGCACTGTCCCCTGTGCTGGCCGGGTCCATCTTCTGCCCCTCTTCCTTCTGGGCCCGCGATCTCCTGCTCTGTGACTGGCTGGGGTTGCCTGACGTCACTCCCATGCATGCGCGCAGGAGCCGCCAGTCGTGGCCCGATCACAGTGAAGGAACAGCACGGAGGTTTGTTCACGACGCATGTGCCAAAATGACGTCAGCACAGCTAGTACACTGCATATCTCCTGAACCGTGCAGGTTTGCGAGATATGCAGGGCACCTACAGGTAAGCCTTATTATAGGCTTACCTGTAGGTTAAAGTGGTTGTCACGAGTTGACAACCACTTTAAGATGAACCGGAACGCTGATTGTGAGCCAGGTCTTCTAATCCAACATCAGTTCCTGACCTCGCAAATGCTCCTTTGGCTGAATGGACACAAAATTTTTGGAGAAAGCCTTCCTAGAAGAGTGGAGACTGTTATAGCTGCTCATAGGGGCTAATTCCTTAATTATGCCCATGGTTTTAGATAGGAATGTTTAACAAGCTTCTGTAGGTGTGATGGTCAGGTATCCACAAACTTTTGGCCATATAATACCAGCTGTACCAAACAAGTGAAAATCCATGGCAAAAGTTTTGGATGTGAATGCGTATGCTTATCCTTGCCAGGGGCTGTCAGGGGGGAGTATGCTCCTCTAGAGAGATACTGGGGACACTTTGATTCAGCACCGTGTGCACAGAATCGCTCATCTGAAGATGGCACAAGGGCTCCAGTATGATGGGGAAAGCATGAAGGTTGCAAAAATATTTTTAAAGACCGTAATCGCTTCCTTCTGTGCTCATCGATTTCATTTACAAACAGGTGTGATTATTTTTACCTTTTTTTTCTTTTTCTTTTCCTATATATTGTTTTCTCTGAATCTGGTTTTTATTTGAGGTGGTGGGCGGCCATGGGCTGCCTTTAAGCCTGCCCTTCACAGTTTGAAGTTTTGCTCAAAATTCAAGCCATAGGTAGCCCTGTCAGCACTAATTTATCCAATCAACATTTGTCGAAGGAGTTGGGTGGAAATTTTCAGCTAAACAGTGACTGTTCTAATATTCTGCTAGCTGCTGATATACAATGGCCAGCATGGAAGATTCCTCCATCAATGCTGTTTACGATAGCTGGAGAAATCTGATTTCTAGAAATCTTTACTTGTATGGCTCCTCTCCATGCGTGCTCCCTGTGTACAACTTCAGGCTGCTGTGCACACGCAGGCATGCCTGCAGGCCTAATCACCCGATGGGTAGAGGATGGGAGTTCTTGGGATGGTGGATTGACATCATTGGAAGTGACACATTCTTACCGACCCAACTGTCTCACCACTCACTGTTCCAGAAAAAGTGGCCACATGACCAAGTAAACAAGGCAGCTCACCGTTCTGACAGGAGGGAAGGCATTGATCCTGTGTGGTTGATTTAATAAGTGAAGAGTGAAACATCTGGTGCAGCTGTGCATGGTAGCCAATCATCTTCTAACTTTAGCATGTTCAATTAAGCTTTGACAAAAAAAACCTGGAAGCTGATTGATTTCCTTGCAGTGCTGCACCAGATTTTGCACTCTCCAGTCTTCTTAAATCAACCCCTGTGTCTCTGCAACGCAGGGTCATGGATCCATGTCATCCCATAGTAAAAGCACCTCCCCTACAGTACATATAAACACTGGCTAGGAACACAGTTAACCCTTGACTCGCCCCTGATGTTTAACCCCTTCCCAGCCAGTGTGATTGGTACAATGACAGTGTATAGTTTTAGCACTGATCACTGTATTAGTGTCACTGGATCACAAAAAGTGTCAGTTAGTGTCCGATTAGTCCGCCATAATATCACAGTCCCGCTATAAGTCACTGATCGCCGCCATTACTAGTAAAAAAAGAAATAAATATATCCTATAGTTTTGTAGACGCTATGGCTTTTGTGCAAACCAATCAATACTATCCTGCCACCACCTAACAACTACACAGCTTATTTTCTCAATCAGCTCATCCCCCACAGTTATTGCCCTTTCGTATCATTTAACCCTCCCTCCTAGATTGTAAGCTCTAACGAGCAGGGCCCTCTGATTCCTCTTGTATTGTAACTGTATTGTCTGCCCTAATATTGTAAAGCGCTGTGCAAACTGTCGGCACTATTTAAATCCTGTATTATAATAATAATATACGCTTATTGGGATTTTTTTTTTTACCAAAAATGTGCAGCAGAATATTGGCCTAAATTTATGAAGAAATTTGATATTTTATTTTTTATTGGATATGTTTTATAGCAGAAAGTAAAAAATATATATATATATTTCTTTGTTTGTTTATAGTGCAAAAATAAAAACCGCCAAGGTGATCAAATGCCAGCCAAAGAAAACTCTATTTGAGGAGGGGGGGGGCATTATATTTTTAATTGCTATTTTATTTGGGTACAGCGTTGAATGACCGTGCAATTGTCAGTTAAAGTAACGCAGTGCCATATCACAAAAGATGGTCTGGCCATGAAGGGGGGTAAATCTTCCAGAGGTCAAGTAGTTAAAGAACACTAAAGTCAATTTTCTGGTATGACATTTTATAATGCAAAACCTGCCTTGGCTGCAGACTCCAGCAACGTCCCTTTATGAAGCTCACATGAAATAACGGGATATCTGCCGTCCAGATGTGAAAATCATTTGGAGGGTTATGCACAAAAAAAAAAAAAGAAACTGTTAATGGGAAAATTGATCTGCACTGTGAGTTTCCTGTAATTAATGAGGACCTCTTTGAAAACGTCTTCTCTGGGAAGACGGCTGAGATGGGGACCCAGATGTTGTCTAAAAAAAAAATCAAATCTTTCTCAGTTATCCTGAGGCAAAACTAAACCGATAAACTGCATAATGAGTTTTGAGTAATTAAGACCGGGCTTTAATATTTAAACACGCACGTTGGGTCTATCTGCCCTCCTCGCTGTATAAACATTGGTGCATGAAGCAACATATGGAAAATATAAGGCGCGCTTTTAGCTAATGAAGAGATCTGTTGAATGCATTGTGTGTTTACACAAGATGGCTCTCCGCTGTTATGATGCACTTTGTATAATCTCAGCATTTGAAGAAAGAATGCAGCTAAACATGCCCAGAGGCAGGGGATGATACTTGGAAAAGCCGAGCGCCAAACAGTTTCCATGATAAACCTGATGGATTGTACCGTCCGGTGGTATTCAGTTTTCTATCACAACAGGTTCCGTTTAAAACCCTGATAAAGCAGAACCCAGAGTTTTCCACTTCAGTACTTTTTTCTGCCACTAGATATCCTCAGTCTAATGGCCAGTTTCATTCAATTTACCTCCTCTGAGCCCAGGGCATCCTGGGCCTGCTCCAGGCCTGTGACAGTGCAAGGAGAAGCAGTATGGTGATGAGCTCCTCTTTGCTGTCACTCTGCTCTAATCTCCTATCAGCATACTGCTTGTGCTGCTTCTTCCTCTCACTGTCCAGCCTTGCTGTATAGGGATTGAAAAAGGCTGATACTAGGCTGAATTCACGTACGTGCATTGCAAAGATGCTTTAAAGGTTACAGAGCTGTATTAATCGGTGTCTTTAACAAATTTAGAAATTACTCCATACAGGGAGGCTGCAACTGGTCCTTTTGTACTGGGCCCAGGCCCCATCAGCTAAATGGGGGGGGGGGGGGCAGCTTTAATGTTCATTTTTGCCTAAATGAATAAAATGATATCACTAGACCCCCCTTACTTGCTCACCAGGGCTTTAATTACATTTCCCTGGGCCCCTTCACGTCAACAGAGGATAGGAGGAGGAACTTTTTCTTTTTCATTATCTGGGTGTAGGTGGAGAAAGTAAGCGCCGCTGTTCCACTGCACCTGGGAGGGGTGTAGGCAGGGTTGGGGGGCCCCATCAGGAAGACTGTACAGGCCCCATGATTTCTAACAGCAGCCCTGCACTGCAAGGGTTTACTGCTTATTTAGTATAGCGGAGTCGATCCTCCACG
>BLSH010304506.1:1773549-1786988 GCA_018402905.1 Glandirana rugosa | reverse complement strand
CCCCCCCCCCCCCCCCCCGCGTTCTTGATGACAGCAGGACCCTAGACCATTAAAGGGCAGGGAAGAAGACACTGCAGGGACCCCCTAGCATAAAACATGCAATTAACTCTTGTAGTGCAAGTGTGGCCCCACTGCAAGGGATCATTTTGGACTTTAAAGTGGACCTTCTAGAAACTGTATTGCACGAATACATTTCTCAAAAGCTAAACTTTACCCATAAGGCCCCTTTCACACGGGAGGTCAGTTTTTCAGGTGGACTTGATCAGACCCTCTATTGTCCTCTGTGGAGCAGTGAATGTAAACAGATGTGTCCGCTTACACCCCCCAAAATCCGATCTGCTAAAAACAGACAGATGGGGATACGTTCCCCATCCCTCTATTGGATCGGATGGCAGTCGGATGTAAACAGACAGGCAGTCCGTTTACATACAACCGCTCATAGAGAAGAGCAGGCTGTCTCTGTGGACACGGACCAGCCACCCACCTGCTTAGTGGGGATCAGCTGACAGATTTCCCACTGAGCAGGCAGGCAGATTCCTACCAGAGTCCACCTCGTGTGAGAGGGGCCTAACAGTTTCATAACAATTAAAGGTTTTTTTTTTTAACTAATAAAAAAAGAGCATACATTCAACATTAATAATTATGCTTCTAAAATTAGTATGTGTTGTAAATTGCCTCCAGCACTGCTCTGGTCTTCAAAAAAAAATGGTGGCCTCCAGCAAGAAGCAACAGGAGCAATGCTGGAGGCCACCATTTTGTTGAAGCCCAGAGCAGTCACTTATTTGAATATCTCCCCCTTTCCTTGATTTCTAAAACTATATGTTACCTTCTTCAATTAAAATATGTACATTTCCAGCCTTGATTGTACATCTTGGCTCAGATAGAGGAAGGGTGACAAAAGCTTTACAGTGTTGAACAAGCTGCTAATGAAGGAGAAAGGAGAGAGTATCAGGGAGATAACATAAGACACTATCCTTGTAAGTTTAACTGTTTTGTGTCTGCCTGGCAGCAGAGTTTGTCCTGTCACCTCTTCTGCTTTTCCTTTCTCCCTCCATAATATGTGTTCCCTCAACACAGTCTGTTATTCCTGTTGCTTTCTTCCCCCTTCAGCAACAGCCAATCTTAATGCTGTCAGCTGATTGGCCTCTAGTGGCTCAGATTTTAGACAGTGCCTAGAATAGAGAACGACTGAGTATATGTGCAGAGTGCAGAGTTTTTTTTTACACAGGTTAGGCAGGATAGGTAGCAGGGGAGGGGAGAGGGGACGTTTTTAAGCATAGTTAGAGTTAAGCTGGAATTCTACAGGGTGGGCCATTTATATGGATACACCTTAATAAAATGGGAATGGTTGGTGATATTAACTTCCTGTTTGTGGCACATTAGTATATGTGAGGGGGAAAAATTTTCAAGATGGGTGGTGACCATGGCGGCCATTTTGAAGTCAGCCATTTTGAATCCAACTTTTGTTTTTTCAATAGGAAGAGGGTCATGTGACACATCAAACTTATTGGGAATTTCACAAGAAAAACAATGGTGTGCTTGGTTTTAACGTAACTTTATTCCTTCATGAGTTATTTACAAGTTTCTGACCACTTATAAAATGTGTTTAATGTGCTGCCCATTGTGTTGGATTGTCAATGCAACCCTCTTCTCCCACTCTTCACACACTGATAGCAACACCGCAGGAGAAATGCTAGCACAGACTTCCAGTATCCGTAGTTTCAGGTGCTGCACATCTCGTATCTTCACAGCATATGGTTTTTTTTATGGTTTTTATGGTCAGTAAAAACCAATACCGGGTGAGCTGCTCCTTCTAGGAGGTACCGCCATTCCTCCAAAGCCGACTTGATAGCCAGCAATTCCCTATCACCGACATCATAGCTCCAGCAAGATGGTGCACCACCACATTATGGGTGTCAGGTCCGAGCATTCCTAGATGAACAGTTTCCTGGAAAGTGGATTGGTCGTCGTGGGCCAGTTGAATGGCCCCCAAGGTCTCCCGATCTGACCCCCTTAGACTTTTATCTTTGGGGTCATCTGAAGGCAATTGTCTATGCTGTGAAGATACGAGATGCGCAGCACCTGAAACTACGGATACTGGAAGCCTGTGCTAGCATTTCTCCTGCGGTGTTGCTATCAGTGTGTGAAGAGTGGGAGAAGAGGGTTGCATTGACAATCCAACACAATGGGCAGCACATTGAACACATTTTATAAGACGTCAGAAACTTGTAAATAACTCATGAAAGAATAAAGTTACGTTAAAATAAGTTTGATGTGTCACATGACCCTCTTCCTATTGAAAAAACAAAAGTTGGATTCAAAATAGCCGCCATGGTCACCACCCATCTTGAAAAGTTTCCCCCCTCACATATACTAATGTGCCACAAACAGGAAGTTAATATCACCAACCATTTCCATTTTATTAAGGTGTATCCATATAAATGGCCCACCCTGTACTTTAACATGAAAAAAATATATCAGAGTCTACTAAGGGCCACTTGAACTTTCATATCCACCTCATTGTTCACTTGATTGCTTGCCTATGTTTGTTCATTAATATAGTATAGCACATATAAACCTTCTCCATAAGTGTCCTCCCTAAAGAAAGGGCAATGGGGGGCAATTACCTTCCTGTAATTTTTTTTTTTTTTTTGGAAATAACTCAATCTCCAAATCCACAAAAAGCATGGAGCACATGCATACTCATTGCTGAGAGCATTTACAGTGACCATTGAGCTTGGGTATCGGGTACTCAGGTAACTTTGGGTACCATAGATTTTGGTTTTTTCACAAGCTCGTATGATTTCAAGAACAAAAAAGCACACAAGGGCGCACTGGCCTAGTGCATTATCCTCGGTAAAACGTATTTATTAAAAAATCATAAAAACATGCTCACAAACAGATTCAGATAACAGGCATTTCAAGCACTGGAACGGCTATGTATCCAATCCACTGTTTCCTGCTGGTGTCCTAAACAAGCTGGCTAACGCGTTTCGAGGCCACATCCTGTTCCTCAGAGCCTCGCATGCAGGAAAGATTTAGTACTTTGGCTGTGCAATCGTATGATTTTAAGGCTTGACATATGAAAGGGGTTAAACTATCACTGTGTGTATGTATGGCTTACTTGTTATTAACATATATTTTTTTAAATTTATTTTTACCAGCAAATGCCTCGCTTCGAAACCGCTTCAAACGCTGTGAGATTGAAGCCATACAGTCGGAGGTGAGGAAAATGTGCAACTACAATAAAATCCTGTCCACCAAAAAGAACATGGATCATGTGAACAAAATCCTAAAGGCCAAGAGGTTACAGAGACAATCCAAGACCGGCAATAACTTTGTGAAGAAAAAGCGAGGCCGCCCCAGGAAGCAGCCAGTCTTGTTCGATGACGACTCAAGAGACCAAATGCCCATCCTGGAAAAATGCGTGGACCTCCCCAATAAGCGAGGTCAAAAATCCAACTCCCAGGAGTTGGAAAGGAACTGTAAGGACTTGGTCATGGACACTATTGAAGCAGTCATACATATGGCCAGAGAAACACAAAACTCTCGTGGACAGAGAAAGGGGAAGCGAAGACTTGTCGAAGAGGAGGAAGTAAAGACAAAGCGGCATCGAAGGAGACGAGGGGAATCAGACATTTCTCCCTAAGCGTCATCTTTGGGTTGATAATCAGGCTGACTATAGACTTTTATGGGGTAGAAGAACCTCTAATTGAGGCTGCAACACCCGATCTTTTTGTTCTTTTCCTGTTTTTTTTTTAACATTACAAAATGACAGCTTTTTACAGTGGGTTTTGTACGGCTTTGGACTCTAACCTGTATTTTCATGCTATGTCATATGTTATGTTGTCAGTAGAAAAACGACAACTTGTTTTTGGATGTGGCTTTTCGTTCCAGAATACTGAAGTAGGCTTCTGAGTTCTGATGGAAGGTCGGTCTTTACTGGAAAGTTGCAATCCCTTCGTTTTCACTCATAGAAAAAAAAAGTTTTCTAACGGCCAGTGACAATGGGGAAAAAAGCTATCTGTAGATAAAGGGGACCTTATATTATAACCCTTACCTATGTCTTCTCAGTCAGGTGGTTATATAAATGAGGTTCACTTTAACCTGGGCATCTTTCCAAATTAGGACACACACTGTGTTTTTAACTCCCCCTTCTAATTAATAGACACAGATACATGTACCTCAGACAACATGTAGACATCGATGCATATGAAATTTGTTTATTGGTAATAACTTATATGTATCTTTTTAATATGATACTTTGCATGGAATATCGACACTAAGTGGTCTCGGCTTTAACGCACTGGATCATGTGTCCCATCATGAAGCATAGATAGGCCTTTTACTTTTTTATTTTTTTTTTTTTTGTTTCTTTAATATAAGATTTTGAATAAGCTAAAATCTAGGAGATGCCTTCATTCGAGTATATCATTAGAATGTTATATCAAGTATGTAACCTTGAAGGTTTTTTCTTTTGTTTTCCGTACTCAGACATTTTTCTTTTCCACACTTCGATGCCTTCTATTGATATCTGATAAGCGTACATAATGGTAGAAAATTATCGTCAAGCAAAAAGTATTTTGGCTGGGTTGAAAATTTTAGTCTGCTTCTAACAGTCTCTAGATTTGTATGTGTCTGTCGCAAAGTTCCACAAAGTGCTACAATCTTAAAAAGTCAACCCAACATCCTTCACGTATGACACCAAACCCGATTTTACGCATGACTTTCAATGTTTGTGTTGACTTTTAGGAGCAGTTTTTTGATGGCTAGGTTTTGTTTTTTTTTTTACACCAAGCCCAACTTTACACATGGCATTTAGTCTTTATGGTGGCGTTTATGAGTGATTATGTGATAGCTAGATGGTTTTTGACACCAAACCCAAATTTAAAGTCTATTGGAGTCAAATCTGAGAAAACCCCATTATATGTTTGTGTTCTCATTCACACAGCAAACTTAAAGAAAAAAATAGGTTCTTACCTTTTTAGATGTTTCTTAGGAGAAGGTTTTATGGCTGTCTGCAAGCATTTCTCAACAAATTCATTCTGATCTGTCCCGATAGCTAGCCTTAAGACAGGATGAGCTTTTTCTGATCAACATTCAATGGAAAATCCCAACTTCTAAATTTGCAACCCTTTGTTAGGACAATGTTCAAATCTAGTTTACAACTGATGAGATAAGATCTGCCAGCACAATAAAGACAGGGTTAATTATTTTAAACAAAGAGAACTAAGTATACTTTTTCCTCGCTGGAGTTTCCAGAAAAGAACATCTACAAAAAAGTAAGCTGCAGTTTTTTAGATTTTTTTTTTGCAATGTGAATGGGGACATGTAACAAGGGTAAAGTAGGCATTATTCCAATTTGGCTGCAAAAGTGGAAATACACTTTAAGCCACAAGATTGCCAGTGGTTGATGAAAACACTTAACATACGTAACAAGTACTACAACCACCACCATCAAAAACCAAGTGGCCCACCGCTGTTGCCTGATCTCTGGGCATAGGAAGTAATTAGAGCAGTTGTCAAATGACATATTTTGGGGAAGTTTGTTGAAAGTGATAATTCCGTTATTGAAAGTAATAGTTCCATGATAAACAACATAATGTTACGCTGCTAATTGACAATAGTTTTTCTAAGTATTCATACAGTATATAGGATTTTCCCCCTTCAGCTGTTTATCCTTACAGTGACTCTTTCGCTTTAATAATACAAAAACTGTCAATAGGTATAAAGTGCAACAGGTTTCGGTTCCCTGCTTTGCCTGAATGTCAGACTGTTCTGATTTGGCAAAGCTCTGACACTTCCTGATACTGTCAGAAATTTCCCTCCGGTCCCCAGGTTACTATTAACTTATCGCCATTATGGGCTGCCTGACAAATAGAAATCTGCAGGGAGGGGGTGGGCAAGTTTTGACACTGCCACAAAGTGCCGATGCTTTGCCTGATTGGAAGGGTCAAGCATTCAACCAAAGACCTCTTTTGTGGGACACTTTAAGGAAAATCGCCTAAGGTTGAACTGATGCAGGGATTTAAATATTCAGTATTAAGCAAATTATAATAGGAGTATGACTGTCAGACCTGCAAGTCAGACCTAAGAGGTCCCATTCAGTTCTGACAGTATCTGCTCTGTCAACTGCCTGATCTCATACAATGTAGCATATGCTGTCTCCAAACTCCTGATTGTACATAATATTACCAAAAAAGAGGTGCTTTGTGGTTAACGCTGGCCATACATGGATCGAAAGTCGTCCTGATTGTACCCATTCAGAAAGAAGGAATAAAAATCGAGTCATCTATGGGCTGCTTAAGGGGAATATCTGCAACTACAGGACTATCTCTGTTATCTGAATTCGTTATGCACACTTAGGAGCTATTGGACAGCATAAGATCAGGCAGTTACCAAGATAGCAACTGTGGTGACTTCTGCCTGTCAAGCTTACAACTTAAAGCAATGCTAAATAGGTTGGTAGTTGTAAAACTTTTTAGTTAAGCCTGCCAGCTACAATGGTTTAAGTTCTTGCCCAAAACATAACTTGCCTTCTTTAAAGTCTTGTTAGGCTCAAACTCTGATTGCCTTAATTTTTTTTGTACATAATGTAAGTACAGTAAAACCTTTGATTGCGAGCATAATTCATTCAGGAAACATGCTTGCAATCCAAAGCATTTGTATAGCAAAGCAAATTTCCCCATAAGAAATAATATAAATTCAGATCATTCATTCCACAACCATTTATTTATAAGTCCTTCAGTTTATAGTCCATATAAAAAGATTATAGCAATGTGATAGGTTGTGTAACCATAAAATGTCCATCCACAAATGGCCGCCTCCACAAGGGGATTAGAAGCAAAATCCAGCAGGAGCTACAGAGTATAAAAGAGAAGAGAGGCGCCTCTAAGTGTAGCAATATGGTTACATTTAATGAAGGTACAACATTTAGCAATTCACATGGTTGATGATTAAAAGTGGCACATCTAAGTATGCAGGCATCCGGGGTAAAGCTGCCCACATAGACTCCCCTCTGGACCGCCGACTCTCATCCCTGTCAATCTGAAATTGTGACCGGGAAGACGACCCTGCAGTAGAGCGATCTGAAAGCCAGGCTTGAAGAGCTCATGGGGTGCAGCGTGGAAGGGATGATGTCGGTGGTGGTGTGGAGGACGGTCTATGTGGACAGCTTAACCCCTAATGCCTGCATACTTAGATGTGCCACTTTTAATCATCAACCATGTGAATTGCTAAATGTTGTAGCTTCATTAAATGTAACCATATTGCTACACTTAGAGGCGCCTCTCTTCTCTTTCATACTCAGTTGTGATGTGATGCTACTTGTATATAAAGGCATTGCTTGTATATCAAATCAAAATGTATTTAAACATTTTACTTGTCTTGCAAAATGCTCTCAAACCAAGTTACTCTGAATCCAAGGTTTTACTGTTTTACTGTATAACATAATCAGTCTGCAAACTGTCTGTGATTAATTACCTGTTTATTGGTTGGATAGACATGGTTTTTTTTCCCAGAAGCAACGAAAGCACCTAATGTTAAAGCAAACATGTGGTAGATAAATTGGCACAGTTGAACTAACTATTGAATAGTCCCATACCTTCTTACATCTTTATGGGCAGTAAGTTTGCAACTGTCATCTTCCAGCTCCAAAGTCAGCACTCCAGTCCCTCCTCCTCCATATGCCTGAAAGTGAGTACATAGGGCAGTTTTTTTATTAATATGCTTTATTATCTTCAGTCCTAAAAATAATATATATTTTGAAATTAATCAAGTAAATGTTGACCTTTATTATTTCATAATTACCACTGGCATCCAGGTGGTGGCGAGCTGTGGAGGAAAGCGGAAGCTCTCAACAAGCTCTTTATGCCAAAGTTTTCTTAAAAACAAACCTGAATGAATCAGAGGAAGAAGGCACCACCCTGCTAGCCTATCATAATCACTTATTTACTATAAGCATTCAAGCAACGCTGTGCTTTGTTTTTGAAGAACCAAGCATGGGGAGGCAAGCTGTCCTTGATGCAAGCATTTTTCGCAAATTAAGGTTTTATACAGTAAATTATAAAACACCTTTATTTTAACCTCAACCCTCTCCACCCTTCAAGTTTCTATATATAGATTGGCTCTTTGCAGTTATAAGTGATTCACTTCAAGGGCAGGGGTGGTAGGAACAAGTTGTAAATAAAGAGTTTAGGTCCACTTTAAGGCATAAGCCCCATTCATGGCATCCGTAGCCAATGGTATAAAGAAAACATGCAAGGTTTTTTTTTTTTGTTATAAACTGGGTGTCCTCTGACTGGTGCCTCCTAGGGCAATCAAGAAGACATGGAAATGTATATACACTGCTTGGTGTTCTCTTTTCAGTTCTTGGGCCAGCTTTTCTACCCTTACACATGTTTGCCTTGAGGCAGCCTTGAAATAATTTTCAGGTCTCAGGGAATCCCTGCTAAAAATAGATTTATCTGGAGTTATTGAGAAGAATGCCTTTTGCATTGGTGGACAGTTGGTAGAATGCCCCCTTTACATTGGCAGTTAGAATGCCACCCTTACAAACAGCTAAAAAGATCTGCCAAGTGGCTTTTGACCCAGAATAATGCAGCTATCATCAGGTTGAAGGTAAATCGGCCCCAGCTCGAGGAACCCTAGTTGAGGATAGCTGCCTTAAGACCAAAGGAAATGAAGAATAATTTAAAATGTATAAATTCCTTAAACTGAATTACCTGGAAACTGAAAATTTGACAGCCCATTATCACTAAAAATCAGGATAGGAAAAGAAAAGGTATAGTTTGCTTGCTATCAATTTTAGAGTACTATATCCCCCAAAAAAACCCAAGGCCATATTGTGAAACGGTAGCTGTACATCATTGCTCTATAGGTGGTTTGACAAGTTAATTAAATGTTTGGCCAATTTTTGCAAATATACTTTAAGATGTTATCATGAAATGCCATGATTTTGCCTCATGTTTATTACTTTTTTTTTGGTCCAGATTGACAGTGCATTTAAATATTACAAGTATATACATATAAAGCCATAAGCTCTTAAAACTGAGGTTTCTTATTATTCCCCTGAAGAAGTTAAAAAATATGTGTACCATTTTCAGTAGACAATGAGGCCAGTTTACTAAAGAAGTTGAGTATCTTCACCTAATAAATGGTTGTTTTCTAAGTATGTGCAGTATAAAAAATATTTTTTCCATGACTGGATAATTTGTGGGTCTTAACACAATTTTTCTCAACTCACTTAGTAAAACAGCCTCACTACATCTGCCCCATCAATTGCTTTATTTTCTTTTTTATTTGGTGGTATCTCAACTTTTAGCCTTTTTTGCTTTTTTTTTTTTTACATTCAGGCCACTGGGTTTTAGGCAGTATGAAGATATTTCTTTTAACAATCAGAAGTCTGATGATTGACTTCTTTATTGAAGGCATTATTATATCAGTGTATTGGCACAAGTTTATAAAAACTCCAAGGACCAGTGAACTTAAAATGAGTTTGCCAGCTGCTTATGGAAGTTCTTTTCTGTGGATAAAATAAACATGTTTGGTGGTTTATTACAAGTTGTCTCCAGTGAGAGATAGCTGATATAGCCTATTGAAGATTAGGACAATCTCGCCCTACCTATGGAAACCATAATCAGGTGGACAACCCAAAAGAAAACCTAGCTGGAAGGTTTGACAATGGGCACTTGGGTTGTTCAACCCTTTATTTTATGTATTTTAATCATATATTTTCTTCAGCATCAATGTTAACTTGGAATAGGCTCTCTTTAGCACCAGTGATATATTTTCTTGGGCCATCATGAAAGCCATAGATGAAACTTTCATAAGCACCCTCATGGTCATGGCTAATTTTTAAAAATAATCCGTATCTTGATTGTTCTATATAAAGGACTCACAAAACACATGGTCTACTCATCTAGAGTGCAATATCACATGGCCCACTCCTCTAAAGTTGTGGCCTACTCAAGATCTTGTGGCCTACTCAAGATCTTGTGGCCTACTCATCTAGAGTGCAAGATCTTGTGGCCTACTCATCTAGAGTGCAAGATCTTGTGGCCTACTCATCTAGAGTGCAAGATCTTGTGGCCTACTCATCTAGAGTGCAAGATGTTGTGGCCTGCTCATCTAGAGTGCAAGATGTTGTGGCCTGCTCATCTAGAGTGCAAGATCACTTGGTCTACTCATCTAGAGTGCAAGATCTTGTGGCCTACTCATCTAGTGTGCAAGATCTTGTGGCCTACTCATCTAGAGTGCAAGATCTTGTGGCCTACTCATCTAAATTGCAATATCACATGGTCTACTCATCTAGAGTGCAAGATCACGTGTTCTACTCATCTAGATTGCAAGATCACGTGTCCTACTCATCTAGAGTGCAAGATCACATGGTCTACTCTTCTAGAGTGCAAGATCTATGACCATTTTATGTCCAATAAATTCTTACAAGTTATCGATGTTCCCACTGATTTGCATCAGGACCAATACGGTTACTATGATCACACTAGCGTTAACTCTTCACTTAAGCCACTTTCTTTAATGGTATGTCTGAATTTATTTTTCTCTTGGATTGAATAAGCATGTAAACCTAGCCCTTTTTATTATTTCTTTCTCTGAGTACAAGCTACACTCTAACCCATAATGAAGAGTAAAAAAAACAAAAAAAAAACATTTTCATTGTCTGTAAATAAGCATGCTGATGGTTTAAAAACTAGGTTCAAACAGTGTTACTGCATTTTAGGGTTTTGCTTTGTAGGAACAAATACAAGTGTTTCGAAGGTACAATCAACTAAAAGACTGTATATCCGCCTTGTCAGATGAAAGTGAACAGCAATTTCCATACACGTCACTTTTTCCAGGCTTCTTGAGTTTTGCTGTTACTGTATGCACATGTATTCAGTCCAGTTTATGTTGCATGTCCCCAAAAACATCTTTTTTAATTTAAATATAACATGAAAAAATGACCTTGGTTACACCAGTAATTTACTAGCTGGTGATGAGTGGACTATTGATGTCATTTTTTACCGGTGTGAACTAAAACGCAGTCCCAGTTCGATTAGAAGCACACCTCACCCCAAAATTTAATTCCCAGATCTGTTTATATCTACACTACAAGGAAAGGAAGACGCTCAAAAGACACATGTATGAGCTGCCAATCCAACGATACGGGAGCGGATATAACCCAGTCCCGTATTGCTTCATTTTCTAAGCTATTTCTTAAGTAATGCACATGAAAATGTTATATATGTATATATTTAAGAAAAAAGAAGAATGGGGCACAAAATTGTTTTTTCAAGTCGTGCTGGCTAATTTTTAGTTTGTATTCATAAGTGGTTTTTAAAAGCCTTTTTTAAAAGTGTACTTGCATGTCCTACTTTGATTGTATGTAAACATATTTTAGAGCAAAAAAAAAAAATGTATTTGTATTTTATTGAATATAGAGGCAAGAAAAAAAAATTGTACATTGTTTGAAATGTTCTTTTTGTAACAGTTTTTATTCATGGAGCATTTTTGTACATTGAAAAAAAATGGAATTATGGAATTGCTGTTATATGATGCATAGGTACATCTAGCATGCTTTAATGTCATGCTATGTCATGATTCTAGATGTTGGTTTTTAAACATTTTTTTTTTCTAAGAGAAAGCTCAGTTTTTTTTTCCCGCTACCAAATCAGGTTAGCAGTATAGAGCACTTAACTAAAAAATAAAATAAAAACAAAAAAAAATACAACAAAAAAAATTACAAAAAAAAAATAATCCTATTCATATGTTATTCATTGTGTGAAATTAAATGAATTCAATTCAGAATGATTTGAGTTGTGTATTCTTTCAAGTCTTTACATGGATGATTTTATTTGGTTACATCACTCTGCCCGCCTGTCTTTTTCTTTAATCCCCTCTTCTTGAAGGCAGGTGCAGTCTGTACTCCCCACTGTAGGTGGCAGTCGACCAAAGAGCAGTGCAGAAGGGGAAGGAAGTCGTGAGGAACTTGGTTCCTCTTTGATTTCCTGTGGTCACTTAGTGAACTGCTGTCTGATTGGATGCTGGTGACCTCTGCAGCCAACTTGGGGCAGGGCAGTGTCTATTTATGATACTGGCTCCTGGGTTTGGCATGCAGTTTTGCAAGTGGTTAGTGTATGGACAGATTCCCCGTCTGTCAGGGAGAGTGCTCAGAGGTAGGGAAAGGCTCTGGAGGAGTAAGGACAGTGCTGGGACTATGGCCTTCCTCGGTTTTAGGAAGTCTCCCTTTTGGGTGCAGACTGGCAAGGCTACATTTCCGCTCCTTATTGCAGAAGTTGTCCGCATAATTTCAAGATAACGCCTCACTGTTACCGTTCGGAAGTGGTTCCGATCAGCTGTGCCTTCCCGCAGGGCCCTATTGTGCATTGGTTTAACTTTCTGAATACACAGTTCTCATTCACCTCGGCCTGTGTGTTCTGTGCTCGCTGGCACACCAGCCTGCACTCTGCTCACACCCTCTTACCTGTTATGCTGAGTTGTACTCCGCATGTACTACTGCAATCCACTTCTCAGGTGCTGAAGCCTGAATGTGTAGCGCCATCATCGGGAGCCGACTGCCCTTTTTCATGTCCAGGCAGACCGCCCACAGTGACACATTTTAACTCCACTCACTGGACATTGTATACCCCTGCTCTTGCAGCTTCTTGGGATACGTTACCAGGTTATCCCAGGATTCAGAAAGGAGAAGACTTCATTCTCACCTAAGTGAGAACGGCAGCCAAAGGGTGGGGAGCCTAAAAAAAAAAAAAAGATAGGTTAAACACAAAGAATAAAATTAAAAAAAAAAAAAAAAAAAGATTTTTAGTTGTTTTACATTGCGGAAGAGTGCAATGGTGCCTAATGCATCTTTTGAGTGAAGGTCCACATTAAAGGGGCACTATTATTTGGGGTTGCACAATGCTGGAATATCAGATTTTCATGTTTATAACCTGAGTTTTAACAGCAATAAATTACTTTAAAATTGATGCATTGCCATACTCTGATCTTTCATTAACATTTAGACTGCAGCTATTATGCAAAACCTACTACAGCCTGAAACATAACCCCTTGGCACTGACATCGCCCGGCCCTTTTAAGGGTTTTAAGAAGCTGGGAGGCAGGGTGATGTGTATAATCATGTGACCGCCATGGTTGGGTGTCACGGCGGCTACATGATTGAATGGCTTTCCGTTAGCCGCTGGCAACTGTGCCAGGGTGCGCGCACTCTCGGCACAGTTTTGCTCGCAAAGTGGTACGCAAATATGCGGCCACTCCTTAGGCCCACCTGCCGAGAGGCTGCATATTTGTGTGCCATCGGCGCCAACAGGTTAATCAAAAGGCAAAGGACGTATTGCCTGTGGTCTCCCTGCAGCTGATGTTTTCCCCAAGGAAACGGAAAACTAATTGGACAACCGCGGCTACCGTGTGTTTATACGTCGGAG
>BLSH010304506.1:1730961-1750857 GCA_018402905.1 Glandirana rugosa | reverse complement strand
GGAGAGTCGATAGTGATCCCGTTTATTGTACCAGACCTTAAGTGCCTCAGTTGTGAGGGGTGATAGTCCCGGGAGAGCAGTAAGCGATCCCCTACTTTGTCCCCAGAGTAATGCTCTAAGGTCCAAAGGGGACATATCCTGTTCCACAATATTGCTCATTTTTTTTAATGGGCGAGGGAACCATTCCAAAAGACGAGAAAGGACCACAGCAGAATGATAAATTTCGAAATCTGGGAGGCCTGTGCCCCCTTCTGACTTGGGGTAGCAAAGTAATTTATGTCTAATTCTGGATCCACCCCCACGCCAGACAAATCCAATTATTAGGGACTTCAGGGTACGAAAAAAGGCAGAAGGTAAGGATATGGGTAAGGTCTGAGAGAGATATAGCAGCTTGGGAAGGACGTCCATTTTTAATGTATGGATACGTCCGAACCAAGACGCCGAGAGATCCCGCCAAGACTCTGTCAGCTGTATAATTTTGGTGAGTAGGGGACGGTAGTTTAGCTCGTAGAGCTCTTGAAAACGTGATGGAATCTTCAGGACACACATTAATTACACAGGTTCTGTGGCTGATTAAGTTGGTAATTAACCACTTGACCACCAAGGGCGTCATATGACGTCCTTGACTTTCAGTGGTGATATCTGAATGGTGCCTGCAGCTGCATGCACCATTCAGATATCGTTTTTTTTCTCCTGCCGATTCTGAACAAGATAAAAGTGGTCTTAGCGGCAAGATCACTTTTATCAGCGGCGGGAGAGGTGCCCCCCCGCCGCTTTCCGGTCATCTCCGCCACTTACCGGACCCGCTGGCAGCGGCGGAGATAATCCGATCCGTCCCCCCCAGTGTCCGGGATCCGACTGAGCGGCTGAAGCCACTCACTCGGCTCCATAACACTGCATTTTAGTGTAAATATGAGATCTGAGGACTTTTTGATCCCGGATCTCATAGTTAAGAGGTCCTGTCATGCTTTTTTCTATTACAAAGAATGTTTACATCTCTTGTAATAGGACTAAAAGTGATCACATTTAAAAAAAAAAATACAGAACAGTGTAAAAATAAAAAGTAAAAAGCAAAATAAATAATTAAAAAAAAAAAAAAAACTTAAAGCGATCTGTCCCCAGAAGTGAATGCATACATAAGCCCCGCCCACATATGAAAACGGTGTTCAAACCACACATGTGAGGTGTCGCCGCGATCGTTAGAGTGAGAGCAATCATTTTAGCTCTAGACCTCCTCTGTAACTCAAAACTGCTTATCTGTAGAATTTTTTAAACGTCGCCAATGGAGATTTTTAAGTTGTAAGG
This sequence comes from Glandirana rugosa, assembly GCA_018402905.1. NCBI lineage: Eukaryota > Metazoa > Chordata > Amphibia > Anura > Ranidae > Glandirana > Glandirana rugosa. Next base: position 1,749,552 of record BLSH010304506.1, on the reverse strand, counting down.
TTTGTCGCCATTCCACGAGCGGACGCAATTTTGAAGCATGACATGTTGGCTATCATTTTACTCGGCATAACATTATCTTTCACAATATGAAAAAAAAATGGCCTAACTTTACTGTTTTCTTATTTTTTAACTAAAAAAACTGAATTTATTTTAAAAAAATCACGCTTGGAAGACCGCTGCGCACATACAGTGTGACATAAAGTTTTGCAATGACCGCCATTTTATTCTCTAGGGCAGGGGTCCTCAAACTATAGCCCTCCAGTTGTTCAGGAACTACAATTCCCATCATGCCTAGTCATGTCTGTGAATGTCAGAGTTTTACAATGCCTCATGGGATGTGTAGTTCCGCAACAGCTGGAGGGCCGTAGTTTGAGGATGCCTGCTCGGGTGTTAGAAAAAAATATATATAATGTTTGGGGGTAAAAAGTAATTTTATAGCAAAAAAAACTGTCTTTAACTTGTAAACACTGAACCCAAAAAACAGGCTCGGTTGAGAAGTGGTTAAACTCACTTGGTGCCTTATCTGAATGAAATTAGCCTCAGAACCTGGGTAATTCATATGTGTCCTGGATTAAAGGGATGATGTGGCAACCCTACCCTCCACCTGATACTGGGATAGGAAGACTACCGGATAGGTAACCGGAGTGACGGTTGGGGTTCTCTGGCAGACCTAACAAATGATGTCCCACTGTTGGTATCAGTGGATGAAATAGCGCCCCCAAGGGCAAAGGACTAGATCTGGTCCCTGGGCTGCAGTTTGGAAACCATTGGCCTAAGGCATGGATAGGCAACCTGTGGCCCTCCAGCTGTTGCAGAACTACAAGTCCCATCATGCCTCTGGGAGTAATTGTAACTGCCAGCCTTGCAATGCCTCATGGGAAATATAGTTCCACAACAGCTGGAGAGCCGAAGGTTGCCTACCCCTGGCCTAAGGCATGGAAAATAGGAAGTAACTGAAGAAATGTGATAAAAAAAGACGAAGACAAGTAAATAAGATCCAATTTCCAATCTATTTACTAATGCTAACGGCATATAAATAATTACAAATATTCAATAATGATTGAGAGAGTGAAGTTCCGCTTTAAGTGCCAATGCTTAGCGGTCCCGCGCATGGAGAAGCCTTGTGAGTGTTTATTAATCCGGCCTTATTAATGTTGACAAGCTTGTCCTGTTAATAATGACTTTCCCGAGTTTACAGATGATTATGGCTGTTTTTCATGACTTGGGCCAGGACCTGTTGCTGTTCTGTTTTGCATTTCATGTACAATGCTCTCACTGTGATCTGTCATTTGAATCTGTTAGACCCTTTTTATTACTGTAAAACTTCTATGCCGGTTTATTTGTGTTTTGGCTGGTGGCCAGGCAGACTAAGTTCAAGTGATAGGAGGCCAATTAAAACAAGCACGCCGAACAATGCCGCCTCTGTTGCGTGTCTTAGAAATACTTATCTGGAATATTATCCCTCTTCTACATGAAATAGTTAGAATAAGCTTGTGCTGTGGTTATTGAGATGCAACATCTGAATCTGCTGCGTGTTGTGTTTGCTGAACGTCTGAATGGGGCATTCACTTAGAACTTCTCAATTCAAAGCTTCCTTGTCGTACTTTAGATCCAGACCCAATCAATAACAACTCCTAGAAGCTTTACCACGTCAATTTCAATCAAAAGTTGTATTAAACAATTTTAAATCTGCGTCTCTTTTTCTGTTCGTCAGCCTATGTTGTCATTGCGTCACATGCAGGGCCGGCTCTACCACTAGGCGGAGTAGGCGGCTGCCTAGGGCGCCACTTCCACCAGGGGCGCCCACCTGCTGTTGATCCGTCACTGCTCTACATCAATCACTCATGTCACTGGAGAGCAGCGGCTGGCAGAACCCCAGGGCGGTAAAATGAGGCGGATCCAGGGGCACAGGTGCGGGCCTGTGGACCACGGCTAAAGAAATAGGTAGAGAGGCTCTGCAAAAAATCTCTGCCTCCGCCACCTCCATCGTATAAATTGACAGTCCAAAGGGGCTGGAGTCAGGGGCAGAGCCAAAGGGGGGTGGCAAAATGAGGTTTCGCCTAGGGTGTCAAAAATCCTTGCACCAGCCCTGGTCACATGACCTTCCAATGGAGACGATTGGCCGCGCTGACACCATATGGTCAACTGTTGTCACCACCAGGAAACCCGCCCTGAGCCATCACCAGTGTGCGAGATCTGCAATGATGATGCTATTAGAGCTGGATTCAGGTTAGGTTCACACCTTTTGCGTACGCTTTCCCAACACATACAGAAGCGCGCTGACAATAGGCGTGCGCACAGGGTGTTCCGGGTGTGCCTGGGCACACCCTAATCCCTGTGTGCGGTGCAGATTCTCCCTGCAGTGCTACCAGCTCCCCTCCTCACCTCTCAGGCGCAGGGAAGGGGCTGGTAAATATTTCATTAACCGGACCTTCTCTTCTGAATGGAAAACAGAGCAAGAACCCCCTAAATGGGACTTTAAATTGGGACAACCAACTCATCAAGAGGAGAACAAAATATAAAAACAATCAAAGTTTATTTGTACACATTAAAAATGGTAAGACAACGCATATAATCAAAGCAACATAAGACATAAATGCACAAGGGAACAGCAAGAGTGTGTCCCCATGATAGGACGACAGCAGTGACAAATGTGGTGACAAAATGGTGAAATGGTTAAAAGACCACTGGTCTGCCCCACATAGGGGGTAGAGCAGGACCCAACGCGTTTCGATGTAACAGAATGAGATATCTTCCTCAGGGGTAGGTGGTCGATAATTAAAAGCAATAATCATCTACATAAAGAAAAAGAACAAATGCAAATACTTGAAACATACTATGAAACATCCGGTCCCGGGTCAGTATTCCATTCCAGCGTGGTATTTGTGACATTTGTTGACATTTTGATGTTATTATGTTTATTTTGCATTTGTTCTTTTTCTTTATGTAGATGATTATTGCTTTTAATTATCGACCACCTACCCCTGAGGAAGATATCTCATTCTGTTACATCGAAACGCGTTGGTTCCTGCTCTACCCCCTATGTGGGGCAGACCAGTGGTCTTTTAACCATTTCAACATTTTGTCACCACATTTGTCACTGCTTTCGTCCTATCATGGGGACACACTCTTGCTGTTCCCTTGTGCATTTATGTCTTACGCTGCTTTGATTATATGCATTGTCTTACCATTTTTAATGTGTACAAATAAACTTTGATTGTTTTTATATTTTGTTCTCCTCTTGATGCGTTGGTTTTCCCAATTAAAGTCCCATTTAGGGGGTTCTTGCTCTGTTTTCCAAACACGAGGGATGGGGTCAGCCTAACTTTCATCAGGGATACTTTGATAATTTGCCCAAGGAATTCCCCTCTTTCCTTCTTTTCTGAATGAACATGGAGAGTTATCTGTACTGATCGCTCTTCATTCTTAACTCAAGCATTATTAACTACACTATATTTTCAAAAGTATTGGGGCGCCTGCCTTTACACGCACATGAAGTTTAATGGCATCCCAGTCTTTGTCCGTAGGATTCAATATAGAGTTGGCTCACCCTTTGCAGCTATAACAGCTTCAACTCTTCCAGGAATGTGTCCATAAGGTTTAGGAGTGTCTATCGGAATATTTGACTATTCACCGCTGCCAGCTGAATGTAGAGAAAGCATGCCAGCAATTAAAAATTATGAAAAAAACAGCGTGTGGTCCCCCCCCAATACATACAGGCCCTTTGGGTCTGGTATGGATTTTATGGGGCACCACTCCAAATTTAAAGAAAAAAAATAGGCTCTCCCCAAATTCATACCAGACCCTTATGTGAGCATGCGACCCAGCAGGTCAGGAAAGGGGGGTGACGAGCGAGCACCCCCCCCCCCCCTTAACCATACCAGGCCAAAATTACCTCAACATTGGGGGGTGATTTGGGGCAGGGGGGCTCTGCCCCCCCGCTCCAAAGCAGTTTGTCCACGTTGATGGGGACAACGGCCTCTTCCCCACAACCCTGGACTGTGGTTGTGGGGGTCTGAAGATGGGGTTCTTATCAGAATCTGGAAGCCCCCTGTAACAAGGAGGCCCCAGAATCCCCCCCATTTGAATGAGTATTGGGTACATAGTTCACCTACCCATTCACCAAAAAAGTGTAAAGTGAATAAAGACAGTACAATAGTTTTTGACAAGTCCTTTATTAAAAATAAAAAAAAAATGTCCTTCTATGTAGATCCATCGTCAATCACAACGCCAGCCGCACGACAGGACCCGAACAAACGCCGTGTGACCATTCTTAAATACAGGTGCATACTGGGCCGGTAACATCACAAAGGGTCAGTGCCACCAGGTGATGTCACCAAGTGGCCCCACCCCTCACCTTTTTAGGAATTGTCACACGACGGAGCATTTGTCACAAGCTGAGCTTTTTTTTTTTTCTTTTTTGAGTCCAGCAGTGGCGGCGTGAGTGACCAAGGATCTACATCGGGGGACATTGTTTTTTTTATTTATTTTTAACAAAGGAATTGTCAAAAACTGTGAGTGTTTTTATTTCTTTTTGACACTTTTTTTGGTGAATCAGTAGGGGGTACAATATAGTACCCGCAGACCCCCACAACCACAGCCCAGGGTTGTGGGGAAGAGGCCCTTGTCCCCATCAACATGGGGGCAAGGTGCTTTGCGGTGGGGGGAACAGAGCCACCCCATCCCAAAGCACCCCCCATGTTGAGGGCATATGGGCTGGTATAGTTGTAGAGGGGTGGGGCGCTTGCTCGCCCTCCCCTTTCCTGACTTGTCGGGCCGCATGCTCAGATAAGCGTCTGATATGGAATTTTTTTTGGCATCGGGTTCCCCTTAATATCCATACCAGGCCTGGTATACTTCGGAGGGACCCCACGCTGTTCTTTTTTCATAATTTTTAATTGCCGGCGTATTTTATTTATATTCTGTTGGCAGTGGGGAACCCGCTGACAGCTGATGAATCATCTGTTGCTAAGGACGCGGCGTCCGGCTTCCTTCATAACAGCTATTGGGGGGGGGACCCAATGCTGTTTCTTACAAATGCCACATGTGATACCGCCAGCAAGACCCTGGTGATTAATATTGCATGTTTTTTTACTCTCTGCTCCATTTGTGAATTGGTCTTAAGAGCTTACCGCATGGTTTTTTGACAATATTTACCGGCACATTTTTTATTTTGCCGTAAATATTGCCTGTGATAATTTGTGCAAATGAGTCACCTGACCGTGTTATCACATGTGGTAAAAATGTACTAGAGATTTTCGACTAAAATACGATTAAAACTAAAAAGATTCAGATGACTAAAATACATCTAAAACTAAAATGGCATTTTAGTCAAAAGACTATAGCTAAAACGAAATCGAAATTTGACATCAAAATTAACACTGGTGTGAACCCAGCCTTATATTTTCTTCTCCCCTAAGCCAGCTGCCTTGTACCAACAATAACTCTGGGTGCTGCACAAGATGCACACAAACTTGGCACATTGCTCTACATATGAAGAAATAATCATAGACACAGTTTATTAAACATTTGTTAACTGTACTGACATATAGAACTGTCCAAAAAATTAGACAAATTAACTTAAAAATAAATTCTCAATCAGTGCCATAGTGACACAACCAGAAACATATCTCCAGAGACACACTCAGCACTGTACTGACCCAACCAGAAACATCTCCAGAGACTCACTCAGCACTGTACTGACCCAACCAGAAACATCTCCAGAGACTCACTCAGCACTGTACTGACCCAACCAGAAACATCTCCAGAGACACGTCACTCAGCACTGTACTGACTCAACCAGAAACATCTCCAGAGACATACTCAGCACTGTACTGACCCAACCAGAAACATCTCCAGAGACACACTCAGCACTGTACTGACCCAACCAGAAACATATCTCCAGAGACATGTCACTCAGCACTGTACTGACCCAACCAGAAACATCTCCAGAGACACACTCAGCACTGTACTGACCCAACCAGAAACATCTCCAGAGGCACATCACTCAGCACTGTACTGACCCAACCAGAAACATCTCTAGAGACACACTCAGCACTGTACTGACCCAACCAGAAACATCTCCAGAGACACGACACTCAGCACTGTACTGACCCAACCAGAAACATATCTCCAGAGACTCACTCAGCACTGTACTGACCCAACCAGAAACATCTCCAGAGACATACTCAGAACTGTACTGACCCAACCAGAAACATCTCCAGAGACACGTCACTCAGCACTGTACTGACCCAACCAGAAACATCTCTAGAGACACACTCAGCACTGTACTGACCCAACCAGAAACATCTCCAGAGACACGACACTCAGCACTGTACTGACCCAACCAGAAACATATTTCGAGAGACACACTCAACACTGTACTGACCCAAGCAGAAACATATCTCCAGAGACACACTCAGCACTGTACTGACCCAACCAGAAACATATCTCCAGAGACTCACTCAGCACTGTACTGACCCAACCAGAAACATATCTCCAGAGACACACTCAGCACTGTACTGACCCAACCAGAAACATATCTCCAGAGACACACTCAGCACTGTACTGACCCAACCAGAAACATATTTCGAGAGACACACTCAACACTGTACTGACCCAAGCAGAAACATATCTCCAGAGACACACTCAGCACTGTACTGACCCAACCAAAAACATATCTCCAGAGACTCACTCAGCACTGTACTGACCCAACCAGAAACATCTCCAGAGACACACTCAGCACTGTACTGACCCAACCAGAAACATATCTCCAAAGACACACTCAGCACTGTACTGACCCAACCAGAAACATATCTCCAGAGACACACTCAACACTGTACTGACCCAACCAGAAACATATCTCCAGAAACACACTCAGCACTGTACTGACCCAACCAGAAACATATCTCCAGAGACACACTCAGCACTGTACTGACCTAACCAGAAACATACAGTTGTGCTCATAAGTTTACATACCCTGGCAGAATTTATGATTTCTTGGCCATGTTTCAGAGAATATGAATAACACATAAACATTTCTTTCACTCATGGTTAGTGTTTGGTTGAAGCCATTTATTATCAATCAACTGTGTTTACTCTTTTTTAATCATAATGACAACAGAAACTACCCAAAATACCCCGATCAACAGTTTACATACCCTGGTGATTTTGGCCTGATAACATGCACACAAGTTCACACAAAGGGGTTTGAATGGCTATTAAAGGTATCCATCCTCACCTGGGATCTGTTTGCTTGTAATTAGTGTGTGTGTATAAAAGGTCAATGAGTTTCTGGACTCCTGACAGACCCTTGCAGCTTTCATTCAGTGCTGCACTGACATTTCTGGATTCTGAGTCATGGGGAAAGCAAAAGAATTGTCAAAGGATCTGCGGGAAAAGGTAGTTGAACTGTATAAAACAGGAAAGGGATATGAAAAGATATCCAAGGAACTGAGAATGCCAATCAGCAGTGTTCAAACTCTAATCAAGAAGTGGAAAACGAGGGGTTCTGTTAAAACCAAACCATGGTCAGGTAGACCAACTAAAATTTCAGTCACAACTGCCAGGAAAGCAAAGAAAACCCCACAAATAACTTCAGGTGAAACACTGGAGTCTCTGAAAACATGTGGTGTGGCTGTTTTAAGATGCATAATAAGGAGGTACTTGAAGAAAGATGGGCTGCATGGTCGAGTTGCCAGAAGAAAGCCATTACTACGCAAATCCCACAAAGTATCCCGCTTACAATACACCAAACAGCACAGAGACAAGCCTCAAACCTTCTGGCACAAAGTCATTTGGAGTGATGAGAGCAAAATTGAGCTTTTTGGCCACAACCATAAACTCTACATTTGGAGAGGAGTCAACAAGGTCTGTGAAAAACATGGAGGTGGATCGCTGATGTTTTGGGGATGTGTGAGCTACAAAGGCACAGGAAATTTAGTCAAAATTGATGGCAAGATGAATGCAGTTATCAAAAAATACTGGAGGAACATTTGCATTCATCAGCCAGGAAGCTGCGCATGGGACTTACTTGGACATTCCAACATGACAATGATCCAAAACACAAGGCCAAGTCGACCTGTCATTGGCTACAGCAGAATAAAGTGAAGGTTCTGGAGTGGCCATCTCAGTCTCCTGACCTCAATATCATTGAGCCACTCTGGGGAGATCTCAAACGTGCAGTTCATGCAAGACAGCCCATGAATTTCCAGGAACTGGAGGCTTTTTGCCAAGAGGAATGGGCAGCTTTATCTGAGGAGATAAAGAGCCTCATCCACATAAGAGCCACAAAAGACTTCAAGCTGTCATTGATGTTAAAGGGGGCAATACACGGTATTAAGAACTGGGATATGTAAACTTTTGATCAGGGTCATTTGGGTAGTTTCTGTTGTCATTATGATTTAAAAAGAGTAAACACAGTTGATTGGTAATAAATGGCTTCAACCAAACACTAACCATGAGTGAAAGAAATGTTATTGTGTTCTCATTCATATTCTCTGAAAAATGGGCAGGAAATCATAAATTCTGCCAGGGTATGTAAACTTATGAGCACAACTGTATCTCCAGAGACACGCTAAGCACTGTACTGACACAACCAGAAACCTGTCCCTAGAGACACACATCCAGTATTCACATAACCAGACATAATCAGAAACGTGTCCCCAGAGACACACTTGATGCCCTACTGACACTTCCAGAAATGTGTCCCCTGACACACAACCTGTATCATACTGACACAACCAGAAACCTATCCGCTCAGACTCACTCACTATCATGTACAACAGGTACATGAATTTGTCACCTGCACCAACCTTTGACGTGTGGAGGCACATTGGAGTTCTAAAGAGTAGCGTAGACATTCAGTATAGGTTCCTCTCATTATATTAACAGGCTCCATCTTCATAGCCCAACCTCCATTTTTCAGCTACAGCAGTTCATTGTCACAAAGGTGCACTCGACACCAGAACCAGTGCTTTTAGTAGTTGGCACAGACCTCAGACACCCCGCCTCTCATTTCTGCAGTACTTCTGTGGGAGAAAGCTTGTGCTGAGGGGTGTGGCCAATGCTTAGCTCTGCCAGCTCAGAGCACTGCAGTGTGAGAGCAGAAAGCAGCATTTTTACCAACAGCAAATTATATTGTAGAGCATTTCCAGGCAAAATTCAGTGTGGGACTTCCACTGAGCTTCATAGGAAAAGTTTGATAACACAAACAATCAGTAAACGTATAATATCAGGTTATGTCCTCTAGATGTTTGTTTAGATGTGATTTTCAGAGGTCTCCATATCAAAGTATAAACGTCCAGCAATTCCCATTTCCCAGAATATGACTTCCTGGTGCCCAGAAAAAAGAAGCATCTCTCAGTGCTGGCGGCCTGGCACTGGTAGTTTTTGGCACAAAAAAGAAAGCAGTGAGAACAGCTGGCCAGCTCTTTATTCCCTACACTAAGCAACCCACCAAACACTTACCCCCTTCCCTACCTGATGTCATATTTATTGCTATCTATTGCATATAGCCTGTAATTCTAATTTGACTCTTCTTGAACTCTGTGTGCTGCCTAAGGACCTCTGCCAGGCTATAGAAGGTTCAGGAAACCACTGAAATGTTTAAACTTTTTTTTCCTATTTTTCCACTGCTTTATACATTCAACAAAGGGAAACCCACGCTGGGCTCCATCAGTGGAAAATGTTAATAAAGCATAAAGGAGTCTTTTAGAAGCTGATCTTTCTCCTGATGTTTTCCGTAAAGAAGCAACTGAAACAAAAAAATATGAAAAATAGAAGCAAAGCACTGCCTATTACAGAGACTATGTACAACTCATTATTTTCCTGTATGTAGAAGAGAATCATCCACTTACAACCGCTCCCACCTTTCATATTCTTATCGTTCTACAAGCTGTCATCGGCGCGCTTAATGAGTTCTATAAGACGTCCTCCATTAAATGCGCTCTAAGTATTTGTTTTCCATGACACCGGAGAGATAATTGTTGTGTTCATGTAAATAATGCACAGGAAATCTCCATAAAGCTCTCCATGTCTATTTCTGCTATCTGTGTATTTGTAGGTGATTCATACTTTATTCTGCTGCACAGCATGCTGGAAAATGGCTGTATAAAATCTACCAGTCCCACTCCCTTCCTCCTGCCCTTCCTTCCTTTCCTTCTACTTTTCTCTCCCTTCATTTCTTTCTTATTTTCTTTCTTTCTTTCTCCCTCTCTCCCTTTTCTGTATCTTCCTTCCCCTTGTATTTTGTTCCTCCTTTTCTTCCTTCCTTCTTATTTTCTCTTCTTCCTTTTTTTTTTCATTTATTCTTTCTGTCACTACCTTTCTTCCTTTATCTCATTCTTATTTCCTCCCTCTCTCCCTTCTCTATATCTTCCTTCCTTTTTTCATTCCTTCCTCTTTTTATTCCTTCCTTCTTTTCTCCATTTCGTTCTACCTTTCTTTCTCTTTTCCTCCTTCCTTCCTTTCTTTCCTCTCGTATTTCCTATTCTGTTTCCCCCCTCCCTTCCTCACTACCTACCTTTCTCTTTCTTTCTTTCTCTCTTTCTTTCTTTCTCTCTTATTTTCTCCCTCTCTAACTTCTTATCTTCCCTTCTTCCTTTCTTTCTATCTTTCTTTCTCTTTTCCTTCTTCCTTCCTTTCCTCCTTCTTGTATTTCCTATTTTATTTCCTCTCTCCTTTCCTCTCTACCTACCTTCGTCTTTTCCTTTTTTTTCTTTCTTTCTTTTTTGTTTTCTTTCTTTCTTTTTTCTTGTTCTTTTCCTTTTTCTTTCCTTTCCTCCCTCTCGTATTTCCTATTTTATTTTCTTTCTTTCTTCATCTCTTTCTTATTTTCTCCCTTTTCTGTTTCTTCCATTTTACTTTCCTTCCTCCTTTTCTTCCTTCCTTCTTATGCTCTCTTCTTTCTTTATTTCTCTACCTTTCTTCCTTCATCTCATTCGTATTTCCTCCCTCTCATATTTCTTATTATAGTTTCTCTCTCCCTTTCTCTCCACCCACTTTCTTCTTTTTCTTCCTTCCTTCCTTCCTCTCTCGTTCTCCCTTCTATATATCTTCCTTCCTTCCTTCCTCTCTCGCTCTCCCTTCTATATATCTTCCTTCCTTCATTCCTCTCTCGCTCTCCCTTCTATATATCTTCCTTCCTTCCTTCCTTCCTTCCTCTCTCTCTCTCCCTTCTATATATCTTCCTTCCTTCCTTCCTTCCTCCCTCTCTCTCTCTCCCTTCTATATATCTTCCTTCCTTCCTTCCTCCCTCTCTCGCTCTCCCTTCTATATATCTTCCTTCCTTCCTTCCTCCCTCTCTCTCCCTTCTATATATCTTCCTTCCTTCCTTCCTTCCTCCCTCTCTCTCTCTCCCTTCTATATATCTTCCTTCCTTCCTTCCTCCCTCTCTCGCTCTCCCTTCTATATATCTTCCTTCCTTCCTTCCCCTCTCTCTCTCCCTTCTATATATCTTCCTTCCTTCCTTCCTCTCTCTCTCTCCCTTCTATATATTTTCCTTCCTTCCTTCCTCTCTCTCTCTCTTTCTTCTATATATCTTCCTTCATTCCTTCCTTAATTGCCTCTAAAGCCAAGCAGAATAGAAAGGGCAGCATAATTTAGAACTATGACAGCAGCCATTGTGGATTATTTTTTTGAAGGCGCAGGCCAGGAACATTCTAAAGAGAATAGTTTTGCTTTCTAAGTCCACAAGTTGTGGTCCTCAGGATTGGTTTGTTGGTGACAACTGACATGGAGACATGAGTGCCAATTAAAGTTCTGAGTTGATAGACAAAAATGTGGTCAAGCAAAAGAAACACTCGCAGGGACAGACGGTATTCTGGCAGAGCCATCTGACATGCAAAGTTTTGGCCTCACTAACAAACCAGTCATGCTATGGTCAGAACAAGGAATGCAGAATGTGCAGAACCAGAATGGAATAATTAAAGCACAAGGATCCATTATACATTTTTTTTCCACTATGCTGAATATATTTGCCAATTCGCTATCAGAAATACACTTTAGCATTCAGCTGCATTTTCCAGGAACACCACTAGATGGCTCAGGTGTGCACCTAGGAGCAACATGACTGTCCAGAGAAGGTGGGTGCCAACCTAGGGAATTAAGTGGGAGCTGCCAGTTTAAATTGATTATTTTTTAATTTTCTACAGGATATGTGTGTCTGACTTTGTAACGTACAGGAGGTTTATTGAAGTCACTTCAGCTATCATATGAGGACTGTAAACCTGGATTTATGAAGATATTATTTTGGAAAATGTAACTTTGTATAATATGCTATCTTTTATCACAATTATACCGCTGACAGGTTGGGTTTTTCTGCTTAATATTTCTGAGCGATTCCCCGAGAGATGAAATTCTAATAATTATATCAACTTTCCCAGTCCTCATTCTTCAAGTTATTCTCGACACTTTATTAGTTTAAATCTATCTCTCTGATGGTGATGCAGTTTTTTTTTCGTTTTCGGATATATTTTCTAGCACACGTCGTAATTATAGAAATTTTCATTTTCTGTTTTCAAGTTTTTATTAAAAAGGACTGAACGCGTTCTTTCCATAAGTCAAGCAGCCTGACGACATGCAATCACTTATTTGGTCGGTTTTTAGAGAGCTACTTAAACAATTTGAGTAATTGTTTTCAAATGGAATTACGGAAATTTTCAACACCAGAAAGACCGATAAACTTGGACTTAGGGGGTCAATTAATAAGGGAGTCCCTGTGCAACATTTGCTGGACAGTTGTCTATCTGTATTATATGGAATTGGCCCATCACTTTCAGAGGATTCACTCCATTCACCAATCGTTTTCAAAATGTTTTCACCCTATATGCCTATTATTTTCAAAGGAGATTCACCCATCAGCAGCCACATACAACACAGTGGAGAGATTCCAATAGCAAACAAGATTTGCACATTTGACCATTGTTCTGTCCTTACTACACGTTTCCTCGTGTGTAACTTGGCATGCAGCTAAACCCTCTTATTCTGCATGTAGCGATGCCCCTGACCTCCAAAGGCCTGATGGGGACCCCAAGTCAGGGACAGCTGAGATTCCTCCTCAGGGTGCAGGTTACTAGGCATGTTGGGTGCAGTGCAATGTGGAATGGTTGGGCGCCAGTCACTTTTGAAAAGCAAAAAGAGATGTATTGTCTCTTAACAGGAACCGGGGAGAGGGCTAGGGCCAGGACACCCTTAGGCAAATGCAATATGCAAACAAGCAGACTCTGCAGACAAAAATAGAAGTAGGCCGACAGCCCATCTTGTCTTTATGCCCCAGGTTGGCATGGTGTCCACCGTAGCACTTGTAGTGGCAAGGCAGTGTAGGACTGGCCAGAAGAGGGATTACTTTGACGGAGTTGGTCAGCGTAAACATGTATTGCAATGTGCAATGTATGTGAACTAAATATCCCTGTTTTACATTGCATAGTTTGCTGTGAAGGGTGTAGCAGTGTGCAGAGGGTCCATTTGGCATTTGTAGCAATACAGAAAAGGGGCCTTTAAGCTGAATGCAGCAATCTGCATTTTTGTAACAACTGCTGTCTCCTATAGCAACACTTCACTCTTGGTATCTCACTGTAGTTCTGCACACGTAACGTGCAGTATCCCACTGTAGATCACTCAAGCTTCACCCATACTATCCCGCTGGGTCCCTGACTTTCTTCATAGCTACCCACTGTACTTATCTTCCAGGTACACCCACGCCTCCTGCTGGGTTCCCGGCTGAAGCTTTCCCACCTCTTCACTGTCCCCGGCTACTGAAAGGGATGCTCTGGTACTTCTTCAGATCTCCACCCTCTCTACATCTGCCTCTGGTAACAGGAGTGGTTGTTCCTTTGTGGCAACTGCTTCTCCTTTACCACTAGCTCCGATCCAGTTCTCCCTCAGGCAGAACCTCCTCAACTTGGCTAGGCCCCCGACTCAAAGCCTAACTCACTGTTGCTGCTTGGATTCCTGGATAGGCCTCCATCAGGCCTGCAGCCAGGTGCTCTCGGGATAGGGCTCAGGCTTTTTGCCTAGCAACCTGGGGTGATGCGACACACGTCCACCTAAGAATCCTGATCACCTGACTCCTCCCAAATAAATAGTCTATCCCAGCATGCTTGACGGCCAAAAGAAACCCCCTGCTGATTGGCTGAGAAAGCATAACTATTCATAACCAGTGTTAACTGTGTTCCATCAGTCTAATGTCAGAAGCAGCAGTGCCACCTTGTGACAGAAGAGAGGGACTACACACCAGACAGGCTTAGGGCAGAATCAGTGGATCCACTTCCAATTAGTCAGGCTAGTTACCACCTAGCACAACTAAATTTGTTAGCAGCCCTGTTTAAGAACAGGGTGCTACATTCAATAAACCAGACTGAGTATCATTTTGAAGCTTTATTAACAAAACAGGATGTGGTGAAACTATTAGGAAAAACATATAAGAAGTACATATAATCAGTATATGAAATTAGGCTGTGGATGGCAGTAAGTGATTCTCACCAGTGATGCTGCCTTTAGGGGATGCAAAAGGATGCAATTCCTAGTCTAACATGTGCTCTGATAGCTGGTTCCTTCTCTCTCGGTTTCTAAGATGGATTCTGAGCTCCCAGGATGCACCTGTTTCATTTCTTAGACTGAAGAACGATGGGAACTTTTACTAAAGCTGCACAGTTTCTGCAAAGCAGTAAATTTATTCTGGGCTCCATCTAGTGGCCAAATGTAATATTGCAGGCAGAACAACTTAACCACCTGTCGACCGTATACTGTATATATACAGTGTCAAGGCGGCACGCCTACGCAGGATCGCGTACCTAGTACATGATCATGCACTTCAGGTTCTGGGGCGTGCACGTGTGCTGCCGGCAATCCGCTCCCACTATGATTGGACACAGCGGGAGTCAATCAGCACGTCTGGCGGACTCAATGTGCACCGGTACCTGCCGATCACTCAGGGCACAAGCAGAATGGCGGTCTGCCTATATAAACAAGGCAGACTACAGTTCTGTCAGTAGGGAAGGTAGAGCTGCATGATTAATCATTAAAACATTGCGATCTCGATTCAACCCCCCTCATTATCTTAATACAGCATTTCCTCAATTCAGTGCAGAGAGTTCTCTGCTCACTGCTGACAGCTGTCAAAAAAAAAAAAAAAACAGGCAGCCTGACAAGTTTATCACAACATTCCTCAGTGCTGAGCTAACTATAAATATGGTAACATTTAGTTCTTTAGATCAAAGGAATGAACTTCGGCCTGTAAATGAGGTCAGTTTAACCACTTAAAGTGGAGGTCCGCTCAGCCCAGCAAAAATTAAACGCCAACAGTTACACATACTGTAGCTGCTGACTTTTAATAATAGGACACTTACCTGTCCTGGAGTCCAGCGATGTCGGCACTGCGGCTGATGTTTCCATCAGCTGTCAGGTACTGCTACTGCGGTAAGTGAACCCAGCAGTGAAACCGTACGGCTTCACGCCGGGCCCCTACTGCGCATGCGCAAGGCACTGCTCGGCAGCGGTGGAAGGAGGAGGGAGGAAAAGGGAGCTGGGCTGCTGACGTAATTCGCTGCGGTCCAGGCTCCCGGAAGTGGGGACAGGACACCTGTCAACGATAGGTATCCTCTATAATAAATATCCAATAAAAAAATCGAAATTCTTCATCAATTTAGGCCAATATGTATTCTGCTACATATATTTGGTAAAAAAAAATCCCAATAAGCGTATATTGATCGGTTTGCGCAAAATTTATAGCGTCTACAAAATATGGGATATTTTTATGGTAATTACATTTTTTTTTATTTTTTACTAGTAATGGCGGCGATCAGCGTTTTTATTTTTTTTGTGCGAAAAAAACAAAAAAGGCAGACGATTTTGAACAAAAAAAACAACATTATTTGCTTTCTGCTACAAAACATCCAATAAAAAAATGTAAAATATCTAATTTCTTCATCAGTTTAGGCCAATCTGTATTCTGCTACATATTTGTAGTAAAAAAAATCCCAATAAGCGTTTATTGATTGGTTTGCGCAAAATTTATAGCGTCTACAAAATATGGGATATTTTTATGGCAATTTTACAATTTTTTATTTTTTACTAGTAATGTCGCCGATCATCAATTTTTAGCGGGACTGTGACATTATGGTGTCCAAATTGGTCACCTAAGTGACACTTTTTGGGGACCAGTGACACCAATACAGTGATCAGTGCTAAAGAAAATGCACTGTCACTGTACTGATGGCACTGGCTGGGAAGGGGTTAACATCAGGGGCAATTAAAGGGTTAAATGTGTTCCCTATGTGTGCTCTCTAAAGGCCCGTACACAGGATGCGAAATTCGGACAGGAGTTTTCGCACAACGACCGATCGTCCGAAATTCTTACCGTTGGTATGCTCCTTTTGGAAGACAAAAGCTGGAGTGCAGACTAAAAAAATTTTTTCGTGCATCAACTCAACGTCCGATTTTCATATCATTAGTACGGTTTTCGTCCGAAAGAAAAAATCGTACGATCACGACTACACATGCTCAGAAACAAAAAAAATACATAGAAAGCTATCTGATGTTGAGTTCGTCGTATGAGAATTTTTGTATTGTTAGCACGCTCTTCACTTTCGACATAAGACAAGCATCCAACAAAAAACAGACGTTCGGTCGTCCAAAAATCTAAGCGTGTGTACAAGGCTTAAAGTGGAGTTCCACCCAGAATTTTTTTTACATCATTCAAGTCCTTTGCCTATGTAGACTTACTTTTGAAGGAAATTTTTTTATACGCACCCTAAGTCGCTTGTTGCTAGGTGGTCTCTGTAATCTGCCCCTATTAGGTCCTAGGCTCTTCTCCTCACTTCCTGCTTCGCCTGGCCTCCTGGGAGATGTGACTCATCATTTCCCAGGAGTCAGTGGGCTTCCCTGTACTGTAAAATCGTGTTATTTCCAGACAGGAAATGACGTGATTTAAGGAGGACCGAGATCAAGGAGTGCATGATGGTTACCCACCATGCACTTCTTTCAGGAAGAGATGCCAGGAGACCCAGAATGGGCTTCAGGTGCCCTCACCTAAAATGGAAAAGTCCAGCAGTGAGAGAAACTAAATTGTGAGTAAAAAATACATGGAATTACTAGGCGGTATGAAAGTAAGGAAACAAAAGGTTATATCTATTTAGTATTAAAAGAGTGGATGCCCAAAAAAAATTTTGGGTGGAACTCCGCTTTAATTGTGTAGGGCAGGGGTAGGCAACCTGTGGCCCTCCAGCTGTTGCAAAACTACAAGTCCCATCATGCCTCTGGGAGTAATTGTACCCGTCAGCCTTGCAATGCCTCATGGGAAATGTAGTACTACAACAGCTGGAGGGCCGCAGGTTGCCTGCCCCTGGTGTAGGGGATGCTTACATTAGACAAAGAGAGAGATCTGTGTTCCTGATTAGTTGGAACCACAGATCTCTCTCTTTGTCTGTGACAGAACAACAGCCTGCTTTGTTTACATAGGCAGACCGCCGTTCTGTCATTCCCCTGAACGACCACTGTCCAATCACAGCGGGAGCGGGTCGCCAGCGGGGCGCGCACACTCATGTCCCAGACCAGGGAGAGTGGAGGACGTACAGGTACATTGTTTCGCGCAAGCGGGCCGCCCTGCCGCAGTATATATGCGGTGGGCGGTACGGAAGTAGTTAATGAATTAAAAATAGACTATATAGTAAAGTTAGCGCAATTTTTTGTATAATGTGAAAGAT
The DNA here is from genome assembly GCA_018402905.1 of Glandirana rugosa. Classification (NCBI taxonomy): domain Eukaryota; kingdom Metazoa; phylum Chordata; class Amphibia; order Anura; family Ranidae; genus Glandirana; species Glandirana rugosa. The sequence goes on along the minus strand of BLSH010304506.1, from coordinate 1,731,850 downwards.
GATGTCACACCGCGAGAATCGTGATCTTTATTCTAAGCAAAAAAATGTGATTCTTATTTTAGCCAGAATCGTATTGATTCTGTGTTTCTGCAAAGCAGGAACACTGATCTCTGCCTTCCCATAGTAAAAGCACCTCTAGTACAGTAAGCAAGCATTGGCTAGGCACATGCTTAACCCTTTGAATGCCCCTGATGTTAACCCCTTCCCAGTCAGTGTCATTAGTACAGTGACAGTGCATATTTTTAGCACTGATCATCACTGTATTGGTGTCACTGGTCTCCAAAAGGTGTCAGTTAATGTACAATTTGTCCGCCCCAATGTCGCAGTCCCGCTATAATTCACTGATTGCAGCCATTACTAATAAAAATAAATAAAAATACCATAAATCTATCCCATAGTTGGCAGACGCTATAACTTTTGCACAAATCAATATACGCTTATTTGTATTTTTTTATCCAAAAATATGTAGCAAAATTCATATTGGCCTCAATTGATGAAGAAATTAGATTTTTTTTACATTTTTTTTAATTGGATGTTTTATAGCAGAAAGTAAAAAAATGTTTTTATTCAAAATTGTCGCTCTTTTTATGTTTATAGCGCAAAAAATAAAAAACGCAGAAGTGATCAAATACCACCAAAAGAAAGCTCTATGTGTGAGAAAAAAACATAAATTTTTGGGTGCAACGTCGCACGACCGCGCAATTGCCAGTTAACCACTTGCCGACCGCCCACCGTGGCTTGACGGCGGCAAAGTGGTTTGACATTGTGAAATGCCGTCACCTGACAGCGGCACCGATAACGAGTACTGTGAGCGCTCACACACAGTCTGGGGGGGGGGGGGGCAGGGAGCGGGTAGGGCGGACTCGATTGCTGCTGATATAACTAAACA
>BLSH010304506.1:1686902-1707385 GCA_018402905.1 Glandirana rugosa | reverse complement strand
CTGACGGTCTCTTTGGAAGTTTGCAAATGTTTCAAGTTTGCCCGTGCTCTTTAATCTGCTCTTCTTTTTTTTAAGACAACGTTCACTTTGATTTGTTGATGTTTTTAAAGATGCGATTATTGAAAACGACTTTCAGTAAATGATACAATAATTATTCAAATCGCGTTCCCACTTTAACCGCCATTCACGCTGCCGGCTTACTTTGGAGTTTTTGCATTGATGTGGATTATCCCTCAAAATGGAAAAATGGAAAAAAAATAAATAAAAAATCTAGGTCAGCTATTTCTCGGTTTTGGGAAAATGCATTTCAGTCACTCATTTAAGATTTAACTAAGAATGTATTTTTTTAATTATTTTTAACAATTAATGTTGTTTTAAAAGTCATTTTCATATTACTTCTAAATCTGCAGATTTTATTATAATATTTCCTGCTATGAAGATCCTTGTTGAGGCATTTCCTGTAGTAGAATGACAACGCCCTGCAAGTAAAGAGCAGAAACATCTCCATTGATCTGCCAGAAATCCAGTGAGCTTCAAACTCCCTGTAGTGAGCTGACATCGCGTTGTTTCCGCTATTTTACCCCCTTCATGGGCAGGTCATTTTTTGCTAGGTGGCACTGCACTACTGTAAAGTGATATTAACCACTTCAGCCCCGGAAGGATTTACCCTTTTAGTGGCCAGGCCATTTTTTTCTAGGTGGCACTGCGCTGCTGTAAAGTGATATTAACCACTTCAGCCCCGGAAGGATTTACCCCTTTAGTGGCCAGGTCATTTTTTGCTAGGTGGCACTGAGCTGCTGTAAAGTGATATTAACCACTTCAGCCCCGGAAGGATTTACCGCTTTAGTGGCCAGGTCATTTTTTGCTAGGTGGCACTGAGCTGCTGTAAAGTGATATTAACCACTTCAGCCCCGGAAGGATTTACCCCTTTAGTGGCCAGGTAATTTTTTGCTAGGTGGCACTGCGCTGCTGTAAAGTGATATTAACCACTTCAGCCCCAGAAGGATTCACCCCTTTAGTGGCCAGGTCATTTTTGCTAGGTGGCACTGCGGTGCTGTAAAGTGATATTAACCACTTCAGCCCCGGAAGGATTTACCCCTTTAGTGGCCAGGTCATTTTTTGCTAGGTGGCACTGCGCTGCTGTAAAGTGATATTAACCACTTCAGCCCTGGAAGGATTTACCCCTTTAGTGGCCCGGTAATTTTTTGCTAGGTGGCACTGCGCTGCTGTAAAGTGATATTAACCACTTCAGCCCCGGAAGGATTTACCCCCTTACTGGCCAGGCCATTTTTTGCTATTCGGCACTGCGTCACTTTAACCGACAATTGCGCGGTCGTGGGACGTTGTACCCAAACAAGATTGACGTCCTTTTATTCCCACAAATAGAGCTTTCTTTTGGTGGCATTTGATAACTTCTGCGGTTTTTATTTCTTGCGCTATAAACAAAAAAAGACCGACAATTTTGAAAAAAAAAATATATTTTTTACTTTATGCTATAATAAATATAAAAAAAAAAACAAAAATGTATTTCTTCATCAGTTTAGGTCAATATGTATTCTTCTACATATTTTTGATAAAAAAAATCCCAATAAGGGTATATTGATTGGTTTGCGCAGTTATAGCGTCTACAATAGGGGATAGATTTATGGCATTTTTTTTCTTTTTTTTCCGCCATTTACTAGTAATGGCGGTGATCTGCGAATTTTAGTGGGACTGCGACATTGCGGCGGACAGATCGGACACTTTTGACACTTTTTTGGGACCAATGACATTTATACAGCGATTAGGGATGGACACACGGTTCGGCCTGAACATTTGCTGTTCGCCTGCTCCCCGAATTTAGAACATTATCGGGTGTGTGGCACGACTTCAGTGCCGCCAAACACCCCATAATCTCCCGCCCCTCAATGCCCGCAGATGGCGCACGCGGCTCCTCCTTCATGGGAGGGCTGTCACCGTCTGCTCTGGCTTTGTTTTGATGTTTTATTTATAGTGCAGGGCGGGGCCCCGGGTGACCCCGCCCCCTTCTGGCATCATGTGACATCAGAGGGGCGGGTTGCTGAATTACATCACCGGGTGGCACCGCCCTTCACTATAAATAAAACATCAATACAAAGAGAACTCAGGACAGAAGAACTGTGGTGATGATGTCTACATGAGCTGAAACGCGTCGGGTCCTATGCCATTAGACGACACCTACTTATAATGATTATACCTACCAAAATGTGAGTGTTTTTTAATCTGATCAATACATTTGCTTGGATTTCAATTTTTTCCCACTATGAGTCACTATTAATTAATGGTCTGTGTGAGGATCACAACACGGAATTGGGACGATTTGAAGTGCAGTTCCACTTTTCTTGGTCCTGCCGAGGATATCCTGGTCTTCTTGTTCCACCTGAGGGGACCTTGGACGTTTTGAACAACTATTGGGTGTGTAGTCACCAAAAAGCCTTTATGACCCAGCTTGTTGTATGCCAAATAGGTCCACTCCACCTGGTAAGCCCCCTTACACATCCTTGGTGGCGTTCTTTTGGATCCAGTTGAATAAACACACATTTATGAATTTCTTTGAATCTTTCTACACTTTAATCACGGGACTGTGTGCAATCTAGAACTTTTCACTTTAAGACAGTAATGTCCATATTTATGGTGCTTCTAACTGTATGGGGGACGGTGTGACTGGGGAAACACACAGATCCGTTTTCTTGCATAGCAGAAAGAGAGGATCTGTGTGATCTCCCCTGTCAGCCTTGTTTACACTGGCAGATCCCCGTTCTGTCACTGCGGGGATCGATCGCGGGTGGGCCGGCAAACATCGAGTCCACCCCACCCGCTGATTGCCTCCCGTGCAGGCCAATCACCGCGCGCCCACAACGGCTTGTTCCCACGCCGACATACAATGACGAGGATTAGCGGGAATGAGCCATTTTGCCGCAGTAAAACAACGGCAGATGGTCGTTAAGCGATTACAGCTTCAGTTTTTTTTTTCTAAAGTAACAAACACGTTATACTTGTTTACCCCCCCCCCCCCCATACCCCAGACGATGTCCATTGAGGCGAAACGCGTCGGGTGTCCCCTCTTTTGATAACGCATGTGGAGCGTTTTTTCTCCATACATATCATAATATCTGTGATGGTTCCATGGAGTCTTCTATGGATGGTTCGGGTGATGCGTTCATGAGCTGATTGGAGGTGGAGGTCCGATGTCATCGTGGTTGGGATTGATCCCATACAAGCCTGAATGACTCACTGCTTGTGAATCCAACCATTCTGGTAAGCATCCATCTTATACTTTTCCTTTGTCATTTACTGGCATCTTGGAACGTTTTCTTCACTATGTTTACCATTGGGACTGTGGATTATAGACTCTTCTTTAAATACACACTACTCACATTATGTATCTATAGTATGTAAAAATATATAAAACGATGCTGGTTTTGCACATTTGCATTGCACTATAACCAGTGGTGTATTTAGGTTTTGTGCTGCCCTAGGCCTGACTAAACTCGTGCCCCCCCCCCACAGTTGGGGAATGCCGACTGCCCACACAATAACTCATTGGTTGGGGTCTGCCCCCTGGGCCCTTCGGGATGCCCAAATATGTATGGGCTGCCCTCCTCTGATGGCGGCCCTGCCTGTATTATCGTATTGACAGCACTAAAAGTGCAAGCCAGCGGGGACTCTTTTCGTGCTGTCCCCCTGCAAAGTGCCGCCCTAGGCCTGGGCCTTGTAGGCCTAGTCCAAGATACAGCGTTGACTATAACACTATTTAATCTGGTTATCAGAATATTTTAAGCGCAACATTTTTTTGGTTTATATGTTATACTTACCTGCTCTATGCAGTGGTTTTGCTCAGAGCAGCTCTGATCCTCTTCATTTCGGGGCCCCCACTGGTGCTTCTAGCTCTACCCCCTGGAGCAGTGCCCCCCCCAGAGAAATCCACTTGCTCTGGGGGCACCACTATGTGCTCGCTCCCAAGCCACTGCTCTATGCATCCATTAGACACATAGAGCCACGCCCCCCATCTCCTCATTGGCTTACTGGCTGTGATTAACAGCAGCGGGAGCCAATAGGCTCCTGCTGCTGTCTTAGCCAATGTGGAGGGAGACAGCTGAGGCTATCGTGAACATTCCTGGTATTGGAGGGAGTTTAGGAGAAAAACCTTCAGCCTTTAGAACCAATTTATCTGGTAATTGCGTGGCCATGCAACGCTGTACCCAAACAAAATTTATATCATTTTTTTAAATACAAATAGAGCTTTCTTTTTGCAGTATTTGATCACTGCTGAGTATTTTATTTTTTGCAATATGAAGGAAAAAAGACCAAAAATTTTAGGAAAAAAAACAATATTATTTACTTTCTGCTACAAAAGATATCCAATAAAAAAAGAATCAAATTTCTTCATAATTGTTGGCCAAAATGTATTCTGCTACATACTTTTGATTAAAAAATGTAAATAGGTGTATACTGAATGGTTTGCGTGAAAGTTATACTACTAATGGCGCCAATCAGTGATTTATAGTGGGACAGCGATAGTGCGGCGGGCAATCTGACACTGACAGATGCTGGAGGGAACTGACTACCTGCCACTGACATCACCAGTAACATTAATACAGTGATCAGTGCCAATAATATACACCAGGGGTCTCCAAACTTTCTAAACAAAGGGCCAGTTTACTGTCCTTTAGACTTTAGGGGGGCCGGACTGACCATTGGGAGTAGAAAGTGAGTGGGAAAAAATAATGCCCCATCGTTTGTTTCAATGGAAGTAATTGCGCCTCATTATAGGTGTCAGTTGGAGGAATTGGGCCCCATTGTTGATGTCATTGGGCCCCATAGATAGTGTCATAGGAGGAATTGTGCCAATTCATAGGTGTTAGTGGGGGGGAATTATGCTTTATTGTTGGCATCAATGGATGAACTAGTGCCCCAAGGGCTGGATATAAGTAAGCAAAAGGGCCACATCTGGCCCCCGGGCCGCAGTTTGGAGACCGCTGCTATACACTATACCAGCGTTTCTCTACCAGGGTTCCTTCAGAGGTTTCTAGGGGTTCCCTGAGCAATGAGCAATTTCTTCCTCTCAGATAAGTTCCTACCAACACCATTGATATTTTTAGCTATCTATAAGCGGGTAATCTTTCCCAATGGCCACAAGTGTAAGGAGCATTCTTCCCACTGACCACCACATTAATGCATCACGAGTTGTGGATAAAGTAATTTTTAGCAGGGGTTCCCTCAGACCTGAAAGTTATTTCACGGGTTCTCCTGTGTGGAAAGGGTCGAGAAAGGCTGCACAATACCAATGACACTGGCTGGGAAGGGGTTAACATCTAGGGCAATCAAGGAGTTAAAAGTGTGTCTAACTGTGTAATGTGTATGCAGTGTGCTGCTTTTTACTAACGATCTCTCAATTTATCATCCCTGTTTTTTTACAGAGCTTTGTGTTGTTTACCAACACAGAGCGTTGGGCTGTGATTGCACTCAGCTGATCAGCAGGTCCTGACCATGAATCATTGCTGAAAGGCTCCCTCTGTGTACAATCACAATGGGAGCCAGGCGGGGGGAGCGAATGCGCACCTAGGCAGCGATGTACCGGTACGCCACTTTGCAGACATTGCAGTCACAGTCTGCAGTACATTGCGGGTGGGCGGGAAGCGTTTTGAGTTGATTCATTTTTTCCATCTTTTGTAAACAATTTAACCACTTAATGCCAGGTACTTCCCTACGCTGTTGCACTTTGAATGACAATTGCACGCTCATACAACACTGTACCCATATGACATTTTTATGATTTTTTTGAGACAGATAGAGCTTCCTTTTGCTGGTATTTAATCACCACTGGGCTTTTTATTTTTTTGCTAAACAAACGAAAAAAAGACAAAAAGTTTGAAGGCTGCACTAATGGGCACTGATAGGTGGTACTGATAGGCTGCACTGATGGGCATTGATAGGCTGCACTGATGAGAAGGCACTGACGGACACTTATGAGGCAGCACTGTTTAGGTGGCACTAGGGGGCACTGATGAGGAGGCACTAATATGCGGCACTAATGGGCACTGATCAGCTGCACTGATGGGCACAGATAGTCTGCACTGATGGGCACTGATAGGCTGCACTGATAAGAAGGCACTGATCAGCTGCACTGATGGGTACTGATAGGCTGCACTGATGAGGAGTCACTGATGGACACTGATGAGGCAGCACTGATTAGGTGGCACTAGGGGGCACTGATGAGGAGGCACTAATATGTGGCACTGATAGGCTGCACTGATGGGCACTAATAGGCTGCACTGATGAGGAGGCACTGATGGACACTTATGAGGCAGCACTGATTAGGTGGCACTGATGAGGAGGCACTAATTTGCAGCACTGATGGACACTGATAGGCGGCACTTATGGGCACTGTTGGGCGGCACTTATGGGCACTGACAGGTGGCACTGGGGGGCACTGATGGTGGCACTGATGGGCACTGATAGATGACACTGATTGGCATCACTGATGGGCACTGACAGGCATCACTGATGGGTACTGAAAAGGCAGCACTGATTGCTATCACTGGTGGCACTGACAGGCATCACCGATGGGCATCACTGATCTCCCCTGTGAGGAAAGCCACTGTCAGCGTGAGGAGAGGATTGCCTATAACCGGCACTTCCTAATTACACTGTGATCAGCCGTGAGTGGACACAGCTGCTGACATGGTAAAGGGCCTATGTCATAGGCTCTGTACCATGAACGAGCGGCCCGTTCTGAAGGACGTCATATGATGTCCACTCAGAACGGGAAAGCCACCACCCGGCTGTCACTCTCTTATAGGCCAGGCAAGAAGTGGTTAAGAAAGCTTCATTGTAATCAAATCAATATTATTTTCATCCGTTGTCGGGGCCCCTAGGCCGGTACCTACTCTGCCTATTTGGGGGGAGTTGGGTCCTGCTTTAATCACTACTGGTAATTTACATCGTAAAGACTTATTTTTAAACTAAGAACGTGGAAGTGTGGGATATAATGAACGTTGTAGGACCTCCTATGGTGTGATATCCTGGATTGTGCCTGGAAGAACATCTCTTTTTTTTCTCTATATATTTTTAAACACTGTCTGCAAAACAATAGGTACCTAAACGTTCCTGTATGTGTGAATTACATTTATATTGGATAATTATCTGTGGAGATAATTATCTTAGCTCGGGAGAATAGGAGTAGGGAAGCTATAGCATCGTTTTGACAAGACGTACAATAATTTGCAGAGCACAAAGCCAGATAATGAAATACTTGTTTGTTAATTTATTACAAAGCGGAATGTTATTACCTCTTATTGTCATGGATTACAATGAGCCACTTAGCTGGTGTACTGTTTAGATAATAACGAGCGTTTAAAAGGATAAATTAACTTGGAAAGGGTAAACAGTATAGCAGTTGGAGGATCATATACATGGAGTGACCTTGTCCTAATGTGGACCTTTACCCTCTTTTAGGATTCCCTAATACTATTTTGGACCACCTCCTTTGATGGAATGGCCAGAAAAGGGTTTTTTTTTCTTTCCTTTTTGATCCTCCAGTCCCTTGCTCCCAGATTTCTCAACCAAGGCAAGTAACAGGGCTGGCCCAAGACATTGTGTTGCCTGGGTCCAAGAATGAAAAGTTGCCCCCCCCCCACCCCCCGAAAAAAAAAATCAGCCCGCCGAAAGGCCCCCACATCCATTATTTATATGATGATAATTGAAACTAGAATTCAATTTATAAGGAAGTCAGATTTACATGCAACAGCACCTTGTCTATATGCAAAATTATATGACATACTGTTATGTTCAATTCCAAGGGGTGGGCTAAGGTAGTATATAGACAGGCTAGGGTAGTATATAGACAGGCTAGGGTAGTATATAGATAGGCCAGGGTAGTATATAGACAGACTAGGGTAGTATATAGATAGGCCAGGGTAGTATATAGATAGGCCAAGGTAGTATATAGACAGGCCAAGGTAGTATATAGACAGGCTAGGGTAGTATATAGATAGGCCAGGGTAGTATATAGACAGGCTAGGGTAGTATATAGACAGCCCAGGGTAGTATATAGACAGGCTAGGGTAGTATGACTGATGTAAATGTACATAGTACAGTATCTCACAAAAGTGAGTACACCCCTCACATTTTTGTAAATATTTTAGTCTATCTTTTCATGTGACAACACTGAAGAAATGACACTTTGCTACAATGTAAAGTAGTGAGTGTACAGCTTGTATAACAGTGTAAATTTGCTGTCCCCTCAAAATAACTCAACACACAGCCATTAATGTCTAAACCACTGGCAACAAAAGTGAGTGCACCCCTAAGTGAAAATGTCCAAATTGGGCCCAAAGTGTCAATATTTTGTGTGGCCACAATTATTTTCCATCACTGCTTTATCCCTCTTGAGCATGGAGATTACCAGAGCTTCACAGTTTGCCACTGGAGTCCTCTTCCACTCCTCCATGATGACGTCGTGGAGCTGGTGGATGTTAGAGACCTCGCGCTCCTCCACCTTACGCTTGAGGATGCCCCACAGACACTCAGTAGGGTTTAGGTCTGGAGACATGCTTGGCCAGTCCATCACCTTTACCCTCAGCTTTTTTAGCAAGGCAGTGGTCGTCTTGGAGATGTTTTTGGGGTTGTTATCATGTTGGAATACTGCCCTGCAGCCCAGTCTCCTAAGAGAGGGGATCATGCTCTGAATTATCGGCCAATATCGCTTATAGATAATGACATAAAGCTGTTCACTAAAGTAAAGGTTTACAGAGCAGTGGATGTGATTTCCCTTCTGCGTTCTGACTGGTCGGGGGGCCCTCCTCAGCAGGGGATGCTCCTATCTATCGATTGGCAAAAAGCATTCGACACTGTCTCCTGGGCATACATGTTTAAGGTGCTGAAGGCATAGGGATTCGGTCCATTTTTTTTACAATCATTGATCGCCCTCTACTCACAACCCCAAGCCAAGGTGAAACTGATGGGCTTCCATTCGACTCCTTTTAGGATAGAACGAGGAACGCGTCAGGGATGTCCCCTATCCCCGTTACTCTTTGCCATAGCTATTGAGGCGGCAGCAGTGGCCATTCGTAAAAACTCGAACGTTCGGGGGGTACTATGCGGGGCCGTAATGCATAAATGCGCATTATTTGCGGATGACATGTTGCTGTTCATCACATCGCCAGTTACGTCCCTACCGAATATAATTAAGATCCTGAAGGATTTTGGCAGGGTGTCAGGGCTCAGAGTTAATGAGACTATGAATATTAATATCCCTAATGCCACGCTGCCCCAAATAAAGCAATCGTTTCCCTTCCTTTGGCTGGACACGGCCCTCCCATACTTGGGTGTAAATCTGACCCCATTATACACATCTCTATACGCGGCAAACTACCCTGAGTGCTTTTGGCGACTAGGGCGGATGCTAGATGGCTGGGCCCATTGTGATCTCTCGTGGTTGGGCAGGGCACACGCGGTCAAAATGACTTTATTACCGAAGCTCCTCTATTATTTTAGGTCCTTGCCCATACCGATCCCCAGGACAGACCTACTAAGGTTTCAGTCCAAAGTTCTGGCATTCATTTGGGGCACGAAAGGGCATAGATTGGCGAGGGCCACTCTCTTTGCTACTAGGCGGATGAGGGGCTTGGGGATACTTGACTTAATAACATACTACAAAGTTGCCCATTTAGTGCGATTGTCAGTGGTATATTCCCATCGTGAGAAGCCAGGCTGAGTCCAGTTGGAGCGTTTGGCAACCCCTAACCACACGTTAGATTACCTGCTATGGCGTCCATTTAAAGATAGACCCATTATAGGGGCCCCCACTCTTTCGCATTCACTCGCTTTGTGGGATCGCCTTCTTACAAACACATACTTGGTCTCCCCGTACACTCCCTTAGCACACTTGTTCCACAACCCAGACTTTCCCCCTGGTATGGAAATAAGAGCCTTTAAGTGGTGGACGGATAAAGGCCTTTATCGTATTGGCTTTTTTTACACATAAAGGCCCATTTACACTGTCCTGAAGATGCCCACATCGGAGAGATTTCGGTTCTTTCAAATCGCACATTCACTTGATCTCCATGGTAGATACTCCCCCCACACTAACTGCTTATGAAAAATGGTGTACAGATGATGGAGGCTCCAGAGGAGGCATCACCGTGATATACGGGTTGTTGCTTTCCCCCTCCCGGAAACAGCCATATATGCTGGCGTGGGAGAAAGACCTACAGGGAGAAGTAGATCTGGGGCCTGGTCGGATAGATTGCTCCTAAGTCCTAACATACAAGGGAATCATGAATATCTCCCTAGTAGAGGCAGGCAGTAGAGGCAGGCCTTAAGGTCCTGACGAGGTGGTACTTGGTGCCAGCACATCTGGCAAGGATGTACCCGACGGCATCTTCTGCATGCTTCCGGGATATGACTTGCAGGGGTCTATGCTTCGCACATGGTGGGAATGCCCTAAAAGTTTTTGGAATAAGGCATTTTCGGTGCTCCGCAAGGTGATCGGACTCCCGATTGAACAACGCCTGAGTCTGGCATTGCTTAATGACATTCCCACAGAATGGCTAAGACACTTGAAACGCCTTTCGTGTTTTATTTTACTGGCCGCTAAAATCACCATAGCAGGGGCATGAAAGACCCATTCAGTATCCTTTAACAGATTTAGGCATAAAGTATCTTGGATAATGACACATGAAAAAATAGCATTATTACAGCCAAAGGCAATTCGAACGAATGTGGGAGCACTGGGCGGAATTCGCACACATTCCACTCTCCGCACTCTAGGATGGTGAGTGGGTGGACGCCCTCCACTTGGTGTTAGTTGAGCGCTCCTCGCGGCCCGGTTTTCCACTTCTTTCTCTTCACATCTTCACTCCCCCATTCTTCCACTCTATCTTCCTATTTCCCTCCCTAATCTTCTCTCTTTATTTTCTAATTTTTCTCCTTTATCGAGCTTTCAACTTCTCTTTGTATCTCTACCTCTCTTTACAGTTTTTACTGAGTTTTTTTGATTGTTTTACTCTGTCTAAAGTTGTAAGCCTAAGGCAATGGCGTCCGTGCCTTTCAGTGGTGGAGTCCACAGTCAAGCAGATTCGCTTTTAGTATATAATGTCTTTCTGGTGGGATAAGGAACCTGGGCTGATGCTATGGAGTAAAATAGTTTGCAAAGTGAACAAACAAAAGAAAAATCGTCATCAAATGATTACAATGACTCTTTAAATCACCTTTGGCTTAACAAAAACAGCATTATTTGGAAATGGTACTCTAATAACACACACAATCTTTGATATCAGCGATATGTGTACAGTTAGAATTCGACTGGAGTTCAACGCAAAATTCAATTGGAATTTCAATTGGAATTTCGGAGAAATTTTGTTTTGTTATTTAGAGCATTCAGTAAAATTTGTTTTTTTACTGTAATTCGGGTATTCAGATATATCTGAATCTCCGAATAACGAAAAATTTGTCCGAATATTAACCGCACATGTCTAGAGATCAGCGACTTATAGGGGACTGTGATATTGCGGTGGATAAACTGGACACCTAACTGAGACTTTTGAAACTTTTTTTTGGGGACCAGGGACATTATTGCAGTGATCAGTGCTAAAAATATGCATTGTAATTGTACTAATGACACTGGCTGGGAAGGGGTTAATATCAGGGACGATTGAAGGGTTAACTGCGTGCCTAGCCAGTGTTTTACTACTGTGGGGCAGGTATTTTGACTAGAGCATTGGTCTCCAAACTACCGCCCGGGGCCCGATGTGGCCCTTTGCTTGCCTTTATGTGGCCCTTTGCTTGCCTTTATCTGGCCCTTGGGGCACTATTCCTCCCACTGTCACCAACTATGGGGCATTATTCCTCCCATTGATATCAGTGATGGGGCACTATTCCACCCACTGACACCAATGATGGGGCACTATTCTTCCCACTGATACCAATGATTGGACACTATTCTTCATGCTGACACCAATGATGGGGCACTATTCCTCCCACTGATACCAATGATTGGACACTATTCTTCATGCTGACACCAATGATGGGGCACTATTCCACCCACTGATACCAATGATTGGACACTATTCTTCATGCTGACACCAATGATGGGGCACTATTCCACCCACTGATACCAATGATTGGACACTATTCCCCCCACTGATACCAGTGATGGGGCACTATTCCCCCCATTGATATCAGATATGGGGCACTATTCCTCCCTCTGACACCAATGATGGGGCACTATTCCTCCCATTGATATCAGATATGGGGCACTATTCCTCCCACCGATACCAATGATGGGGCACTATTGCTCCCACTGACACCAATGAAGGGTACTATTTCTCTCATTGATTCCAAAGAAGGGCACTATTCCTCCCACTGATACCAATGGTGGGGCTCCATGCCTTTCATGGACACCAATGATGGGGAACAATTCCTCCCATTGATATCAGTGATGGGGCACTATTCCTCACACTGACACCAATGAAGGGTACTATTTCTCTCATTGATTCCAAAGAAGGGCACTATTCCTCCCATTAAAACCAACAATGGGGCAGCATTCTTCTCAATGACATCAAAAATGGCATTGTTTACTCTCATACTTCCCAATGACACCCAGACATTTTCTACTCCCAAAGGCCATAGTCCGGCCCCCCTAAAGTCAGAAAGTTTGGAGACCCCTGGACTAGAGGAAGGCATAGATCTGTGTCCTAGTTCAGCATTTTGCCTGTGTACAGAGCGATCAGCGGGTGCCGGTAGACATCGGGTCCGCCGGACCCACTGATCTGCAAGGCACCGGCGGTGCGCACTCGTGCCCGATACCCGGAAGTGTGGGATTGCGTAAAAGTGCTATAGGGTGGTCAGCAATAGGTTAAAATTATTATTATAATGTTGCTAAAATGGGGGAAAACAGGAAATATACGCAGATTAAACTTCAGCTTTAAACAAAGTTTCCTGCGCTGCCGGTGCCGGAGTGCGCTTCTGTCATCCCGAATGGCGCCTTTTTCATGTTGCTGAAGACTTCATCACTTTACGCAATTGCGAGAGTGAATTTGTTGCCACAGCAACGCCCCGGCATCGCTGTTTACTCATCCAAAGTGTAGCACCTAGTTAGCCATGGATACACTGAGATCGCCGCCATCTCTAGGTAGCGAGACCGAAATAATTCAATTTTCCCAGAGCTTGCTTTTATGATGCGATTCAAGCTCGGTATTAGCGTATCCGCGAACCTTTGACAGGGGTGGCAGCAAAAGGCATATTTTGCAGATACTTCATGTCAATTAGAGTTCTTTCTCTTTCGTGAAATAATCATGCTTGACAGATTAAGGACAAGCTGCAAGAGAAAATCGTTTAATTGGTGCCCTTCTATTTTGTAGAAGAGGGGAAAAAAAAAATCTCAATACAGAGAATATATAATATATTCTGCACGCCGCGCGAGTGCCGGTGCATAAAAGATGCATTAGCTGGGAGATTTAAATGTATGACATATTCCTATTATGTGCAAGGAAATGCTGCACACAGGAAGGCTTGTGAAATGTTAGAATCATTTTATGATTAACGTCTAATGACAAATAGAAGGACTGCAAAACATAGACCACTGCCTTGTTTGGAGGGAATGCAAGATGTAATATTTAACGCACAGTCAAATGCGGAGCCAACGCACTGTAATTAGTGGGGATATAAGTCACAGGGCAACGTATTTCATGTGCTCCTTATGAAAGCTGCATTTTTATGACAGTCTATTGAAAAAAAAAAAAGTAAAATTACAGTAGAATTCCAGGTTTAATTTCACTTTAACCACTTCAGCTCTGGAAGATTTACCCCCCCCCCCCTTCCTGACCAGGCCTTTTTTTGCTACTGCGTTATTTTAACCGACAATTGCGCGGTCGTGCGACGTTGTACCCAAATAAAACTGATGTCCTTTTTTTTACCCCAACAAATAGAGCTTTCTTTTGGTGGTATTTGATCACCTCTGCGTTTTTTATTTTTTGCGCTATAAACAAAAAAGACCAACAAATTTGAAAAAAAAATATATGTTTTACTTTTTGCTATAATACATGTCCAAAAAAAAAAGAAAACAAGCCTAATTTCTTCATCAGTTTAGGCCGATATATATTCTACCTATTTTTGGTGAAAAAATCCCAATAAGCGTATATTGATTACATCCGCATGGTGATTTCTGAAGGTATAACTGGAAATTGTCTGTAGAGGTTCCTTGTTCAAATTTGCTGTTGTATTTGAAGTCAATCTAAACATGTGCCATATTGTATTATAGAATTGTGAATCTCCCAATTACGGCCCCTGAAGAAGGGAATCTCCTGAAACGCGTCGGGCCAAGGAGTGTCCACAAAGCTACAATTGCCAGACGTATTTGTAAAATATGTGTATCCATATATTGTTTTAAATGAAATGTAATACAGCAATCGCATTATTTTAATGTATATCATTAAATCTTTACAATTTTATATATTATGATTTATTATTCAGTTTGCCTGTAAAAATCCCAATCCCACGTGAGGGGATCCCACCCAACAAGTTGTTTAAAAAGGGATGACGGCAACAGGGTTTACTCCCCTAGGTGGTGTTTCTAACAATTAACAATAAGCATATATTGATTGGTTTGCGCAAAGGTTATAGCGTCTACAATAGGGGATCGATTTATGGCATTTTTATTATTTTTTTTTTTTTTATTAGTAATGGTGGCAATCTGCAATTTTTAGTGGGATTGTGATATTGAGGTGGACAGATCAGACACTTTTGACACTTTTTGGGGACCAGTGACATTCATACAGCGATCAGTGCTATAAAAATGTATGGATTACTGTACTAATGTCACTGGCAGGGAAGGGGTTAACATCAGGGGCGATCAAGGGGTTAAATCTGTTCCCTGGGAGGTGTTTCTAACTGAAGACTAAAGCCTCGTACACACGGGGCGACGAATGTATACAACAGGTCGTACTAACGACCGTTGTATGCGATATCGACCGTTCGTATGCGCGATTTGAACAGTCGAACATGCGACGGTCGTACAAGGGAGTTGTATGAGCAAACTAGAAAACTTGGTCGTACCAACAAGCGCTCATACGACCGTTGTATCGTGTGTACAGAGCAGTTGGTACAACAAGTTGTATTGTGCAAAACACGCATGCTCAGAAGTCAGGAACGGCCGGATGCTAATTACATGCACCTGAACGTTCTTTCTGCGGTCGTACGATCGTGTAGTGCAGTCAGTATGCAAGTGACATTATCCAACATACGATTTGCGACGATCGTATGTAAGATCGTCGTCCCGTGTGTACAAGGCTTAAAGATTAGGTGTATACCGCGCTACTTTCCCTTATATGCGGCAGCTGGCACAACAACTGACAAGTTGTGAAAATACAAAAAGAAAAAAACAAAAGTGCCGCACAAAAAACTCTATGTAAATATTCTATGAATAAACAGGAATAAACTTTCTGCTATAAAACATTCCCAATAAAAAAATGTAAAAAATGTAATTTCTTCATCAATTTAGGCCAAAATGTATTCTGCTACATATTTTTGGTAAAAAAAAAAAAAAAAATCCCAATAAGCGTATATAGATTGGTTTGTGCAAAAGTTATAACGTCTAAAAACTATGGGATAGATTTATGGCATTTTTATTTAATTATTTTTTTACTAGTAATAACGGCGAGCAGCGATTTTTAGCGGGACTGCGACATTGCGGCGGACAAATCGGACTCCTAACTGACACTTTTGACACTTTTTGGGGACCAGTGACACCAATATAGTGATCAGTGCTATAAAAAAAATGCACTGTCACTGTACTAATTACGCTGGAAAGGAAGGGGTTAACATCAGGGGTGATCAAAGGGTTAAGGCTTCATTCACATGGGCGTTTTTTGACGCCACGTTTCTTGGCGTTTTTTGCAGCTCTCCATGTTAGTCAATGGCCCAATAAAAACGCTGATGTTTTTGAGCTGTAGAGGGCATTGGCGTTAGGGAGCTGAAAGTAGAACCCGCGGCCAGCGCGTTCCAAGGCTGTAACGTTTTTGACGTCGCAAAACGCTCACTAATGCTCACTAATGCCGTGCCAACGTTAACCGGCGTTTTTGACGCTGACATTTTTAGGTTAAAAAATTGCACAGGTTTTTTTTTTTTTTTTTTTTTTTTTTTAAACGTCTATTGACGCCGACGCTCACTAACGCTCATTAACGCCGATGCAAAATGCCGAAAAAAACGCAGATTTTTCCTTGACGTTGGGCCAGACATTTTGTTTATTTTTTTTGCATACGCCTGTGTGTATGAGGCCTAAGTGTTTTCTAACTGTGTGGGGGAGGTGCTTTGACTGGGGGAAGACAGAGATCCATGTCTCTGCTTTGCAGAAACACAAGATCTCCACCTTCCCCTCTGGCTGAATGGCGGTCTGCCTTGTTTACATCCTCAGAACGATCGGCGGGTCCCGGCGGACATCGCATCTGCCGGACCCGCTGATTGGCTCCCGCTGTGTCCAATCACAGTGGGAACGGGTCGCTGGTGGTGTGTGCGCCCCAGACCCCATGCACTAAATCACATACAGGTACGTGATTTTGCGCAGGAGGGCCGCCCTGCTGCAGTATATCTGTGTGGTGCAGTCCAGGAGTGGTTAAAGTAGAATTCCAGGTTTAATTTCACTTTAACTCATTCGATCCGGTCAAGCTGACCCAAGCTATTTCCATTACAGAACGATGCATCTGCTGGGTTCAGGGCCACCATTAAAAAGCATGGGGCACCATACAACCTTCCAATAGTCCCTGCCGGTAATGCAACAAGTCACCCCATTACCTGCCTGGAGTTTGCAATGTTCTCCCTGTGCCTGCGTGGGTTTCCTCTTGGTACTCCGGTTTCCTCCCACACTCCAAAGACATGCTGGTAGGTTAATTGGCTCCTGACTAAATTGGCTCTAGTATATGAATGTGAGTTAGTGACCTGAGATTGTAGACCCCCTTGAGAGCAGGGATTGAGGTGAATGTACAATATATATATATATATGTAAAGCGCTGCGTAAATTGATGGCGCTAAGTACCTGTAATAAATAAATAATTAAACACGCAAGGCTCCTATTCTCCGTCTACTCCTCCTTCCTGGGTCATCTCATGGCTTTCAGTGCCATTTCTACGCTGATGTCACCCAAACCTATCCCTCTACCCCTCAGCTCTCTCCATCAGTCTCCTCACGCAGCATCACCAACCTACTAACCAACATATCAGCCTGGATGTCACACCACTTCCTAAAACTCAACCCATCCAAAACCAAACTCATAATATTCCCTCCCCATGTGCCCCTACTCTGATTTCTCTGTCAAGATTGACAGCTCAACTATGGACCAACTATGAACCCATTCCCTCGCGCCAAGGTTCTCGGTGTAATCCTGGACTCTGAACTCTCCTTTTGGCCCTACGTCCAATCACTGTCCAAAGCTTGCCACCTCAACCTCCGCAACATCTCCAAAATATGCCCCATTGTAACCAATAATCATGCATGCACTTCCGTACTACCTCTACCTAACTGTGAACTTCTGTGTGCTGTATGTAGTGGGTGCTGCTCGCATACTGATGGGTTCCTGCACGTAAGCTGAGTTATTTAAGTAGTAATTATGCTCATGCCCATGCGGGAAAACATGGTCTTCACATGGGTGTACACTTGACCTCTTCCCGTCCGCGCTATAGCCGAAAAAGACAGCTATCGCGCGGACCTAAATTGCTGGGAGGGCGTCCATGTACTGTATGTCTCCCTGTGCATGTGCTGCCTACGCACACCCTGCGCTCTCATCAGCAAGGCCATGGGACTCAGCTGATCACAGTTCGGAGTAAGGGGCCGATCCAGGCCCTTTGCCATGTGATCAGCTGTCAGACAGTGACAGCTGATCACATGATGTAAACAGAAGCAGTAATCTGCTTTTTTTAGCTATCAGCGTGAGGAGAAAAAAAAAAAAGCTGATTACTGGCGTGTGTAAATGGGACATTGGTCCCACACATGGACGCCCACTGCTGCTAAGCAGTTCTCACCAGTGCCACCTTCCAGTGCCCACCAGTGCCACCTAACAGCGCATATCAGTACTGCTAACCAGTGACACCTACCAGTGCCCACCAGTACCACCTATCAATGCCCACCAGTGCCACCTATCAGTGCCCATCAGTGCTGCCAATCAGTGCCACCTATGAGCGCTGCCTGTTAGTGTCACCCACCAGTGCCTATCAGTGCCACTTATCAGTGCCCTTCAGTGCCACCTCATCAGTGCCTCTTGATCAGTGCCCACCAGTGCCCCCTCATCAGTGCCCATCAGTGCCACCTATCAGTTCCCATCAGTGCCGCCTTATCAGTGTCTATCAGTGCAGCTTCATCAGTGCACATCAGTGAAAGAGAAAAACCTGTTTTCACAATTTTATAACAAGCTATGAAAAATGTTTTGGTTTTTTTTTCCCAAAAAATAAAAACCCCAGTAGTGATTAAATACCACCACAAGAAAGCTCTATTTGTGTTAAAAAAAATGATAAAAATTTCACACAGTACAGTACAGTACAGTGTGGCATGGTAACGCAATTGTGATTCAAAGAGTGACAGCTCTGAAAGGTAAAAAAATTGGCGTGGGCAGGAAGGAGGTTTAACAAGGGCATGCAACCCCTGACAGGCAGCTCCATTTTTTTTTACAATTTTTTAAAATAACTTTTTTTAGAAATTTTTAATTATTTTTTGCATTTTTTTTCACAATGCTGTTTGGCTTTGGTAAAATATCAGGGGTAAGGGAATTGAGGGCATATATTCCAAATCCTTTCTCTGCAGCCTCAGTGTACTGTAAATTGATGAACAGGATGAGCTCTGTGAAGAGGCACCTGGGGGGATTGGTTCCTCTGTGACTTTCCCACCAGTGGGAGGGAGAGGAGGAAAAGCTGGCTTTCAGGTGGCTGTAATTGCCCCCCCCACCACACTGATCAACCCGTCCTGTTCATTGACTGATTCCCCCTGCTGCCAGGGCCCCCTCATTGAACTAATGGGGCCCTGGCCCTGTACAGGAGGCCCAGCTGTACCCCCTTATCAGCAGTCCTTCCATAGGGCTCCATACACCTGGGGCCCCTGGGCACTACCCATGCTTTGACACAGTCCTGAATCTTGTAAAAATAATTTTACTAGAACCATTTCTACTAAAGTTTCTAAAAACAGCTCTTTAAAAAGTACATTGAATATTTTAAAAGGAAACCAAAGTCTTTTAGGACTGAAACACATTTTTCTACTGTGGTGTGTGATGGTAACACGTGTGTTACTGAAAGGTTATACAGTATGCCTTAGTGCATTGTGGTGCCATTCATTTTGTCTATCTATATGTACAATATATAAGTGCACTTTACAACAAGCTTGTTTGTGAGCTGACACCATAATGTATTCATGTTTTACACCATAACCAGTCGGGAGTCATTGCAGCACCCGCCTAACCATATAGTTGATTCCAGTATGATGGGCGAAAGGAATATACTCCATATCAATGCAGTAAGGCAATGCAGCTCCGACACACATGTAGGCAGGTGCCTGTATAAAGTTATTATAGTGAAACTAACTACAAGTTACTTACCAGTTGGTACTTGGTCCCCGCCAGGATTAATAAATTCCTCCCACAATATCCACCCCTTTGCTTCCGTGGCTGCAATGACGAGGGCTCGTACCTCCATATCTGGTGGGACTGTGCAATCTGTCTGGTCAGAGATCTTTGAGATCCTTTCAAAACTTTTTGACACACCTCCACAGCCAGACCCTACTGTGGCCCTCCTGAATGGCAAACCCACGCCACTAACTCACCCCCAATTTAAACTTACTCTAAGTCACTACTGCAGCTAAGCAAACCATAGCTAGAGCTTGGAAATCCACCTCCCTATGCATACTTGCAACAAAACACAGAATTACCCAAGCAATGATCCACGCCAAACTAGAAGCTGCGTTACTTGACAAAGTTCCTAAATTTGAGCACCTTTGGAATCCCTGGGTAACCCACTTCCTTCCCCTTGGTTTCAATAAAACCTTACTACGCCCATGATACCTTTAGCTCGTAGTAAAAAAATGTGTAAAAATCCGCGCAATCTGAGTTTAGTAACTACCCAGCTAATAATGGACATAAATATTCAGCAGCTGTGCACAAGGTCATACATCAGAACAAAGTCGACGACTTATAAATACAGGTAATAATCGACCCATCAATGATTTGAGTCTAACGCGCCTAAAAATGTGTAAAAAAATGATGCTCGATTTCCATAGTACCCGCATCATTCCAAAATAACTTTGGTTCCCCTTCCTTCACCCAATGGGTCCCTAAGGTTTCCACGAGTTTAAATCCTTGAAACAGTTCATTGCGTCGAAGATCAAACCGCACCTAGTAACGAACCCATTAAGACACAAAACAACGTTCATACGTATCCCTCCACCTAAAGGTTCGAGATCGATACCAAACGAATCGACGTCATCACTGAATC
>BLSH010304506.1:1661993-1672177 GCA_018402905.1 Glandirana rugosa | reverse complement strand
TGTAATATCTCTAATTTCTGCTATCTGTCCTCAGAGCAACAGCACAGACAGCAGTAGTAAAGTAATCTATCTCAGGATGCAGGATCAGGTCTTAAAATGTCTCAAATCTGTCCCTCAAGCTTTCAGCTTCCTTTCCCTACACTAACCCAAGGAGCATGTGACTGCAGCACTGTGACTCCAGCTTATAAAGAGGCTGGGTCACATGATGCACTGGCCAATCACAGCCATGCCATTAGTAGGCATGGCTGTGATGGCTTCTAAGGGCAAACCAGTGAAACGCTTGTTGATTGGCTGCCCTGCAGCTTCTCAACACGTGGAGTAAAATAGCAGAACCCCGGACCGAACCCGAACGATTTTTGAAATGTCCGGGTCCGTGCCACGGACACCCGAAAGTTCGGTACGGACCCGAACGTTACAGTCCGGGTTCGCTCAACACTAATTTTAAGAACTCGGAAGCTGGGAGTTAAGCCATGAATAAACAGTGAACATTACAAGTAACCATTATGGTTAAGAAGAAGTAAACAGAGAGAAGGAGAAGCAGCCATCCGGCAGACGACGGGGTGGCAATGGCTGGTGACAGGGATTCTGGCAGTGAGGGATAGGCTAATACTTCATACACCCCACTTAGCGGAAAGGTCTCCATGTTGGAGCCCACTGCGGTACAGACCACTCCTAGGGACCAAACCTGTGAATCACTGCTAACAGAGCTAAAAAAAAGTCCTGGGTGGCTTAACTCCAATGTAAAAATGCATATAAAAAATGCATATAAAAGCAAATGAGAAGGCCTTCAAAAAAATACAAGGCTGAGGGGTCATCGTCTGCATTCCAACTTTACAAAGAATGCAATAAGAAATGTAAGGGTGCAATCAGGGCGGCTAAGATAGAACATGAAAGGCACAGGATGATGAAGGGAATCTGATTACAAATGACGGAGAGATGGCAAAGGTTTTGAATTTATTTTTCTCCTCAGTCTTCACAAAAGAAACAGGGGGGATTCAGTAACCAAGACTGCAATGTTTATCCTCACAACATGTCACAGGATGCGCCCTAATGGCTAACAGAGGATAGAATTAGAAATAGACTTGAAAAACTTAACATTAATAAGTCATCGGGACCAGATGGCTTGCACCTGAGGGTCCTCAAGGAGCTCAGTCAAGTGATTGCCAGACCATTGTTCCTAATTTTCTTGGACAGTCTACTGACTGGTATGGTACCAGCTGATTGGAGAAAAGCCAATGTAGCACCAATATTTAAAAATGGGCCGAAATACCTCCCTGGGAACTACAGACCAGTTAGCCTAACATCAATAGTCTGCAAGCTCTTGGAGGGGATGATTAGGGACTATATACAAGAATTTAGTAATAAAAATGGTATTATTAGCAGTAATCAGCACGAATTCATGAAGAATCGTTTTTGCCAGACCAATCTATTAACCTTCTATGAGGAGGTGAGCTGTCATCTAGATAAGGTCTAGGAAGGCCGGTAGATGTGGTGTATCTGGTTTTGCAAAGGCATTCGATACAGTTCCCCATAAATGTTTACTGTACAATCTAAGGTCTATCAGCATGGACCAAAGGGTGAGTACATGGATTGAAACTGGCTACAGGGGCGAGTCCAGAGACACTGGTAGAGGCGCTGCTGAGTCCAGAGGGTGGTGATAAATGGGGAATACTCTGAATGGTTTGGTGTGGAAAGTGGGGTCCCCCCAGGTTTCTGTCCTGGGACCAATTCTATTTAACTTATTCAAAACGATCTGGAGGATGGGATAAACAGCTCAATCTCAATAGACGATACTAAGCTAAGCAGGGCAATAACTTCTACGCAGGATGTGGAAACCTTGCAAGAACAAATTAATGGGGTGGGCAACTACAGGGCAAATGAGGTTTAATGTTGAAAAATATAAAATAATGCATTTGGGTGCCAAAAATATGAATTCAATCTACTCTCTAGGGGGAGAACATCTGGGGGAATCTAGGATCAAAGCCTTGGATGCTCTTATCAACCTGGCTATCCAGATAGACCGGCGTCTCATGGAACGCAGAATGGAGAGATCCTCTGGAACCACACGTCTTACCTGCATGATGCCCGTGTGTCCAGTTATCCTGCTCCGGCCTTCCCTGCTCCTGCAGCCTCCACATCCACATCCGCCCCTCCGGACTATACTGAGCCGATGCAAATAGGGCTCCTTTGTCCTTCACTCACCCCCGAAGAGAGACAGCGACGCCGCTCCCACAAACTGTGCCTGTACTGTGGACAGCCTGGACACTTTGTGCGAACTTGCCCAGCCAAGCTCGGTAAGTGTCCTACAAGGGGCATCCAGGAAGAACCCCCTGCTTCCAGTAATGTCTCTCATTTTATTCTCTTGATTTCCTTACAGCTTTCTGGAGGAAGTGTCCAAATACCAGCAATTATTGATTCCTGGGTATGTAGCTGCTTCATGGATCAAACCTTTGCTGCCCAACACCAGATCCCCCTTCATCCCAAGGCACACAAGATGACCGTCTGCCTAGCAAATGGAACTACCATCAAGTCCGGCACCGTCACTCACGAGACACTCCCAATACCTGCTAGGACGGCTGACGGCCACCAAGAGCTACTCATCTTGGATGCCATCGCAACCCTCTCTTTCCTGTTATCCTCAGCCTACCCTGGCTTAGGGCACATAGCCCCTGCATTAACTGGACCACCGGGGATATCCAGTTCTTGTCCATCTACTGCTCTCCCCACTGTCTGCAGCAAGCCCAGGAAGTCGGCCCTACGCTACTTAGTCAATGATTCCATTGGTCTTCAGAGACTCAAATGGCTTTTTAAGCTTTAAAAAAGCTCTTCACCTCTGCACCTATATTGAAGCATCCGGACTCATCGCTGCCTTACATACTGGAGGTAGATGCATCTGGGACTGCCGTAGGAGCAGTACTATCTCAGAGACAAGGTTCCAAAGCCCTGCTCCACCCTGTCGCCTTTTTCTCCTGCAAACTCACAGCACCAGAAAATAACTATGATGTGGGGGACAGGGAGTTATTGGCCAGCAATCCACCCTAGAAGAATAGCGATACCTTTTGGAAGGGGCTGCACATCCCATCTTGGTCTATACAGACCATAAAAATCTCGAGTAACTCAGAACAGCTAAGAGACTAAAACCACGCCAAGCCCGCTGGGCACTCTTTTTCTCTCGCTTTCAATTCCACATTACGTACAGGCCTGGGTCAAAGAATGTCAAACCGGACGCTCTGTCTCTAATGTTCCATGATCCTGAAACTACTGTTCCCGCGGACACCATTCTTCATCAACTAAATTTTCTACTGTCCCAGGAAGACCTGCTCTCGCAAATCAGGCGGACCTTTGCTGGCTTCTCTGGACCATCAGATCAGGGATTACTAGCAAGGGACAGCTTACGGTGGCATGGCAATCAGATTTTCATGCCAAAAGAACAATGATCAACTGTTCTTAAGCTTTGTCACAAACACAAATTAGCTGGACATTTTGGTGCTAGGAAAACTGCTGAGCTAGTGCTACATTCATTCTGGTGGCCTTTCGTTGGGGAAGATTGCCAGAGATAGGTCAGCTTTTGCCCCACTTGTGCAAGAAATAAGACCAGTAAGGCCAAAGCTTGGAGCCTTCTAAACCCGCTCCCTGTAGCCGAACGGCCCTGGTCCAGGACAGCAATGGACTTTATTGTTGAGCTGCCTCATGCTGAAGGATACAACACCATCTTTGTGGTCATTGACCGGCTAATGAAAATGGCACAATTCCTTCCTATGAAGGGCACTCCCACTGCCGCTGAGACAGCGGAAATCTTCATAAAGGAGATAGTTCGTCTTCATGGAATTCCAACCAACATAGTGTCAGACCGTGGGGCCCAGTTCACTTCCTGGTTCTGGAGAGCACTCTGTTCAGCCCTGGAAATTGAGTTGTCCTTCTCTTCTGCATATCACCATCAGACGAATGGTCAAACCGAGAGGACAAATCAAATATTGGAACAATAGCAACAGGCTTTTTGTCCTTCTCGCAGGATGATTGGGTTTCTGTGTTACCTCTGGCAGAATTTGTCTGCAATAACACCGTACATTCTGCTACCAAACAGTCCCCGTTCTGGTCAAACTACAGCTATCACCCCACATCTCTACCCAGCGTGACACCTGAAAGTGTGGTACCAGCCGTACACGAAACCAAAAATTTTTGCGGGTAACACTCTCCAGAACACAGGAACATGTTAAAAACGCCTTTGACAAAAAAAGACGAAGAGAGTTGGAGCTTCTGCCCGGCGATCAGGTTTGGCTGTCAGCTAGGAACTTAAAAATGTCCTGTCCTTCAAAGAAGTTGGGGCCTAAATTCATCGGGCCCTTCCCAAAAAGGATTAATCGGATAGCGTATAAACTGGATCTTTCCCCTTCTTTACGCATCCACCCAGTTTTTCACATCACGTCATTAATACCAGTGACCCCTTTCCAGATAGAACTTCTCCGCAAGCACCGATTCTGATAGATGGAGAAGAGGAATGCAAAGTTGAGGCCATTTTGGATTGCAGGAAAAGGGGCGGTTCCTTGCAGTACTTGGTGAAATGGAAAGGATATGGGCCTGAGGAGAACTCCTGGGAACCTGACGCAAATACCCATGCAGAAGAACTGATTGCCTCCTTTAGGAGAAACCTGTCAGCAAGGAACGCCCGCCTGGGCATCCGGAGGCTGCCCCTTGGGGGGGCAATGTCAGGAATCAATGGCTGTAAATCCTGCAAATCAAGCTGGAATGCTCTTGCCTGTGCGCAGGCGTACGCTGAAGCACGTGTGCATGCAGCAGGTGCGCGCACGGGTGCGCCCGCGGCAGGTGCGCGCCGGCATTGGCACCAAATGGCCTATTTAAACCAGCAGCAACGTAGAGCCGATGCTGTCCGTTCTACAGCATTTAGTGTGTCTGACATTTCTGATTACCTGTTTCGGTATCCTGTGACCCGGCTTGCCTGACCTTGTTTGGTATCTGCCTGCACTGACCCCCGGCTACCCACGACCACTATTCTGCCTGACTCCTTGCACCGCTGCTGCCAGCCCGTTAACGAACCTTGCTTGGACTTGACTACTCTTCTGCCTACTCCTTCAGTACCCTGCACCTCCAGCCAGTTGCCGACCCAGCCTGTACCACCGCTCTACTACTCTGCATGAGCCACAGTGGGACATCTCACACTACCATCAGTGACCAGTCCAGCCCTCATGCCATCCTGCACTCCCGAACCACCTGTCTGCTCTATCAGGGGTTCCCAAATCAGGGTCGTAAGAGTGGTTGCTCCCTGCACAAGTCAGACTCCACCACCAGGAGCATGACAGATACTGTCATCCATGGCCTCTTTAGGAATCGATCACAGAATTGCTGTGACACATTCTTGGATTTGCCGCCACGTCCGCAAATCGAGCACCTTTCATGATGCTCTTCAGGCAGGGAAACAGAAAGAAGTCGTGGGGAAGACAGTAAACACCATTCCATCGATTGCGGCTTGGATTCTGGATCAAACTAGTAGTACCAGGTCTCATCCCCTGTGACGAAGGTTTGCAGGAAGGATGGATCCTGGTCACACATGGTAATGAAATCCCCAGAAGTTTCCATCCGTTTTGCTTTCCATTCATCAGCTTGTGCGGCACAAACCAGAAGCAGATCTTCCACTTACCCAAATCTTTGCAGACTTATGGTGAGCACCATGTGCTTGCTAATGCTCAATTCCTCCTCCATCAATCGTAGAGTCAGTCACCAATCTTGTGCCAGGATTTGTAGCACTCGCGCAATCGTGTCTGGGGTTCTTCTTGTCAACGGCTGACCCAAACGTGGCTCACCCTCAGTCATTTTCTTACCGTCGTGAAAATGTTTGAACCAGTCTTAAACACATTTTCTGCTCATGGCTTCCGTCCCATATACTTGCACCAACATTTCATGCATCTCCATCGCCGTTTTCCCCATTTTGTAGCAGAATGTTCACTCGTTGCTCCATCGCACAGTGACCCTACCCCTCACACTGACTATGTTCAACTGCCTGCAGCGGGTCTACCCTGGCGGTCACATGTACTCCATACTAGGCGGCACTTCTCAACGTGTCTCTGGATAGCCATGTGCATGCCTGTGCACCTAGCCCATGTTGCTGTTGAGATATCGGACCATTCAGCAAAATTTTTAGACACACCTCGTATGAAACGTACAGGGTCCATTTACAGTATCGCATTGCAGTAACACATTACCACAATGTACACCAGCACACGTTACATGTTTTGGTTCAATTTATTCTAAATGGCGTCTCAATGCATGGTATCATCAGACTAATGTGTTTTGCAGTGCGCTGCCTAAAATGACACATACACCATTTTGTTGCATCTTTATGAGTTGGCAGCCCATTCATTTTGAAATAAGTTTATTGTGATTTGCAGTGCACATCCAGGCAGCATAAAGAAGAGGACCAGCAAGCTGGTGGTTAAAAGAATACAGCTGGACTGGGTACAAGAACTAGGTAAGTATGCAGCTGAGCCAGGTGATTTTCTAAAGTTTCCTTATCCTTTAAAGGTCAACTCTGGGCTAATCTACCTGCGAGCAGATGGCCTCCCCCTATGATGAATGATGCTGGGCATCATTCAATCCAAAAATACTTATCTTGTGGCCAAAAAGTACTATTGGGGGAAAATCTCTGGAATGAGGGTGAATTTCACAGCCAGAGATGCTTTATGAAAACTGGCAAGGGGCCCATTTTCAGTTTAAATAGTTTTGCCCGGAGTTGGGCTTTAAGTTACACAAGGCACTAATAACTCACTAAAGATCCACTGTATAGCCTTGGCCAAAAGGTTTGAGAATGACACAAATATAAATTTTCACAAAGTCTGCTGCCTCAGGTTTTATGATGGCCATTTGCATATACTCCAGAATGTTATGAAAAACAGATGAATAGCAATTAATTGCAAAGTCTCTCTTTCCCATGAAAATGAACTTAATCCCATAAAAAAAAAACATTTCCACTGCATTTATGAAGAAGGTTTCAGAATGCCCAAGAAAGTTCAGCAAGCGGGATCGGGGCACCACCAGTGCAGAGCTTGCTCAGGAATGGCAGAAGGCAGGGGTGAGTACATCTGTGCACAGTGAGGAGAAGACTTTTGGGGGATGGCCTGGTGTCAAGAAGGGCAGCAAAAAAACACTTCTCTCCAGGAAAAACATCAGGGACAAACGGACATTCTGCAAAAGGTACAGGGATTGGACTGCTGAGGACTGGGGTAAAGTCATTTTCTCTGATGAATCCCGTTTCTGATTGTTTGGGGCATTTAGAAAAAAACCTTGTCCGGATAAGAAAAGGTGAGTGCTACCATTAGTCCTGTGTCATGCGAACAGTAAAGCATCCCGAGACCATTCATGTGTGGGGTTTCTTCTCAGCCAAGGGAGTGAGCGGCTCACTCACAATTCTGCCTAAGAACACAGCCATGAATAAAGAATGGGACAAAAACATCACCCGAGAGCAACTTCTCCCAACCATCCAAGAACAGTTTGGTGAGGAACAATGCCTTTTCCAGCATGATGGGGCACAATGCCATAAGGCAAAAGTGATAACTAAGTGGCTTGGGGAACAAAACATCAAAATTTTGGGTCCATGGCCAGGAAACTCCCCAGACTTTAATCCCATTGAGAACTTGTGGTCAATCCTCAAGAGACCGGTGAACAAAAAAGAAACCCACAAATTCTGACAAACTCTGAGCATTGATTATGCAAGACTGGGTGGCCATCAGTCAGGATGTGGCCCAGAAGTTGAGTGACAGCATGCCAGGGCGAATTGCAGAGGTCTTGAAAAAGAAAAGTCAACACTGCAAACATGGGCGTCCACAGGTGGGGCAAGGGGGGGCAATTGCCCCCCCCTGGAATCAGGGATCAGATCGGGGGTTCCCCACTAAGTCCTTATCCTCTTGAGCCATGTATGCAGTTTCTGACAGTCTCTTGGACCATGTATGCAGTCTCTGATTGTCTCTTGTGCCATGTCCACAGTCTCTGACCATCTCCTGTACCATGTCTGCAGTCTCTGACCATCTCCTGTACCATGTCTGCAGTCTCTGACCATCTCCTGTACCATGTCCGCAGTCTCTGACTGTCTCCTGTACCATGTCTGCAGTCTCTGACCATCTCCTGTACTATGTCTGCAGTCTCTGACCATCTCCGGTACTATGTCTGCAGTCTCTGACCATCTCCTGTACCATGTCTGCAGTCTCTGACCATCTCTTGTACTATGTCTGCAGTCTCTGACCATCTCCTGTACCATGTCTGCAGTCTCTGACCATCTCTTGTACCATGTCTGCAGTCTCTGACCATCTCTTGTACTATGTCTGCAGTCTCTGACCATCTCTTGTACTATGTCTGCAGTCTCTGACCATGATAATGTGATAATGACATTGTCGAAAAGGGGCAGAGCATGGGTGACCTTAAAATGATGCCCCCCCCTGAAAAAAGTTCTGCGGACGCCCATGACTGCAAATATTGACTCTTTGCATAAATGTAATGTAATTGTCAATAAAATCTTTTGAAATGCATGAAATGCTTGTAATTATAAGCCACAGATAAGGACAGTTATGAGGCCACATGTTGCTGGTTGCTGAACAGAGCAGGGGGTAACCTGGGAAGGCGATTATATATGCTCCTGGGCATGGGGGTAGTTAAGTGACCCTGTTATTTTGCCCTGAATGGGCAGAGGCAAGGGTGACTTTAAATTGACTGAGAAGCTTGCCTTTATTTGTAATTTGCTAGTTCACCTTCCAGGCTGCTCCTTGCATAGGGAATCCTCCCAGCATTTCCATTGCCAGACGCTCCAGTATAGCATGTAAAGATATTAATGGCTAGTTTCTTTCAATTTCACACTGCTCTGCACTGCAGCAGGTTCTGTGGAGCTTCTGCCGACTTGCTGCATCATCTTTACCAGGTTGAAAGCGTTCAGTGTCTCAATGAAGCCTCCAGCACAGAGGGAATTGGAGATATAGACACCGGCTCACAGGGCTCAGAGAACCATGAACACAATATTGAATAGGAACAGTTCATATAAGGCAGGAGATCATGCGGGTCTACATGACTCTAGCTAAGCTGTTATATATTGTTTTTTTTTACTGTGTATTGGAAGCCCAAACTTATTTTTTCTGTAGAAGTCAGTGCTTGGCACTGATGCTTTGCTTTCTGGAGGAACCCTTTTCAAACCTTCCACCCAATGCTGAAAGACATGCTGGCCTTTTTGTCTGCTTTCTAAAACTGATATACAATGGGTAAAATAAGTATTGAACATGTCACCATTTTTCTAGGTAAATATACACTACAGTGCCTTGAAAAAGTATTCATACCCCTTGAAATTTCCCACATTTTGTCATGTTACAACCAAAAACGTAAATGTAATTTATTGGGATTTTATGTGATAGACCAACACAAAGTGGCACATAATTGTGAAGTGGAAGGAAAATTATAAATGTTTTTCACATTTTTTACAAATAAATCTGTGAAAAGTGTGGCGTGCATTTGTATGGCGCCCCCCTGAGTCAATACTGTAGAACCTCCTTTCTCTGCAATTACAGCTGCAAGACTTTTTGGGGAGGTCTCTACCAGCTTTGCACATCTAGAGAGGACTGAACCTCCGCCCCAGTCTTAACCTGTAGAGATCCTCGCTATAGATGAAAGACGTCTACAGCGCGGATCTGAATCTCCGGGAGGACGTCTATAGACATCCGCCCCTTTACACGCCCCCTGCCTGCGGCCGCCTCACGCTGCGTGGGCGTGCCCGCGGGTGGGGCGGACTCGATGTCCGCTCCTGACCCGCGATCGCCTTACAGAGCTGTAGAACGGGGAACCGCCGATGTAAACACGGCGGTTCCCCCTTCTGTGAGAGGGGGACAAGCAGATCTACTGATCCCTGTCACTGGGATCAGTTAGATCTGTTATGTCCCAGCCAACCCCGCCCCCCAAAACCCTGGTTACTGTAAATATGTCGCTAGTCTTTAAATTTACAGGTGACTAATGACATATTTACAGTAACCGTCACTTCCCTAATTGGACTTCCCCAATTTATACAAGGGACCCACACAAGATTGACACCCCCCCGCCCCAACCGACCCTGTATTGTCTAGATTGACTAGGGTCACTGTCCCTAGTCATCTAGACGAACAGGGGGAGAGTGTCTTCCCCCTTGGCGGCACAAATGTAGC
>BLSH010304506.1:1647475-1658059 GCA_018402905.1 Glandirana rugosa | reverse complement strand
CCGACATGTCCGCTGAAATATCGCAGTACCGCTAAAAATCACAGATCGCCGCCATTACTAGTAAAAAATAAAAAAAATTAAAAACCCCAGAAATGAATTCTCATCATCCGTAAACGCGACCACTTTTGCGCAAACCAATCAATAAACGCCAATTGCGATTTTTTTTATCACAAATATGAGGAAGAATATAAATCGGCCAAAACCGATGAAAAAAAAGTTTTTTTTATATTTTTTTTTTGGATTTGTATTTTAGCAAAAAGTAAGAAATTTGGGTTTTTTTGCAAAATTGTCGCTCTTCTTTTGTTTATAGCGGCGATCAGAAATGACGCGGCGGTGATCAAATACCACCAAAAGAAAGCTCTATTTGTGGGAAAAAAAGGATGCAAATTTCGTTTGGGTACAACGTCGCACGACCGCACAATTTTCAGTTAAAGCGACACAGTGCCGTATCGCAAAAAGGGCTCTGGTCCTAAAGGGGGAAATCTTTCCGGGGCTGCAGTGGTTAAGCAAAAGATTAACGCGTTTCACAAAATGAAATTCGCTTAGTCATAATCTAACAAAAGGCCAATCAAAATGGTATATATACAGTATCTCACAAAAGTGAGTACACCCCTCACATTTTTGTAAATATTTTATTCTACCTTTTCATGTGACAACACTGAAGAAATGACCCTTTGCTACAATGTAAAGCAGTGAGTGTACAGCTTGTATAACAGTGTAAATTTACTGTCCCCTCAAAATAACTCAACACACAGCCATTAATGTCTAAACCGCTGGCAACAAAAGTGAGTACACCCCTAAGTGAAAATGCCCAAATTGGGCCCAATTAGCCATTTCCCTCTCCGGTGTCATGTGACGTGTTAGTGTTATAATGGCTCAGGTGTGAATGGGGAGCAGGTTTGTTAAATTTGGTTTTATCGCTCTCACTCTCTCGTACTGGCGGTGCACACAGATCCGGAGGGAAAAAATGTAATCATACATGCTGCCATATATGACAAAACTATGGTATTGGTGGGATTATTAAATAAACAATAGGGATGGGGCGCTGCCTGTCATAATAAGTGCAATGTGCAATGTGCAAACAATAAAAAATACATAGAAAAGTGCTACAGTGAATTAATATGTGGAATATCTTCTAATGTGTGTTCTCTTTCAATTAATCTTATGCTGTCTCTTTCAAAAGTGCTAACAGGTAAACATTCTTATTGCAGTATAATTCATCAATAAACTCATAACAACATTATAATAACCAATTACTACTGGTATCAAGCAGGATAAATTAATTGTGTTAAAAAATAAATTACTAAAGTGCTCTGTACAAAGTAAGTGAAATTCAACTGGTATGTAAACAATCAGTCCTCTATTATTAATCAACTGTCTTATTGTTCAATTGGCATTATAGGGAAGATAAAACTAAGCGTATAATAGTCCTTATAATAGTCCTTATAGATATTCTTTGTTAAGTTCAGTGTATTCTTTTAGTGCAGGGTTCAGATGTAAACCAACATGGACAATCTTATCTGTGTTTTAAGGTGCAGGTCACGCATGCTCCCCTCTGGTTCCCTACTTACCAGATTGCGCCACCCCTGCAGGGGTAAAACACATGGACGCCGATCTGTTTTGGGGATCCGATGTAGATGAGCTTGCTTCCAGTAATAGGTAGATACCCTTGGTATAGATCCTCACAAGGTATGGAAAAAGAAAGGGGAATCGATAGTGTAATTACGTAAAGGTTTTTATTTGTCACATAAAAACATAAAATTCCAGTGGGCATTCACAGCCGCAATGTGGATTGTGTCTTCAGAAGTGTTGACGCCAAAATATTGGCGAAGGTCCTGGCTACCAGACTGGCTTCTGTCATTGTGGACTTAATCCATGTTGGGTTTATGCTGGGTAAGGGAATGGACATCAACCTGAGATGCCTTTTTCTTAACCTCTGAGTACCACCAGGGTACTAGAGTCATCGCCTCGTTAGATGCAGAAAAGGAATTTGATTCAGTTGAGTGGGGCTAATTGTGGGAGGTTTTGACACAGTGTGGCTTCGGGTCTAAGTTTCTTCGTGGATTCAGATATTATATGGGGCTCCTAGGGCACGAGTCCGTATCAATGATTGGCTGTCTGATGTCTTCTCGCTGAGTAGGAGTACAAGACAGGGGTGCCCCCTGTCCACCTCTTTATTTGCTCTGGCCTTGGAACCCCTGGCTGTTTTAATTAGGGGTTCCCCTGCAGTTAAAGGGTTGAGGGTGGGAAGGTTTGAAGAAAATCTATCCCTATATGCTAATGATGCCTTGTTGTATTTAAACGATGTGGGACTGTCATTGTCATCAGCCCTAGAGATTTTTGACACATTTGGAGCATTCTTGGACGTTCTAATTAACTGGTCTAAATCAGTTCTTTTTCCCATTGCCGTACTACCGACTCAGCCCTCCCCCTCTCCGCTACAGTGGGTTGAGGAATTTAGATATCTGGGTGTACAAGTGACTAGGAATACATTGCACTTCATTGAACGTAATCTCCAATCGCTTCTAGCCTCACTCAAAACTAGCTGTTTTTTTTGGTCAGCACTCCCCATAAATTCAGTAGGGCAAATAAATTTGATTAAAATGATGATGCTACCAAAGTTCAATTATATTTTTCGAAATTGCCCGGTCTGAGTTCCCTCCTCCTTTTTTAGAGATATAGACAGATGCATAATCTCCTTTATTTGGAATGGGGCTTCCCCCGTATGGCCAGACACACGTTATCTCTTCCTACACAGCTAAGTAGGTTGGCGCTCCCAGATTTTCAGGTATATTTTTGGGCAGCAGTGTTGGTTTTGGTCTATTGGTGGGTCCAAGGCTCTAGAACTAATGCGGCCACCTGTTTAGAGGCTGCGTTTCTTGGATCCCTGATGGACCTCCGTAACCTAATATATAGGGGCCCACGGGCATATGATATTCTCCCGGGGGCCCACATGGGCCACATTGAGGATTTGGAAAGCTGCAACATGGAAATTCACTACCCAAGATGGGTTGTCACCCGCTCAACCGCTATGGGGTAACCCTAGGCTCCCACATTTACGCACTGTGCAGGATCCCCATCTATGGACATGACATGAAATAAAGACTATTGGGGACACTATGCCATCAGGTGTCATGCTAAGTTTTTCACAGCTGTCTCGGAAGTTCTGCCTGCCAGGTTGGATGCTATTTAGGTACTTTCAGCTCAGGCATGCAGTTGAGGCTCAATTTTCTAGTCCTCCTACTATTAAGATGGATCCTATTGAGGAAATGATGGTCCCTGGAGACCTGATTAAACCTTTGTCCACTCTTTATGGAGCTCTTTTCTCAACAGATGTGCCTAGGTTGCAAAAGCTTTGGGAGTTCTGGAAGGCAGATATCCCAACCGTAGATAGGGAAGACTGGGAAGATAGCTTGGAACAAATGCCCAAGTTGGTAATTTCCTCTAGAGATAAGTTGATCGAAGTTAAGTTCCTTCATCGAGTTTATTATACCCGGTAAGGATGCACAGAATGTATCCTGAGCGCGATCCCAACTGTCCTCACTGTAAAACTTGCGTAGGGTCCTACATACATATGTTTTTGGAATGCCCCAGGTTATGTCATACTGGAAGAAAGTCTTTGACTAAATTAACCTTAGACTCCAGATTGATTTGCCTGTAACCCCATCCCTGGCCCTTCTGGGGATCCCGGATGATGAACAACGAACCCATCACTCTAACCTACTCATAGCCTACCTCCTGTTCTATGCCAAAAAATAAATATTGTTGAAATGGTTATCCCCAGATAGACCCGAAGTATCTGCCTGGAAGGCTATGGTGAACTCTGTTCTCCCCTTATATAAGATGTCATATGCCAACAGGGGATGCCATTGGAAATATGAAAAAGTGTGGTCCCCATGGACGCTGAGTTAGGCCCAGGTTGTAAACAACTGTGAACATTATTACTGTAGATTACTCCATCTCTTCTACTGATTCGACTGCAATATCAATCTCTGCGCGTCATATGTTTGAAATTCCCCCTATTCAAATTCTATACTATTCATATGTTGCGGCTCGACAATGTTAATGTCAATATAAATGTGTAGACTCTTGACTTATGCCCCTTGATATACTTGAGGTTGTACTATTGAAATATGTCTAATAAAGCACTGCTGTTTGTAAAAAAAAAAAAAAGTGATGGACCGGTCAAGCATTTCTTCAGACCTAAACCCTATTGAGCATCTGTGGGGCATCCTCAAACAGAAGGTGGAGGAGTGCAAGGTCTTTAACATCCACCAGCTCTGTGATGTCATCATGGAGGAGTGGAAGAGGATGCCAGTGGCACCCTGTGAAGCTCTGGTGAATTCCAGGGTTAAGGTTGTGCTGGAAAATAATGGCGGCCACACAAAATATTGACACTTTGGGCCCAATTTGGACATTTTCACTTAGGGGTGTACTCACTTTTGTTGTCAGCGGTTTAGACATTAATGGCTGTATGTTGAGTTATTTTGAGGGGATAGCAAATTTACAGTTATGCAAGCTGTACACTCACTACTTTACATTGTAGCAAAGTGTAATTTCTTCAGTTTTGTCAAATGAAAAGATATAATAAAATATTTACAAAAATGTGAGGGGTGTACTCACTTTTGTGAGATACTGTATATATACAGTTTTGCTCATAAGTTTACATACCCTGGCAGAATTTATGATTTCTTGGCCTTTTTTCAGAGAATATGAATGAGAACACAAAACAAACATTTCTTTCGCTCATGGTTAGTGTTTGGCTGAAGCCATTTATTATGAATCAACTGTGTTTACCCTTTTTTAAATCATAGTGACAACAGAAACTACCCAAATGACCCTGATCAAAAGCTGACATACTCTGGTGATTTTGGCCTGAAAACATGTACACAAGTTGACACATAGGGGTTTGAATGGATTTTAAAGGTAACCATCCTCACCTGTGATCTGTTTGCTTGTATTTAGTGTGTGTGTGTGTGTGTGTGTGTGTGTATAAAAGGTCAATGGGTTTCTGGACTCCTGACAGACCCTTGCATCTTTCATCCAGTGCTGCACTGAAGTTTCTGGATTCTGAGTCATGGGGAAAGCAAAATAATTGTCAAAGGATCTGCGGGAAAAGGTAGTTGAACTGTATAAAAAAGGAAAGGGATATAAAAAGATATCCAAGGAACTGAGAATGCCAATCAGCACTGTTCAAACTCTAATCAAGAAGTGGAAAATGAGGGGTTCTGTTGAAACCAAACCACGGTCTGGTAGACCAACTAGAATTTCAGCCACAACTGCCAGAAAAATTGTTCCGGATTCAAAGAAATACCCACAAATAACTTCAAGATTCTCTGAAAACATGTGGTGTGGCTGTTTCAAAATGCATAATAAGGAGGTACGTGAAGAAAGATGGACTGCATGATCGAGTCGCCAGAAGAAAGCCATTACTACGCAAAAATGCCCCAAAGTATCCCACTTACAATATGACAAACAGCACAGAGACAAGCCTCAAACCTTCTGGCACAATTTGGAGTGATGAGACCAAAATTGAGCTTTTTGGCCACAACCATAAAGTCTACATTTGGAGAGCAGTCAACATGGCCTGTGAAACACGGAGGTGGATTGCTGATGTTTTGGGGATGTGTGAGTTACAAAGGCACAGGAAATTTGGTCAAAATTGATGGCAAGATGAATGCAGTATGTTATCAAAAAATACTGGAGGAACATTTGCATTCATCAGCCAGGAAGCTGCGCATGGGACGTACTTGAACATTCCAACATGACAATGATGCAAAACACAAGGCCAAGTCGACCTGTCATTGGCTACAGCAGAATAAAGTGAAGGTTCTGGAGTGGCCATCTCCGTCTCCTGACCTCAATATCATTGAGTAACTCTGGGGAGATCTCAAATGTTCATTTGGGTAGTTTCTGTTGTCATTATGATTTAAAAAGAGTAAATGCAGTTGACTGATAATAAATGGCTTCAGCCAAACACTAACCATGAGTGAAAGAAATGTTTTTGTGTTCTCATTTATATTCTCTGAAAATTGGCCAATAAATCATAAATTCTGCAAGGGTATGTAAACTTATGAGCACAACTGTATGAATACTGATTACTATTATGTGTTGCCCAACTACCTTTTTATATAATATATGTATTCTAACATTGTATGAATTTAGATGGACTATACTATAATCACATATGCTCTTATTAAATGCCTCATATAAAGTCCCAACATTTTTTCCTTTTAATACAGATTTAGGGATTGAGATGCATATAGGCATGTGTCTCATAAAGTCCCACCATTTCCCCATTTCCCCTTCTACATTTATTTGTTCTTCTGGAAGGTTTTCCTCTCTCCACAGAGCTCTGTCAGAGTGACCATCGGGTTATTGGTCAGCTCCCTGACTAAGGACCTTCTCCCCCGATCGCTCAGTTTGGTCGGGTGGCCCGCTCTAGGAAGAGTCCTGGTGGTTCCAAACTTCTTCCATTTATGGATGATGGGGGCCACTGTACTCATTGGGACCTTCATTGCTGCAGACATTTTTGTATCCTTCCCCAGATCTGTGTCTCGATACAATCCTGTCTCGGAGGTCTACAGACAGTTCCTTGGACTTCATGGCTTGGTTTGTGCTCTGACATGCACTGTTAATTTTGGGGCCTTATATAGACAGGTGTGTACCTTTCCAAATTATGTCCAATCAACTGAATTTACCACAGGTGGACTCCAATCAAGAATCATCTCAAGGATGATTAGTGTAAACCCAATGCACCTGAGCTCAATTTTGAGTGTCATGGCAAAAGCTGTGAATACTTATGTACATGTGATTTTTTTTTGTTTGTTTTTTACTTTTAATAAATTTGCAAAGATTTCAAACAATTTTCTTTGCCATTGTCAGTATGGGGAATTGTTTCTAGAATTTTGAGGAAAATAATGAATTTAATCCATTTTGGAATAAGGCTGTAACATAACAAAATGTGGAAAAAGTGAATACTTTCCAGATGCACCGTAATTTTATTTATTACATGCCCTGCTTGATCAATATCATTGTAAGTAAAATGTATAATTTAGCACTTACATTTCAGATTAAGCTATTGCATTCTTTAAAATTAGACTTTTTTTCAGCATTAGTTAGGAGAACAAGCACATCAAAGAAACTAACAGCAAATGGTGGTTAAAATTGAGGACACACAACATTCATTAACTAAAAATCATATGTGCCGAAATAAAAAAAAGAAACTCTCATTTTTAACATTTGATTTTTCACTCATGACTAGAGTTGAGCGAACCCGAACTGTAAAGTTCGGGTTCGTACCGAACTTTGGTGTGTCCATGACCCGAACCCGGACATTTGAAAAAAAGTTTGGGTTCGAGTCCTGGGTTCAGGTATTTGATCAAGCATGTTGAATAGCTGCAGGGCAGCCAATCAACAAGCGTTTCACTGGTTTTCCCTAGAAGCCATAACAGCCATGCCTACTAATGGCATGGCTGTTATTGGCCAGTGCATCATGTGACCCAGCCTCTATATGAGGCTGGAGTCACAGTGCTGCATGTCTGGGTAGTGTAGGGAGAGGATGCTGCCGGTGCTGTGAGGGACAGATTGCAGATAGATAGATAGGTAGAGATTACTACTACTACTGCTTTTAGGGACAGATTGCAGATCTCATCCTGCATTACAGAACGATCTGACTGGACTAGGTAGAGTCTACTGCTTAGAGGGACAGATTATTGTTCTAAAATCATCTCCTAGTTCTATAGGGTCAGGTTCCTGCTGTTGCTGTAAGGGACAGATTATTGTTCTAAAAGCATTTTGCAGCCCTCTAGCTCTTTCCAGGACTCTTTTACAGTCATTTTTGTGCCGAAAAGTTCGGGTGCCCATTGAATTCAATGGGGTTCACGGTAAAGTTCGGGTCAAGTTTGGTACCCAACCCGGACTTTTTTCCGAAGTTCGGCCGAACCCACCGAACCCGAACCTTCACCGGTTCGCTCAACTCTACTCATGACCATGCAAAAAATAAAGAAACATTCTAAAAAATGATATGTTTTCTTTTTAAAACGGTTGTTATAAGCTATGGCACGTTCATACTCAGAGCTCCTTGGTTTCCTAAAAATGTGACAATTTTTGTTCAGTAAAATCTGTGTTCAGTCAGCTTTGATAAAGAATCAACTGCACAGATTTACCTGTTTTCCTCATTTGTTCCTCTGCGTTTTTTCCATGTTTACATTATTTATCAGGAACACCATGCTTTTTTTAAGTTTGTGACAGTTGAGAAAAAAAAAAAAAAAAAAAAAAAAACCATCCAAAATATTTCCATAACAACTTATGTTTGATCTGACATTTCTTCTGTTCATGTTAAATGTGAATGTATGGGGTAGGCGGAGTATGACCTTCATACATAAGTTCCCTATTCGCCAATAAATTTGTAATAATCCATCTCAATTTATTGACCAACGCAGTAGTGTAAAGCCCCGTACACACGGGACGACGATCGCATACAACAGGTCGTACTAACGACCGTTGTATGTGATATCGATCGTTCGTATGTGCGATTTGAACAGTCGAACATACGATGGTCGTACAAGGGAGTTGTATGAGCAGACTAGAAAACTTGGTCGTCCAAAAAAGCTCTCATACGACCGTTGTATCGTGTGTACAGAGCAGTTGGTACAACAAAGTTGTATTGTTTTAAAACACGCATGCTCCAAAGTCAGGAATGGCTGGATGCTAATTACATGCACCTGAATGTTCTTTCTTTGGTCGTACGATCGTGTAGTGCAGTCAGTATGCTGCATACAACAGCCAACATATGATTTGACACGATCGTACGTGCGATCGTCGTCCCGTGTGTGCGGGGCTTAACCCTTGATTGTTTAATCTAGGAATATATGTTTGAATAGTATTCTATTTGTTAATGCTTTATTATTATAACTAATAAAAATTTAAAGTTAAAAAAAAAATGTGAATGTATGTTCTCTATATTGTTTATGTGTTGTGGAAACCTGTGTAAGGTAGATTACCGTCAAAAGTGGTCACTGCCCGTCTGCATGGAGCTTTTGTTTTTCATCCAGGCATTTCTGAATGGCATTAGACCAACCCCAGGCCTACAATACTTGCAGCTTTGGAATATCTCAGCATTTTCAGACATTAAAATGTTTCATATGTAAGGACAAAACTCTTTTTTAATTTCGTGTGGAAGGATTGCTCTGTGAAATTTTTATTACTGTCTGTGTCCCTGTAGGGGAGATTTCCCTCTCTATAGACCATTGTCACCAAGGCAGAAAGTTATGGGGAATCCAAAATGATAGAGTTGTCACCAGAGCAAGTAGTGAAGGCAAATCACCAGTAGGGACACGTGTCTAAGATGGGATTTCCCCTCACTTGTTGATATTATAGTGTACATCAGAATATGTGGGAACAGGTAGTCTTATGAACCAATGTATGTTAGCAGTAGGTGGGAGAGAATTGTAGGGAACAAACCAGAAGAATGGGCAAAAGTGGGCAGCAATGTTTCCAGATCATCTGCTGGAGGCTAACTCATCATGCAAGTCAAAAGCGAGCAACCACATCAGAAGTTCAAAGTTCAAGATCATTAAAATGATAGTTAGGAGGCCACCATATATAGTTCATGAGACACAGAGACCTGGTACTAGGAAGAATGAGACGTCCAAGATCAAGCCCAACTGCAACCAAAGAAACATAGGTTGGAGTAAGCAGGAAAGTTATCCAGCCTGAGACCAATATTCTTGACCAATATTCAATATTCATGAGGCCTTTCACAGGCAGTGAGCCTTGGTGAGATACAAATCACACTAGTCTGCCAGTGCATGGCTACCACATCTTTCTTATCAAGGAGCTCTAGGTGTTGAGAACAAATATGAATGTTAAACTTAAAAGAATTACATAAGTAAGTACAGTGCAACAAATATACAGTACAGTATCTCACAAAAGTGAGTACACCCCTCACATTTTTTAAAATATTTTATTATATCTTTTTATGTGACAACACTGAAGAAATGACATTTTGTTACAATGTAAAGTAACGAGTGTACAGCTTGTATAACAGTGTAAATTTGCTGTCCCCTCAAAATAACTCAACACACAGCCATTAATGTCTAAACTGCTGGCAACAAATGTGGGTACATCCCTAAGTGAAAATGTCCAAATTGGGCCCAATTAGCCATTTTACCTCCCCGGTGTCATGTGAATTGTTTGTGTTACAAGGTCGCAGGTGTGAATGGGGAGCAGGTGGGTTACATTTGGTGTTATCGCTCTCACTCTCTCATACTGGTCACTGGAAGTTCAACATGGCACCTCATGGCAAAGAACCCTCTGAGGATCTGAAAAAAAGAATTGTTGCTCTACATAACATTGTGTTTGTTAAGTGTACTGTGGCCCCTCCATTTTACCGATTAACCCGGGTTAAACCTGTAAAAGTGAATCCCTACATGGGTGTAAACAACGGTCGTCAAATCTGTAATTACCGACACACAACTCAATAAAACTCCCCTGTCGTTTAAATGTGACAATATGTTCGACATGTGAGC
The DNA here is from genome assembly GCA_018402905.1 of Glandirana rugosa. Taxonomy (NCBI): domain Eukaryota; kingdom Metazoa; phylum Chordata; class Amphibia; order Anura; family Ranidae; genus Glandirana; species Glandirana rugosa. Next base: position 1,647,527 of record BLSH010304506.1, on the reverse strand, counting down.
AATGAAATGTAACATTGTTTTACAGTAAAGAAGTCACAACAGTGTATTTTTC
>BLSH010304506.1:1616562-1633801 GCA_018402905.1 Glandirana rugosa | reverse complement strand
TGAGTGATCTGACTGCACTAGGTAGAGGCTTCTGCTTAGAGGGACAGATTCTTGTTCCAAAACCATTGCCTACTCCTATAGGGCCAGCTGTTGCTGTAAGTGACACATTATTGTTGAAAAATCATCTTCATCTCCTGTGCCGTTATGTGATTAATGTTGGCCACCCAATGTATCAGTAATTACTAATTTCTCCTTCTTCTATTACAATTTGATATTATTGCTGCTGTAGCCCATGTGCACAAGTGTGTTAGAGTATTGATGATAAAATAAAGTAATGATAACAATAATGATAATAATAATAGCAATGATGTTAAAATAAAAATAATAGCAAATAATGTTAAAATAAATCACTGTAAATCACAGTTTTTGCCAGCTTTTTAATCTCTGTTATTGCTGCTGTAGCCCATATGTAAACTTAATGCTCAATTGCAAACCACTATGACATTAATAACATGCTTTACAGTTGCTGTTTTTTCAAAGTGCTTATTATAGTGCTCACAGGTGCTCCTACTAACAGGGTACTTTTTAAAGTTTATGTTTTAATAAAACAACGTTGCAGTATTACGCTATGTGGCCCTTATATTTCTTTATGGTATGCGGTGTGGGAGATTATTGAGGTCTGCTGTCTAAACCATACAGTCTTGTTGTGGATGCCACGGAGCCCTGGTAACATAGAAGGATCGATCTGCTATCACCTAGACCCCGCAGAGGGCTATATCTGCCAGCGAGTTTGACCCTTACTAGCGATAGTGGGTCTGTGCTTCTGGTAAGGGTTTTTATTTACCCCTTCCTTGTCACTGGAGGTGTCTACATGGTCTATGGTGGTGGAAAATAAGAGTGACCCTTTTTCCTTGAACTTGCACAGGACTTTGGATGTTCCTAGTTTTTTTTTTCACAGCTCTTAATCACGTTGTGTCTTCGCAAATTTGGGACTATATAATATTATATATTTTTTCTTTGCAATATGTTTTCACAGTATTATGTTTTTATGATCAATGTGTTGTTAATTTGTGAATTTGCACTCTACATGCACTTTATGTTTATGGTTTAAATATTCTCATTTATGGGTATACCATACAAGCATGCGATTTATGCACAGTTTATGCACTTTTAGGTTAGCGCAACAATTTTTTAAATCTGTTATTTTGTATGGTGGAATATCGCACCTTTCATTGTTGCAGCTGCTGTGTTAATTAATTCTTCTCAAAGCGCAGTATTATTTTGAATATTTGTGAGATACCTGTACCTGATTACCTGTTCCTGTGACCCAGCCTGCCTGACCTTGCTGACTTCCGCCTGCACGGACCCCCGGCTGGCCTACGACCCCTCTCCTGCCTGATCCTCTGGTACCTCTGCTGCCTGCCTGTTGACGACCCTGCCTGGACCCGACTACCCATCTGCCTGCTCCTCCTGTACCGCACCGCCAGCCCGGTTCACGACCCAGCCTGTATGATCACGATACCAGTGCACGAGCGCATCAACGGACTTCCTATCTACACCAGTGACCCAGTCCGACCCTCGTGCCATCCTGCACTCCCGAGCCACCTGTCTACTCTACCAGGGGTTCCCAAGTCAGGGTCGTAAGGGAGGTTGCCCGCTGCATAAGCCAGACTCTTCCACCAGGTACGTGACAGTATCAGACAGCCATGTCAGAGTCTGTGCAGCAGCCCTCCCCAACGAATGAACTTTGCATACACCTGGCCGGCCTTACTTGGGCGGTGAAGGCCCTTCAAGATGATTATGTGCAGCTGGAAGGTCACATTCGGGAGCTTGCCGCACCCCGACATCAGGGTCCGACCCACCTTCCGATCACACCCTCATCACTCTGCATACGAGCCCAAGATACCGCTACCTGAACGGTTCATTGGGGACCGCAAGGAATTCCGGGCATTCCGCACTGCATGTGAACTTTACTTTTCCCTGCCACCCCGTACCTTCTCCCAAGAAGCCTCCAAAGTGGGACTGGTCATCTCACTTCTCCGGGGTGAGCCCCAAGCCTGGGCTCATCGACTACTTGAACAAAAGAACCCTGACACCACCTCTCTTGCACGTTTTTTCCGGGCCATGGCACACCTATATGAGGACCCGCACCTAGGCGCCACGGCGGAAGCCGCACTCCATGCACTACAGCAGGGCCGCCGCCCGGTGGAGGATTATGTGGCCGAATTCCGGCGCTGGAGCACTGACACTGCCTGGGACCCCGCGGCCCTTTGCTTCCAGTTCTGGTTGGACCTATCCGAACCACTCAAGGATGAGTTAGCTCATGTCAGGGTTCCCCCGACCCTGAATGCTCTGCCATCCAGATCGATCGTTGGTTACGGGAACGTAGCTCTGAACGGCTGGCCACCACCCGGCGCCCAGCAATCACCCCAGAGGAAAGACTAAGACGCAGGACCCATGAACTGTGCCTTTACTGCGGGGCTCCCGGACACATGGTGCGTTCCTGCCCAGCCAAGCGAGTTCGGGGGTCCCTAGTCTGTCAAGGGAGAAATCCAGTCCTTGCCCAGTCATAAGACTCATCTGGGGCTTTCTGTTTCTTTGCAGCTGCCCAGCAGAGACATACCAGTCTGGGCAATTATAGACTTTGGGGCCTGCGGTTGCTTTGTGGACTTGAACTGCGCAGCCCAGCACTAGGTCCCCTTGCGACCCAAAGCCCACCAAATGACCATCCACTTGGCTGACGGGTCTACCATTAAATCGGGCACGGTTATCCAGGAGACTGTCCCTATTCCTGCCTGCACATCGGAGGGTCACTCAGAGCTACTTATACTGGACGCCATAGCGTCCCCTCTTTTCCCCGTTATACAGGGGCTTCCCTGGCTCCGGGCACACTGCCCACAAATCGACTGGGTCACCAGAGATGTGCAATTCCCTTCCTCATACTGCCGGCACCACTGCTTCCCCAGACGCTGGATCTGGCTCTCACGATGCCTTGTTCGGACCCTGATCCCAATGCAGAAACTCGCCAGGCCGTCCCTATGGTATAACATGATTTCTTGGACATTTTTAGCAGGAAGGGAGCGGATACCCTGACACCACACCGGCTGTACGATTGCCCTATTGAATTGCGACCAGGGGCAGAGGTACCCTTTGGCCGAATCTACCCTCTGTCCGAATTGGAGCTCTCAGCCCTCAAGGCTTACCTAGATGACAACCTCAAGAAAGGGTTCATCCAACCCAAGACCCTGTATCAATTACCGGGACCTCAATAAGATCACGGTTAAGAACCGTTATCCCTTGCCCCTAGTCTCAGAATTGTTCCAAAGACTCTGTTCGGCCACGATCTTCTCTAAGTTGGACTTGAGAGGAGCCTGCAACCTCGTCCGTATCAGAGAAGGGGACGAGTGGAAGACGGCTTTCAGAACACGATTTGGCCACTACGAATACCTGGTCATGCCATTTGGGCTGTGCAACACCCCGGCCACCTTTCAACATCTGGTCAATGACATTTTCCGGGACTTCCTTGACCTGTTCGTAGTGGTATACTTGGATGACATCCTTATATTCTCCTCGTCCCTGGAAAAGCACCGCCACCATGTGAAAAGCGTACTGAACGGCTTGCGCCAGCATGGACTGTACGCTAAGGCCGAGAAGAGCGCATTCGAGTGCTCTAGCATTTCCTTCTTGGGGTTCATTCTGTCTGCGTCTGGTATCACCATGGACCCCCAGAAAGTCTCCACCATCGTGGAATAGCCAGCGCCTACTGATAGAAAGGCGGTACAACGCTTCATCGGGTTCGCCAACTTTTACAGAAAGTTTATCAAGGGGTTCTCTGCTGTCATCGCCCCCATCACCCAGCTTACTAAGCAAAACACACGCTTTCTGTGGACCCCCGAAGCGCAGGAGGGCTTCCAACAACTTAAGCGCCTCTTCATGGCTGTGCCCGTCCTAGGGCATCCGGATCCTACCCTACCTTATATCGTGGAAGTGGATGCTTCTGAAACAGCAGTGGGAGCGGTACTCTCCCAGAGGCATGGGTCTAAAGCCGCTCTTCATCCAATCGCCTTCTTCTCTCAGAAGCTCACTCCTCCTGAGCAGAACTATGATGTGGGAGACAGAGAATAGCTGGCTATCAAAGCCGCCCTGCAGGAATGGCGGTATCTGCTAGAGGGAGCTACACACCCGGTTCTTGTGTATACTGATCACAAGAATTTGGAATATCTACGCACCGCTAAGAGACTGAATCCCCGTCAGGCCCGCTGGGCTCTCTTCTTTTCAAGATTTCAACTCCATATCAAGTACAGGCCCGGGTAGAAAAATGTGAAACCGGATGCTCTCTCCAGAATGTTTCACAAGACAGGGGAGGCCTCTCCACCCGACACTATCCTCCCATCTCTGAGTTTCTTGTTAACTCAGGAGGATCTTCTTTCCCAAATTAGACGGTCCCTTGCCAGGTCCTCCAGTCTTAAAGACCCCAGGTTGACCCAGCATGATGGGTTGTGGTGGCTCGGTGCTAGAGTTTTCGTCCCCGGGGACCAGCGTCTGGCAGTCCTGGAACTATGCCATGACAACAAATTAGCAGGACATTTTGGGAGCCGTAAGACAGCGGAACTGTTAGCACATTCCTTCTGGTGGCCCCTGGCAGATAAGGACTGTAAGAAATACGTCAAGGCCTGCCCCACCTGTGCCTGCAACAAGGGCGACAGGGCCAAGGCCTGGGGGTTGCTAAATCCGCTGCCGGTTCCGGAAAGGCCATGGTCACATGTATCGATGGACGTCATTGTAGAATTGCCCCCATCTTCAGGGTTCTCCACCATCTTTGTGGTAGTAGACCGTCTCACCAAGATAGCACATTTCATCCCCATGAAGGGCACCCCCACGGCTACACAAACCTCAGAAGCCTTCATCAGGGAAATCGTCCACCTCCATGGAATCCCAGCCAATATTGTATCCGATCGAGGAGTACAGTTTACCTCTCGGGTCTGGAAGACCTACTCTCTCTTGGGAATTGAGCTGGCGTTCTCCTCCGCTTATCATCCTCAGACCAATGGCCAGACGGAGAGAACGAATCAAACGTTAGACCAGTACCTCAGGTGTTATTCCTCATTTTCCCAGGATGACTGGGCCTCCCTACTGCCAGTAGCCGAGTTAGCTTACAATAATTCTGTTCACTCAGCCACCGACCAGTCACCTTTCTGGGCGAACCTCGGTTACCGCCCCTCCTTCTTGCCTGACCTGGTTCCAGAAAGTACTGTGCCTGCTGTTCAAGACATGGCAGGCTTCCTAGTGGAAAACAACAAGCTCCTGCGGGAGACACTATTCCGGTCGCAGGAATCTAGCAAGCGAGCCTTCGACAAAGGGAGGCGAGGGGAACTGGATTTGCAGCCGGGCGACCAGGCTTGGTTAGCCACCAAGAACTTGAAATTGGCCTGCCCTTCAAAGAAGCTGGGACCAAAGTTTATTGGCCCCTTGGCAGTCAAGAAGAGGATCAACAGGGTGGCGTATGAGCTGAGTCTTCCCTCCTCTCTCCGAATACACCGGTGTTCCATGTATCCCTGCTAAAAAAGGACCACTTTCCGGGGAGGAGATCGACCTCACCTGAGCCAGTTACTGTGGATGGGGAAGAGGAATATGAGATTGAGGCAATCCTCGACTGCAGAGTAAGAAGGGGTGTGACACAGTTCTTGATTAAATGGAAGGGGTACGGACTTGAAGAAAATTCTTGGGAACCCGAGTAACACATCCATGCCAAAAAGCTTATCCGGTCTTTTTGGAGGACTCATCCAGATCTGAAGGCCCGGCTGGGCATCTGGAGGCTACCCCTTGGGGCAGGGCAATGTTAGAAGAAGACTATGCTGAGGACTTGTTTGCACTTTGTTGTGCTTTCCTCACACTCCCGGAGGAGGCGGCGCCGGTCGGCTCTATTTAAACAGTGTGCACCCTGTAGCAGGTGCTGTCTGATCTATAGCATTTGGTGTGTGTTTTCTGAGCTACCTGTGCCTGATTACCTGTTCCTGCCTGATCCTCTGGTACCTCTGCTGCCTGCCTGTTGATGACCCTGCCTGGACCCGACTACCCATCTGCCTGCTCCTCCTGTACCGCACCGCCAGCCCGAATCATGACCCAGCTTGTACGACCACGCTACCAGTGCACGAGCGCATCAACGGACTTCCTATCTACACCAGTGACCTTGCCCGCTGCATAAGCCAGACTCTTCCACCAGGTACGTGACACAGCTGACTTTTGAACTGTACTACACAGTGTAATTGAACTTTTATGGAAACCTGACATATTGAGACTCTATGGAAAATGTTGCTGTTCCTACTATCCTGCGATACACAGATATCTGCTTTGTAAATTTATGTCTTACATGTACCTTTGATTCTATGATTCCTGTCATATGCCTTTGAATAAATAAAAAATTAAAAAAAAAATCTATTTAGGTATGTAATTGTTGTTGTCAAAATGCTGATGATGCTAAATGTGACCTAGGCATCAATGACCTCTGGTCATGGGAGTGTTCAACTCCACCAAAAACTGCATATCCATCTAAAGTGACTCTGCCCACACGGTGACAACACCACTGTGTGATTTCACTGCAGAATTGTCATGCCTACCCATAGCGTTGGTGGTCAGGCTCTATAGCTGGCTTCTGTGTTTTTCACCGATAGCAGCCCCCTCTCCCATAAGGCAAGCAGACCTACCAGTACTGTTGCCCCCAGGGCTTATACGCAATGTTATAGTGCCTGGTCATGATGCTGGGGTAGGAGCAAAGTGAGCACAGCTAACAGGTACTTAAGCTGAGCACAGTAAACAGGTACAGTTAGTCCGCTACATGCAAACATTCAAGTTGCGAACGTTCAAAGCTACAAACATGAGTTTGCACATCCAGTCATGTGAGTTAGCTAACAGTTCTGGTGTACATTCTTATGTATGCATCCCAGGGCTGGTCCAAGACATTGTGCTGCCTGGGTCCAAGAATGAAATGCTGCCCCCCCCCCAAAAAAAAAAAAATTACACCCACCAAATGGCCCCAACATCTATTATTTTATATCATGATAATTAAAACTAAAATTAAATTTATCAGGAAGTCAGATTTACACGCAACAGCACCTCGTCTATATGCAAAATTATATGACATATCATTATGATCAATTCCAAGGGGCGGCCTAAGGCAGTATAGGGGCAGGCTAGGGTAGTAAATGGGCACTCTAGGGTAGTATATGGAAAGACTAGGGCAGTATAGGGACAGACTAGGGCAGTATAGGGACAAGCTAGGGTAGTATATAGACAGGCTAGGGTAGTATTGAGGTAGGCGGAGCAGCCTGGGGGCAGTTGTCATCATGACACACAAAATTGCTGGAAGAAAAATCTTGGTCATCAATTTGCTGGGTAAATAGAAGAGGAGAGGTGGCCGTGGTTCAATTTGCTGCCCCTCTCAAAGTGCTGCCTGGGTCCAATGGACCCACTGGGACCCATGTTAGGGCCGGCCCTGATGCATCCTCTATAAGTGGTTGTGCTTCTGTGTACTTTACTATATACTGTACTTTACCTTTATTTCAACCTCTTTTTCCATGTATTATTTGTGTGATTGTGTTAGGTGGGTACCTAGGATAACTTTGTTGGATTTACAAACAAATTGGACTTATGAACGTGCTCTCGGAGCGGAACTCGTTCATATGTAGGGGGCTTACTGTACTTACCATTGGCAGACGGGCAGAGTGGTCAGTGAGGGTCAAGGTTCAGGGCAGGCTGAGCTCTGAGGGCAGTCAAAATCTGGCCTGAGGTCATAAACAAGGGAATCCAAACTGGTAGGCAGGGTGGGGAACAGGCAAAGGCAAAGGTCCAGGTACCGGAATAGTTCAGACAAACAGGGAGCTTGAAGCATATATTGCAAACACTATCAGAAGCAAGAGGCTGAAGATTTGGCTGGGTTAAAACAGGTTTGGTCTTCACCCAGAGGCTGGCTACATCAATCACTTTGCAGGTGGACAGGCAAACAGGGAGAATGAAGTTCAGCCAAAACCAGAATGCTGGAAATAGACCAGTGGCTTTCATGGAACAAGAGTGTTAGACGCTCCTGACAAGAACAGAGTTGTCATCCCATTAAAGGTAGTGGAAAAATAATGGATCAACTTTCAGGATCAACAGGTGATAAAATGGTATTACGCAGGAGATTTAGAAAAACAAAAACTTCTTCTTTAATGCTAGTGACAGACTGTATTATATACAGTACGTCATTTAGTATGCCTATAGTTCTACTGTAAGTCCAGCTAAACGGCATCTAACATGTCCTGGTTCTGGCCATGTAGATCCCCACCTAAAAAAAAAAAAATTCTGCAATTTGAGGCAATAATTAATTTTTCACACACTGCAACACATAGAAAATATGTAATCCCAAATTCCTCTGCGACTCCAAACATTGTTCGGTGCATATCACAGACTGGATTAGACTGGCAGGCCAAGTAGCTCATTGAGTTGCTGTCAGTTTCCAGTAAAGAAAGATTAAAAAGAATAGAATGAAAATAGCTGAAAACTGAATTGTATTAGATGGAATCCTTGTTTTATTCATTTCCACAGTTTATGCATCAGTCATGTTTCTCCCTATTAGAGATTATGGCAGCAGAAACGACTTTGTGTCTTTTCATGCATGAAAGTTTGCAATTTATTTCTTGTGGTGCTGTTTTCGCGCACTCTGCCTGAATATTATATTTCTTTATCCTACTTATGAATTCTCTCCCTCTTTTTTTTTTTTAAGTCATATTATTTGGATCTCATTTCATTTTTCATTTCTTCTTTCCTGGCGTAAACTTGTCGACTTTGCTCATCTAGTCTGACTAATCTAATCTAGGAAAGAATGTTAAAATGTGGTACATTTACTTTCCATAGTTGTGGGCAGACAGTACGAAAAAAGTCTAACTTTCGAGGACTGAAAGGTCATGCAGATTAAAATTCCTTGCGGCCTTTAAGTCTAAAAAACCAAAGTATGACTCAATGTTAGAACCACATTAAAGCGAATGGGTGCAAATATTTATTTGCTTATATATTATATTTTCCAGGGAAAATTTTCATTTGGCAAAGATGGCCCCATTGTGGGATAAACTGGCACCAAGCCTCGATTGGTCGTGGTTTTCTCGTGGCTGAAGTTAGGGCAAACTGGAGGGCAGTTTAAAAACATTGTGCATTCTATGTTGCTGGATAATATGCATCATATGGCAAAACATTTGTGGACTCCTGACCATCACACATACACTATATGGCCAAATGGATGTGGACACCCCTATAAATGATTAAGTCCAGGTGTTTCCAGTGAAGGGTTATATAATTACTACAGCATACAAGACATTTTAGACAACCTTGTGACAAAAGTTTGAAGAAGACCCTTTTCTGTTCCAACGTGACTGTGCCTCTGTGCACAAATCTAGCGCCATGAAGACATGGATTGATGAGTTTGGTGTGGAGGAACTCTAGTGGCCTTTCACAGAGCCCTGACCTCAAACCTACTGAGCACCTTTAAGATGAATTTGAGTACCAATTGTGAGACAGGTCTTCTCATCCAACCTTACCCTTGCTCTTTTGGCTGAATGGCCACATATTTCCAGAGACACACTCACTAACCTTGTGGTAAGCCTTCATAGATAAGTAGAGGCTGCCTAACTTAATTCCATATTAGTATCTATGGTTTTGGAATGGGATGTCCAACTATATAGGTGTATATGGTCAGGTGCACCTAAGCTTTTGATCATGCAGTGTACTTTAACTCTTGTTACTTACTACCTAGTCCTCATTTTAGTGTGGATCTGGGGATGTGTCCCAAGGCCTGAATGCTAAAACAAAGAATTTGATGTACTTTAAAGATTATTTATAGCCAGAATATCTGTTCAAGTTTATATAGGGTATCGGTTGGTTGAAACCACTGTATTTTTCTGTCACTTTCTGTCCCAGTAAACCTCCATGGAGACAGTGAACCAGATCTTGTATTAAAAGATAAGGTCCACTCATTACATTTAGCCTCCCTTCCCCATATCCAATCATTGTATAATGGCATTAAAAAAAAAGCACCTACAGGAACAGAAAGTTAGGAAACCTTCCACCTGGCTTTTACACAGGAAAAGATGATGTCACATCCTTCTGGCGAGATCCTGGGAATGCAGAGTATTATAAATATAATAAGATGACAATCCAGCATGGTGAAGCAGCATCTTGCTAGAGATAGTTCTCTAGCTCCCTTGTCACTTCCTTTCATGCTTACCTCCAGGACTTCTCCCAAGCTTCTCTCATCCTTTGGAGCTCCCTACCCCGATCCCTGAAAACTCTTCTCCTTAAAGAAGCCTATCCTGCTTCTAATACACTGTATTTTTACTTTATCCATCAGCCCGTGTCCCACAGCTATTACCTTTTTGTATCACTTGATCCTCCCTCTTAGGTGGCAAGTGCTAACGAGCAGGGCCCTCTGATTCCTCTTGTACCAAATTGCATTGTAACTGTAATGTCTGCCTTCATTTTATAAAGTGATGCTCAAACTGTTGGCATTATATAGATCCTGTATAGTAATAATAATAATACAGCATGGTGAAGCAGCGTCTTGCTAGAACTGGCATCCATATTGCTTTCAAGCTGTCATAGGAAGAATTGTGATGCCACCCTTGCTTAGGTGTCACAGACAGAAGGCGTGGGTACGATAAGTATTTTTCTAATTTTATTTTTGACAATTTGATATGAGGAAGCCCTGATGTAACGAGTGGACCTTTCTTTTAGTGCAAGGTCTACTTTAAAGTCTAGAAGACTGTTCAGTTTAAATACGCGCCAGGTGAATAAATGTGCTTTAGAAAGCAGCCACAGTTTGAGTAGCAAAACCTGCCCCTTGCCAACATACTATCTTGCTCTCTGTGTGGAAGCAGTGATCTCTCTGCAGAGGTCCAATGTCATGTCCTACTGAGTCAGCCCTAAAGCTCTGCTCAGCAAAGTTCTCACTCCCTGCTAATTGGAGAGCTCCAGCTCAGCAGGGGGGTTTTTCGGAACTCTTCAGAGAGACCACTGCTTCCACACTGAGAATAAGGGTTCTCTAACATACTGGCAAGGAACAGGCTTTTCTACTCACGCTGTGGCTGCTTTCCAAGAAAACAAACTGTAAGCCTTTGCACACCTGTAAGCATCTGTTGATGCATCTGATATATTTTTTTCCTTATTTAAATGGAATACTTAGTTAAAGTGGTTGTCAACTCCTGACAACCACTTTAAACTACAGGAAAGCCTATAATAAGGTTTACCTGTAGGTCCCGGGAATATCTCCTAAACTTGCATAGTTTAGGAGACATTCCCTGTATCTGCATGTGCTGACATCATCGGCGCATGCGCAATGAAGAAACGAGCCACTTGGTGCCGTTTTTATGGGGCCGTGCCTTTACAGACGGCTCCCACGCGCATGGGAGTGACGTCGTCGTGGCTCCGGCCAATCACAGCACCAGAGCCGTAAACCCGGAAGTAACTTCGGGTAAAAGATGTCAGATTTGTACTTGGAGTGCCGACTCCGATACAGGGCTTCGTTCTAAGGTAAGTATGTCATAATGAGCTAGTATACGATGCATACTAGCTCATTATGCCTTTCTCTTGCAGGGTTTTTTTTTCTAGTGGCTTTACAACCTCTTTAAGCTTTAACCAACAAATCCAAATGTAAATAAATTAAGACCAAATTCCAGGAATTCAGCTTGTTTGTACAAAAAGAAGGCATACTATGAGTTAAAGAGAAAGTAAACTTCCCTTGATTGCATGTACCTATAGGTAAACCCATAGTAAGGCTTACCTATAGGTACTGTAAATATCTCCTAAACCTGCACAGTTTAGAAGGTATTTAATGTATACGCCGCCAATGACATCATCGCCACATGCGCTCTGAAGGAACGGCCGCCCATGCCATTTCTTCAGAGCCCTATGCTGTGACCAGCAGCTCCAGCGCACATGCGCAGGAGTGACATCACATGGCTCTGACCAGTCGCACAGCGGACCCGGAAGGAAGACGGGCGTAGTTGGATGCTGCCTCCAGCGGGGATGAGGAGGGCTTCGTTTGCAGGTAAATTTCACATAATGTATTAGTATGCAATGAATACTAGCACATTATGCAGTGTATTAGTGCAGTGTTTACTTCCACTTTAAAATAGAACTGTATGAAAAACTTGTTTTCCCTTTTGGATAGAGTAAGGGAGGGTTTATAACTTCTGTCAGATTTTTTTTGCCATTTGTGCCCCACTGCAGAGACTTCCCTTCACTTCCTGTCCCACAGCAAGACAGAAAGTGAGAGGAAATCCCTGCAAATTAAGGGAATTCCTTGGGTACCTAGGGTTGCTACCTTTTCTTCAAGTCAAACCCGAACACTTTAGCAGCACTTTTTTATAGTATAAACTATACATATATTTTGCTATTAAATAACAATTTTAATCGTATGAAGTTAACACAAGTGTCCCCCTTTACATCAGAGTCCACAGAGTTTCCCTTTTACATCTAAATCCACAGAGTTCCCCTTTTACATCTGATCTCTCAGAGTTCCCTTTCACTGTAAGGGGGGACTCTGCAGACTTTGATGTAAGGGAGAACTCTGGGGACTCTGACATAAGGGATGCTCTTGGAACCCTGATTTAAGGGGGAACACTGAGAACTCTGATGTATGGAGAGGAGCTCACTTACCCTTTGGCAGTCAACACCTCACATCCAGATGTATCTGAGGCTGCTGAACTTCAAATTTCTGGTCCCTTCTTCCTTTTTCTGTGGCACAGACACAGAGTGGTAGGGGCGTTAGGAAGAGGTGGAGATCAAGCCCTCTATCCCGTCTGTGTGTGTTTGGATGGGGGTGGGATATTAGTGCTGGCAGGGGCGCAGACAGAAATTAAATTCTGACAAGAGTTCTAACCCCTCTGCACTCTATCCAAAACTAAAAAAAAAGTTTTGCCTTTAGTTATACTTTAAGTCCAGTGAGGTGCATGACACCTCTTGGGCTTATCGCTATTATTTATATCTAACATCTTTATAGAACTCCGGAAAGACAGCTATTGCTGTAGTTCCAGGAGAGTGACGCTGATCCTTGTAAGCTATGCATTTTAAAAAGGAATGTTGTTGTACCTGTTTTACCCCCCCTTGTCTATTCACAGAAGCCTTTGTATTATGTGAACATATTCATAAAATACAAATGCTTTTCTGAATGGGCAGCAGAAGGGAATTGGGTGGGCATAGCCGCTCTGTGTGCCTTTCTCCACTCTCACAGCCCTAAGTGTGTTGAGTGTGATTCCCAGCAGAGCAATAGATCTGTCAGATATAAATAATAGAGATAAATCCAGGAAATGTAATGCAGCTCCTTGGACTTAACTCATAGTGTGCCTTCACTTTTTACAAAGTGCCTGAATTCCTGGAAATCAGCTTTAAAGTGTTTTCTTCAATCGGTGTTCTACCTAAACTTTCCCCCCGAGAAGCTCTTTGACTTCTTCTTTGCAGTGACAGGTCGACTTTGTTCATTCCAAGGATGCGGTTTGACACAGGATTATTCCCAAATCAGTAATCTGGATAAATGAAGTGATCAAGTTAATACCAAATAACTGCAGATTTATTATAATATTTGTTCTGTGGTTTGCGATAGGCAGGCTTTCATCTTGTCTTGCCGAGAGCTCTTTTTAATCAAAGAAGTAAGAATGTTAATGCTCTGTGTTTGGTTATCATTTTATTCGACAAGCGAGATTAGAAGATGACATGTAGCGGTATTGACTGACACAGAACATTACCTCATACTTGTCACGGCATGAACCGAGAAATTGCTTGAAATCCGCTTCAAACTATAAGAAATAATTTTCAAAACATTCCTTTCTGCCTTTGTTGCGCGCAGGTGAGATGATTATTATCACAGATGAGTTAATCCTTCGAAATCCACTCTGGCATTGAAACATGCAAATGTGCCGAGTAGTTGGCCATCTACCCGCTGAACCGGAAACTTGATATTATGCTTCCTTCTTTGTATGCTGCTGCTATTTCTTTTGGCCGCAGACATGAGAAAATGGTCTTCTCGTATGGCTGAATTTTTAGCTAACTCTCACGTTCCTGGAGGGAGACCGAGCTGATGAGGAAGGTTTGCTTCTGCATTTTCAGCCCAAATATAGTTGTGATAGGGAAGACACAGAAGGATACAAATGCCAAATAGAGGATCTAGAGACAGGTGGGACCATTTCTATGTAGAGACCTCCTGGTCCGACAGGACTGAGGACCACAGGTACAGGAACCAGGTTGAAGACAAAGCCAGGTCCAAACAAAAACGAAAAGCAGGATGAAGTGGTCAGCAGCATCAGCCAGGCAGAACAGGTACAGGAACAGCAAGCAGGAACAGGAACTAGGCACGGGTCAGGGTCAACAGCAGTTGAGGCAGAACAAGTTTAGTAACAGCAACCAGGGGCAGGATTAAGGTATAGGCCAGGGTCAGCAACAGACAGCCAGAACAGGTGCAGGAGCAGTAGCAGAAGCAGTAATAAGGTTCAGGCCGGGGTCATCAGCTAACAGAAAGAAAAGGTGCAGGAACAACAAGCAGGAACAGGATCAAGGTATGAGCTAAGGCTGGCAGTGGACAGGCAGAACAAGTGATGGAACAGCAAGCGGGGAAACAGGGTCAAGGTACAGACTGGGGTCTGCAGGGATCAGACAGAACAGGAGCAGGATTAAGGAACAGGTCAGTGTCAGCAGTGGACAGGCATAACAGTTGGAGGAAAAGCAAGCAGCAGCAGTAATAAAGTACACTCCAGGGTCATCAGGTAATGGGAAGAACAGGGGAAGGAACAACAAGCAGGAGCATGATCAAGGTATAGGTCAAGGTCAGCAGTGGACAGGCAAGACAGGTGTTGGAACACAAGCAGGAGCAAGGTAAAGGCACAGGCCAGGGTCTGCAGTGGTCAGGCAGAACAGGTGCAGGAACAGAAAGCAGGATTAAGGTACAGGCCATGGTCAGCAGTGGACAGGGAGAACAGGTGCAGGCACAACAAGCAGCATCAGGATTGAGGTACAGGCCAAGGTTAACAGTGGTCAGGCAGAATAGGTGCAGAAACAGCAAGCAGTAGCAGGATCGGGATACAGGCTGGGGTCAGCAGTGGTCAGGCTGAACAGGTGCAGGAACAGCAAGCAGGATTAAGGTATAGGTCAAGGTCAGCAGTGGACAGGCAGCACAGGTGTTGGAATAGCAAGCAGGAGCAAGGTAAAAGTATAGGCCAGGGACTGCAGTGGTCAGGCAGAACAGGTGCAGAAACAGAAAGCAGAAGCAGGATTAAGGTACAGGCCAGGGTCAGCAGCGGACAGGCAGAACAGGTGCAGGAACAGAAAGCAGAAGCAGGATTAAGGTACAGGCCAGGATCAGCAGCGGACGGGCAGAACAGGTGCAGGAACAGAAAGCAGAAGCAGGATTAAGGTACAGGCCAGGATCAGCAGCGGACGGGCAGAGCAGGTGCAGGAACAGAAAGCAGAAGCAGGATTAAGGTACAGGCCAGGGTAAGCAGCAGTCAGGCAGAACAGGTGTATGATTGGGTGTGAGATATAGGTTGGGGTCAGCAAAAGGCAGGCAGAGACAGCACGGAAACTCAAGTGAGGTTGTGATACAAGCTAAAGTTGGCAGGCACCAGAAGTGAGAGTCAGATGGTAAATAATGGAATTGCAGGAATTCAAAACAGGTCACACAGTGCCTCTCTCCGCTAAACCCATGTTATCACAGTAATTGGCCGCTGTCATGATGATCACATGATCAGGAGCTACACTAAATGGTGACTCCCAATCATTAGCGTAGACCAGTCTTTGTTTTTCTCTTTCACATGGAGGAATACTTGAAATAACTTTCAGAGCTCGGGGAACCCCTACGAAAAATGAATATATCTTCAGCCCATAAGACTTTACCATGAACAGTAAGTTTTAGATATAAGAATAAATAAAACAATAACGATTATGGTATACTTAGTATTTTTGACACCCAAGGATTCTCTATATCACAATAATATTTTCAGTAATAACAATAAAATGAAACAAATAATAAGAGAAAATGCCAGTATTATACAGCTCACATTCAATGCGGAAAAGTGATCCCTTACATTGATAGTAAGTAGAAAAGTTCCACTTTATACTGGTGGTTAGTGGGAAGAATGCCCCTTATGTTGGTGGTTTGGCAGGTATTTATAGGGTTACATCATTGATGCCAGTGGCAGCTTATCTGGGAGACAAAAATTGACCATTGCCCCTAGGTGAGAAAGGCTTGTGTAGACCAATGGTTCTCAACCCTGTCCTCAAGTACCCCCAACAGGCCATGTTTGCAGGTTTTCCTTTATTTTACACAGGTGCTTTAAATCAGAGCCAATGGCTTGATATTTTGGACAGCTATTTTATCTAAGAGAAATTCCCAAAACATGGCCTGTTGGGGGTACTTGAGGACAGGGTTGAGAACCACTGCTGTAGACCAATGGTTGTTAATGACAGTGCGGTCTGATATCTAGAAGTGTGCACAGCTGCATGCCCCTAGTTCTACAATGAAACATAGGTTAATGTTTTCTCAGCCTGAGCCCTGTTTCTTAAGCTGGTCATACAGTAGTAGAATTCCACACGAGTACATTCAATGATTTGACCAATGTTGTTTAAAAGTACTTCAAAATTTTGTTTGCTTTTAACATTCAAAATAAATGAACTTTGCAGAACTAAAACCACATTCACTGTTAGGAATTAGTTTGTTTAAGAAAAATTTTTCAACCAACTCCTTCAGAATTTTCTCATTACTGAGGTTGAAAATGAACATTGATTTGACCCCACTAATAATTAGAAAATCAAACTAATGTCCTTTAAATGAAAACGTTTGAATAAAATTCTTCTCATGTTTGGTTAGCTTAAGAATTTTAAGGCCATACACACGGTACAACGGTTGTACAACAAAGGTCGTACAACAGCTTATTGTACGATCATCCAATCCTAAAGACCCGTACACACAGTACAATTAGGGTTGCCACATCATCCCTTTGTGCAGCCGACAACATTAGCGCGGATGATTGCCAATCTACTAGCATGTTGTTCGACAACATGCTGGCAACGACATGTTGGTAACATGGATCCCAACGGTGAAGTAGGGAAATTAGGTCCTGTGTATAATTAATATGTCCAAAACGCCGACTAATTCCACTATTAATTTGAGTGAACCACGGAATAGACGTAATTTAATCGGAGTCTTGTTGGACACATTAAGTATACACAGGACCTAATTTCCCTACTACACCGTTGGGATTAACATGACACACATGCCCAGAAATCC
>BLSH010304506.1:1573378-1596149 GCA_018402905.1 Glandirana rugosa | reverse complement strand
TCACTTTTTAATACGGAGGAAGCGCACCCCGGGCTGATTCCACGTCCATAAGAAGGAACATCAATACAACAAGGCAAAGGAACCCACCCAGCAAACACCGCAGATCACAGGACCAGGATCCCAGGAATAAACAAAGATAGGCACGCAGCCCCTGCAGGGGCAGTGCCCTATGGTAAGGAGACAACCAAAGGGGGAGCACGAGTGAACACACATCTCTTGTCACAAATAATATAGGAAGAATATCAACCTCACTGAAAACACCTGAAGTCACGGATTTATCTATATGAACTGTGTTATTATATGATGATTATTGCCAGGATCTTCTAATGGACTGATTAACCAAAAAGGAGTTTATGTACATTGATTATACAGGGTTGACCAAAGAGTATACTAATACAGAATAAGATCATTGGAGAATATAACTGTCAACACAACACTGATGTATTTATAATTTATTTGGAAATACTAGCACATCAATACCAGCACATGCACAACAAAAACTATTCAATTAAGCACCAAGCAGCACATAGAACACAAGAGCACCTTTATTATTGTTTTATCCGTTTTTATTATATACTGTATACTTGATTTACGTGTTATAATTTTAAAATAAGGATTTTTTATTCAAGACCAATATAAATGAAACCTATGCACTTTATTAAATAATTAGAAACACAACACCAACAGAACATATGAGCACAGCACAGCAGGGATATCTTTATCTCCCTGTACTCAGACAGCGCCATCTCCAAGCACCACCCCTATCAATCACTTATCCCACCCACGGGAGGGAATTTTTGGAGGGCAGCAGTCTAATATCAAAAACCATAAGCGCGGTACACCCCCACATTTTACGGGGAGAATATAGTCTGGTCAAGGATAAAGCAAGAAAAGTTCTTCAGACAGCCGCACTCCAGAATATTGCTGTTTATTGATAAAATCAAATGCAATACAGACAGAGCATATTGGGGGACAAACCCCAGGTGCAAATGCTGACGCGTTTCACGTCTATATCTGACGCTTACTCATAGCGTCAAAAAAAAAAGCTATGTGTAAACGTCAGATATAGATGTGAAACGCGTCAGATTTGCACCTGAGGTTTGTCCCCCAATATGCTCTGTCAGTATTGCATTTGATTTTATCAATAAAAGGCAATATTCTGGAGTGCGGCTGTCTGAAGAACTTTTCTTACTTTATCCTCTACCTTGGAGAAGCCTGCACCCTATGGAAGCGGTCATATCCGTGGAGTGAAGCCGTGGCTTTGAGCGGGTATTGTTCTTTCAATATAGTCTGGTCAGTTGAGACCAAAATTGAACTCTTTGGATGCCATAATACACCCCATGATTGGAGGTCAAATGGCACTGCACATCCCCCCAAAAACACCCCAATACCAACAGTGAAGTTTGGTGGTGGGAACATCATGGTGTAGGGTTTTTTTTTCAGCATACGGTACTGGCAAACTTCATATCATTGAAGGAAGGATGAATGGAAAAACACACCAAGACATTCTTGATAAAAATCTGCTGCCATCTACCAGGATGATGAAGAGGAAACGAGGGTAAGACAATGATCCCATTTTATTATGCATAACTTCATTCATGAATGTATTTGTTTTGGTGTCTTCGTATGTATGGATTGCATGGGTTGTTACCGACAGGTGGTGTCGATAGCACCTTTAGAATTATATTTACCTAGAAAAAATGGTGACGTGTTTAATACTTATTTTACCGGCTGTATATCAGCCTCTTGCTTTGCAAGCAGACTAATAATACCATAGCGCAGTAGGGATTTAATTATTTGCAATATAATAAAGTTTTCTTTTCAAAATTGGTAATCGGCAATATATTCGATTTTTGTTTTTGGGTTTCTTATCGCTTCAAGGCCGTTTTTGATGCCACGTATTAAGTGTTTTTTTGTAGCTCTCCATGTTATTCAATGGCCCCATAAAAACGCCAACGTTTTTGAGATGTAGAGGGCGTTGGCGTTCATGAGGACCTGTGCGTTACGGGGCTGTAGCGTTTCGGAGTTTTTGACGCTAAGCCGGCAAAACGCTCACTAATGCTCACTAACGCTGTACCAACGTTAACCAGCATTTTTGACGCCGGCATTTTCAAGTTAACCACTTGCCGACCGCCGATCGGCATTTGACGGCGGCAAAGTGGCTCTGTAAGGCGAATCGCCGTCATATGACGGCGGCCGCCAGATCGCGCACAGTGAGCGCGCGCGCACCGCCGGAGGCACGCCCGTGTGCTCACTGTGTCCGGGGAGGGCCAGGGAGCGGGTGCGGCGGAGTCGGCACCCGCGATGCCCCCCCCCCGGAGTGAAAGAACGGAGGTCCGTGTATGTAAACACAGAACTCCGTTCTGTGAAGGGGGAAGGGCTGTGATCACAGCCTTCCTGTACATGGAGGCTGTGACCACTTCCCTTCCCCAGCTAGGGCAGTCCCCCCACAGTTAGAACACGCCCAGAGAACATAGTTAACACTTAGAGCACCCCCTGCAGGTTAACCCCTTCACTGCCAATGACATTTTACACAGTAATCAGTGCATTTTTATAGCACTGATCGCTGTATAAATGCCAATGGTCCCAAAAAAGTGTCAAAATGGTCCGACATGTCCACTGAAATATCGCAGTACCGCTAAAAATCGCAGATCGCCGCCATTAATAGTAAAAAATAAAAAAAAAATAAAAACCCAAAAATGAATTCTCATCATCCGTAAACGCGACCACTTTTGCGCAAACCAATCAATAAACGCCGATTGCGATTTTTTTTATCACAAATATGAGGAAGAATATAAATCGTCCAAAACCGATGAAAAAAATGTTTTTTTATATTTTTTTTTTGGATTTGTATTTTAGCAAAAAGTAAGAAATTTGGGTTTTTTTGCAAAATTGTCGCTCTTCTTTTGTTTATAGGGGCGATCAGAAATGACGCAGCGGTGATCAAATACCACCAAAAGAAAGCTCTATTTGTGGGAAAAAAAGGACGCAAATTTCGTTTGGGTACAACGTCGCACGACCGCGCAATTTTCAGTTAAAGTGCCGAATCGCAAAAAGGGCTCCGGTCCTAAAGGTGGAAATCCTTCCGGGGCTGAAGTGGTTAAAAATAGCAGGGGACTGTTTTTTTTTTTTTAAAAATGCCTATTGGCGCCGACGCTCATTAACGCTGATACAAAACGCCAAAAAAAAAATGCTTATTTTTCCCTGACGTCGGGCCCAACGTTTTGCAATTTTTTTTCATACGCCTCTGTGTATGAGGCCTAAATATCCATTTCTGGTAAAGTTGACTTTTAACAGAAAACGCAAATGGGCACTTTGAACAATACAAACGGCCATCGATAGGCACACACTATAAAAATATTCTCCAGCAAAAGGCCATTTATATTCTTCAACCATTTTTATATATAAAAAAAAAGAAAACCTCTCAGCCCATAAACAACAAAAATCGCTCTAGACCCCTTTTTCATGCCTGGCAAAGCAATTTTTTAAAGTCAATATCCTTCGACTTTATTTCCCCGGTTTCATAACCCATTCCAAGCTGCGTAACATCTGACATCATTTTTTTTTTTTTTTTCAAATGTGTCCAGTTTTCAATTTTCTATGCTAGACATCAAAGCCGGCAAACAGATGGCATTTTAAACTGCGTACAAGCTTCTTTGAAGTAACAGGAAAGATTGCTTGTCAAATAGATATCCAATTTAGAGCAGGGAATCTCACTTTAGCAAAATCATATCTATACTTCACTCTCGTTGGGGAAAAAAAAAGTTGAAAACGTTTTTTTTTTTCCTGCTGAATTCTGCTTTAAATCCCCATTTGTTTTTGCCCCTTGCCCTCCGCAGAGTTTTTGGCTATTTAGGTGTGAAACTCATAAAAGCAGCCCTTTTCTTATCTCGCTCTCCGAGGTACTAGCAAGCATCAATTTAAACGTCAGACAATCCCTTTAAGAACGACGTGGGATAAGAATCCCACAAATGACAAATCTGAAATGTTTTCGATGCCGTTTTGTCAGAAATGTCTCTTTGCTGCTCGTCTTATAAGACAGTGATCATCCCTCTCTCGACGCTCCGGATCGACAGAAAGATATTGAACGGCATAATATTTTCAATACGTCTACCGACTCACTCCATCAATAATGGATTGTTATTAGATCAAGAACAAACGCGCAGCGAGAATGACTGTAAACTGATTTTTTTTTTCTTTTTTTTGGTTCAATTTAAGTTTTCAGATTGAAAAACATTTTATCACGCTATCGATCGGGGAGTAGAATGAGCCTTTGCAACAGATGTATTTTGATGACCATAACGGGCTGTACTGATCATAAAATCGATGAAATATTTTTTAGGTTGCTTAACTGCTTCCCACCCTGCCTATTGTACAATGACGGCTGTGTAGGGCTTTTTCAGGGAGGACGGGGGCATGCAGCACGGAGATTGCTGGTGAGCTGTGTCCCTCGAACACAGCGTATCACCGATTGGGGTAAACAGCCAATGACAGCGGCTCTTTACCACATGATCAGCTGTGTCCAATCACAAATGTAAACAATGACTGGTAACTCACTGTTATCGGTTTCTTCTCCTCACACTCAGATTCCGTGTGAGGAGAAGAGAGCCCAGGGAACCCAGGGAACTACGAGTTGCCAATCTAAGTACTGCACAGTGCATAACATACACAATAAAGAGCACCTGTCACATCACCCATGAGCAGTGTAGCTGTCACCCATCAGTGCCCATCTGTTTACCTGTCATTCATCAGCAGTGTCCCTGTCGCCCATCAGTGCCAATCAGTGCACCTGTCTCCCATCAGCGGTGTACCTGTGGCCCATCAGTGCCCGATAGTGCAGCTGTCGCCCATCAGCAGTGTACCTGTCGCCCACCAGTGCACCTGTCACCCATTAGCAGCATACCTGTCACCCATCAGTGCCAATCAGTGCACCTGTCGCCCATTAGTGCACCTGTCGCCCATCAGTGCACCTGTCGTCCATCAGTGCCAATCAGTGCACCTGTCACCCATCAGCAGTTTTTCTGTCGCCCATCAGCAGTGTACCTGTCACCCATCAGTGCACCTGTCGCCCATTAGCAGTGTACCTGTCACCCATCAGTGCCAATCAGTGCACCTGTTGCCCATTAGTGCACCTATCACCCATCAGTGCACCTGTCGCCCATCAGTGTACCTGTCACCCATCAGTGCCAATCAGTGCACCTGTCACCCATCAGCAGTGTACCTGTTGCCCATCAGCAGTGTACCTGTCTCCAATCAGTTCCCATCAGTGCACCTGTCACCCATCAGCAGTGTACGTGTCACCCATCAGTGCCCATCAGCAGTGTACCTGTTGCCAATCAGTGCCCATCATCAGTATACCTGTGTTACATCACCCACCAATGCCACGATCAGCAGTGTACCAATCACACAGCCGCCCATCAATAGAGTACCCATCACACAACTGTCTCGTCAGTGCACCTGTTGCCCATCAGCAGAGTACCTGTCGCCCATCAGTACCCATCAGTGCACCTGTTACCCAACACCAGTGTACCTGTCGCCAATCAGTGCCCATCATCAGTGTACCTGTGTCACATCACCCTTCAGTGCCGCCATCAGTAGTGTACCCGTCACACAGCCGCCCATCGACAGAGTACCCGTCATACAGCTGCCCATCAGCAGAGTACCTGTCCTTCAGCCCCCCATCAGCAGAGTACCCATCACACAGCCTCCCATCAGCAGAGTACTCATCACACAGCCACCATCAGCAGTCTACCTGTCCCAGTGTCACCAGAGCAAGCCATGTCCAAAACGTTTTACACTATTGAGGAGGCGTTTTAAATCCTCAGAATGACAGATGAGAGCAGTGGGGAGCTCTCGCTGTCCTAATCCAATTCGGTGTACAGACCCATTGTAAGTAGTGGATCAGCGACTGATTTAGAGGAAGAAGGGGTCCCTCCTAAAAGGATAAGGTGCTCTGAAAACCAGGCAGCCACCAGCAGTGCATACACCCCAACGGTGAATCGGTAAACACCAACGGCGCTAGACCCCAGGATAAAAGGCCCAGTACCAACCCTGGAAAATAACATCAGACCCCAAAAATTAGGGCCCATACAACTCTCCCAGATGCACTATTGAACCCATTATGGCTGCCCTCAAACTCGGAAACAGCAAGTATTCCTCCTTTTACCGCACAGACAGGTGTGCAGGCCAACACTGAAAATTATTCAGAAATTGTTTTTTTTAATGTATTTTTGCCTGACAGTTTTCTTTAGTTTATTGTGGACCAGAACAGTCTTTTTGCCCAGCAATATATTGCAAACAACCAAAGTTCATCCTATGCTTGTCCATTTGAATGGAGACGGCTCACAGTGGAAGAGTTCAAGTTATTTTTGGGCCTCACAATTAACATGGGTTTTACAAAAAAAAATGAAAGACATGCTTACTGGTTCACCCACCCCCATCCATCACATGTCCATTTATTCTGCTGTAATGCCCAGGTCACACTATGAAATGATCATGCGCTTCCTTTATTTCAGTGACAACACCCAGTGCCCTCCCTGAGATCATCCTGGCTATGCCAAACTATACAAAATTCACTCACTTATTAATGTTTTTCCAGAGATTTGCTGAATTTTATGTCCCTGACCAAAACATCTGTGTGGATGAGTCGCTTGTCCACTTCACTGGCCGGCTGGGAATCAAGCAATGCATTCCCAGTATAAGGGCCAGCTATGGTGTAAAGCTCTACAAGCTTTGTCAAGGAACCACAGGATATTTATATGCATTCTGCTTGTACGAAGGAAAAGTTTCCGAGTTCCAGCCCCTCCATATCTACCTGGATAACTTTTATACAAGTCTGCACCTTTTCCACCACCTGCACCTTAAGAAAACCTTGGTACCTGAACAATCAGGGAGTGTGCGGAACGATGAAGTGTTGACCGTGAAGTGGAAGGATAAGAGAGATGTGTATGTCTGGTCCACCTTCCACACTGACACCTCGGTGGAAATTCCCAGAAGACTATAATCTCTACATTGGGGGGGGGGGGGTGGATTTCAACGATCAGATGCTACAACAAGAATGTCCCGTTTCTGGTACAAAAAAGTTACAATTTACACTATTCATTTGGCCATTGATATTGCGTATGTCACTTACCACAAATCCACGGAAAGACCCACCACCTTCCTAAAATTCATAGAAGAAATCGCCTCTTCCCTCATCTACCAGCAAGGATCCCCCAGAAAACATTTGCTCTGATTCTGTGAGCAGACTTTATGAGTGCCATTTCCCTGAGAACATTCCACCAACAGAATCTGCAGGCCAAAGACGCTAAAAAAGATGTCAGGCATACAGCAGAGGGGGAGTTAGACGAGACACCAGTTTTCATTGTCCCCAATGTCCTTCCCAACCTGTGTTACATCACCCACC
Source organism: Glandirana rugosa (assembly GCA_018402905.1). Taxonomy (NCBI): domain Eukaryota; kingdom Metazoa; phylum Chordata; class Amphibia; order Anura; family Ranidae; genus Glandirana; species Glandirana rugosa. The sequence goes on along the minus strand of BLSH010304506.1, from coordinate 1,588,744 downwards.
AATGCCACGATCAGCAGTGTACCAATCACACAGCCGCCCATCAATAGAGTACCCATCACACAACTGTCTCGTCAGTGCACCTGTTGCCCATCAGCAGAGTACCTGTCGCCCATCAGTACCCATCAGTGCACCTGTTACCCAACACCAGTGTACCTGTCGCCAATCAGTGCCCATCATCAGTGTACCTGTGTCACATCACCCTTCAGTGCCGCCATCAGTAGTGTACCCGTCACACAGCCGCCCATCCACAGAGTACCCGTCATACAGCTGCCCATCAGCAGAGTACCTGTCCTTCAGCCCCCATCAGCAGAGTACCCATCACACAGCCTCCCATCAGCAGAGTACTCATCACACAGCCACCATCAGCAGTCTACCTGTCCCAGTGTCACCAGAGCAAGCCATGTCCAAAACGTTTTACACTATTGATGAGGCGTTTTAAATCCTCAGAATGACAGATGAGAGCAGTGGGGAGCTCTCGCTGTCCTAATCCAATTCAGTGTACAAACCCATTGTAAGTAGTGGATCAGCGACTGATTTAGAGGAAGAAGGGGTCCCTCCTAAAAGGATAAGGTGCTCTGAAAACCAGGCAGCCACCAGCAGTGCATACACCCCAACGGTGAATCGGTAAACACCAACGGCGCTAGACCCCAGGATAAAAGGCCCAGTACCAACCCTGGAAAATAACATCAGACCCCAAAAATTAGGGCCCATACAACTCTCCCAGATGCACTATTGAACCCATTATGGCTGCCCTCAAACTCGGAAACAGCAAGTATTCCTCCTTTTACCGCACAGACAGGTGTGCAGGCCAACACTGAAAAATATTCAGAAATTGTTTTTTTTAATGTATTTTTGCCTGACAGTTTTCTTTAGTTTATTGTGGACCAGAACAGTCTTTTTGCCCAGCAATATATTGCAAACAACCAAAGTTCATCCTATGCTTGTCCATTTGAATGGAGACGGCTCACAGTGGAAGAGTTCAAGTTATTTTTGGGCCTCACAATTAACATGGGTTTTACAAAAAAAAATGAAAGACATGCTTACTGGTCCACCCACCCCCATCCATCACATGTCCATTTATTCTGCTGTAATGCCCAGGTCACACTATGAAATGTTCATGCGCTTCCTTTATTTCAATGACAACACCCAGTGCCCTCCCTGAGATCATCCTGGCTATGCCAAACTATACAAAATTCACTCACTTATTAATGTTTTTCCAGAGATTTGCTGAATTTTATGTCCCTGACCAAAACATCTGTGTGGATGAGTCGCTTGTCCACTTCACTGGCCGGCTGGGAATCAAGCAATGCATTCCCAGTATAAGGGCCAGCTATGGTGTAAAGCTCTACAAGCTTTGTCAAGGAACCACAGGATATTTATATGCATTCTGCTTGTACGAAGGAAAAGTTTCCGAGTTCCAGCCCCTCCATATCTACCTGGATAACTTTTATACAAGTCTGCACCTTTTCCACCACCTGCACCTTAAGAAAACCTTGGTACCTGAACAATCAGGGAGTGTGCGGAACGATGAAGTGTTGACCGTGAAGTGGAAGGATAAGAGAGATGTGTATGTCTGGTCCACCTTCCACACTGACACCTCGGTGGAAATTCCCGGAAGACTATAATCTCTACATTGGGGGGGGGGGGGGGGTGGATTTCAACGATCAGATGCTACAACAAGAATGTCCCGTTTCTGGTACAAAAAAGTTACAATTCACACTATTCATTTGGCCATTGATATTGCGTATGTCACTTACCACAAATCCACGGAAAGACCCACCACCTTCCTAAAATTCATAGAAGAAATCGCCTCTTCCCTCATCTACCAGCAAGGATCCCCCAGAAAACATTTGCTCTGATTCTGTGAGCAGACTTTATGAGTGCCATTTCCCTGAGAACATTCCACCAACAGAATCTGCAGGCCAAAGACGCTAAAAAAGATGTCAGGCATACAGCAGAGGGGGAGTTAGACGAGACACCAGTTTTCATTGTCCCCAATGTCCTTCCCAACCGGGCCTATGCATTGGAGACTGCTTCCGACATTAACACACATCACTAAAGTATAAGCCCATATTTCTAACAGCCTGACATTTTCTTGTATCTAATATCTGTGCTGATCATTTGCCTGCTGCCTCAACTGACCATGCCTATGCCTTCCACCTTAACAGACCATGGCCTGTTTATCAGCTATGCCTTTGCCTGCCATCTGGACTGTTAATCAACCACGTTTCTGCCTTCTACCTGAACTGACCTTCACCTGTTAATCTACCATGTTTTTTGCCTACCGCTTGGACTGATCTTTTGCCCTTCTACTATACTAGTGGGATTCAAGATAACACAAGAGTCCCACATATGTTAGGGGATTCAAAATAGTGTTCGGTGTAGAGAAAAACTGTTTTTGGGTATCTCTGGGTTTTGTCATTTCTGAATCAGGGTCTGGAGACAGGAGGCTTCAAATGGATTTGGGTGGGAAGAAGCCTCTACCCCTGTTCCCATTCTTTCCCGACCGAGGCCCTAAGCCTGATGTTCCCGCCTGATGCCTGGACTGATAATTTGGCTGTGCTGACCATATCTCTGCCTACTGCCTGTAATGACCCAGGACTTTTTATGGACCATGTTGCTGCCTGCTGCCTTGACAAATACTTTGGCTGCGCTCACCATATCTCTGCTTGCTGCCTGTACTGACCCAGGACTTTTTATGGGCCACATTCCTGCCTGCTACCTGAACTAATACTTTAGCTGTGCTGACCAAATCTCTGCCTTCTGCCTGTAATTATTATTATACAGGATTTATATAGCACCAACAGTTTATGCAGCACTTTACAACTTGAGGGTAGACAGTACAAATCTGTAATGACCCAGGACTTTTTATGCACCATGTTCCTGCCTGCTGCCTGGGCCAATACTTTGGCTGTTCTGACCATATCTCTGCCTGCTGCCTGTACTGACCCAGGACTTTTTATGGACCATGTTCCAGCCTGCGACCTGGACTAAAACTTTGGCTGTGCTGACCTTATCTCTGCCTGCTGCCTGTACTGACTCTGGACTGTTTATGGACCATTGATCATGCCTGCTGCCTGGATGTCAGCCTGCTGCCTGTACTGACCCTGGCATGTTTATGGACCATATTCGTGCCTGCTGTCTGGACGATTGCTTTGGCTGTTGCTGACCATGTCTCTGCCTGCTTCCTGGACCAATGCTCTCTTCAAGCCACAGGTAATCTTGTTTAACCTTTGTTCAGCCTTCTATACTTCCTGGCCAGTCAACATAGTATTGTGCTATGGGGGCAGCCACATATCAATAGGTTAGGCTTACTTGGCTTTTAGGAACAGGAAGCTACATTATGCTATATTCACTGGATACTCTTACAGAGGCGGCCATTACAATACATTTTAGAAATATGCAAATACAAGGAGGGGAATAGGGTTTTAAAGATGTCACACACACAAATTAATATAAAAACTATCCAAGTTTATAATTACATATTTAAAATTCCAAAAATGTAATAAAAAACATCTTTACAGATGACATGCAGTTATTCCAGTGCACTCAACATATTTCACTATAATATGGCTTCTTCAGGAGATAAATGTGGATACTGCACATGTAAAAACTATGAATGAAAGAATATCATATTAATAAAAAATAAAAAAAAAACAATGCCAGATCATACAATATGCAGATCATTCAAAAAAAATGACAATATATGAAATCATTATATTAAGTGATGCTTACATTGATAGGTCATCTGGAATGTGAGAAAACAGGTGTCTAGGCACTACAACCTTCCCACATAACAGCTCTGCCCGGTGCTCAGACCCTGAGGCTACCGACACCTCCATCGTACAGAATAAGAAAAGGGATGGGCGGCACTCAGGATGACATCCAAAAAAATAGTCTTCCTTTATTGAAAAGACATGTACAACTCTGTAAAATAGCCTGTGCTATTTTGGACGTTAGTCCATGTCCGAAACGCTTAGGCTATTTTTAAAGTGTTGTACATATCTTTTTAATAAAGGTATACTAATTTTGGGATATTGTCCTTTCTCTGCAGAATGTGTCCTTCTCCTCCTTCGTGACTCTCTGAGAATTGTAGTTCAGAACAAAGCTGTAATACTGGCTAAGCCGCTTTTTAAACTACATTCCCCACAATAATCGACGTTTGTTCTCAACGTCTCTTAACAGCTCATGTTTTTAGCTCACCCCCTCAGATGGATGGAGAGTGGCTGCACACTCTCTGGAGCGGCAGACTGGGCTACACTAATGTAAACACAATGCAGAGTAGAGAATTTGTATCTGGGTTGTTTAAGGTTTCATAGGAAGGACTTGAGAGTCTGTTTGAGGGAGTTAAAGGTGCGTTGCAGCCACTGTGGTGAGTTTCTGAAAAGATATGTAAGTTTTGGAAGTACCTTCATTTTAATGAGGTTGATACGGCCAAGCAGAGATAAAGGTAAGTTGCACCATGCCTTGAATTCGGCTTCTTGAACTTGGGTTCTAGATTGTCTTGTATAAAGTCTTTACTATTCCTTGATACTACCACCCCTAAATAGGTGAATTTGTCAACCCAGCACAGTGTGTAGGAGGCCAGGGACGAGGCCCTAGACCCGTGATCTAGTGGGAACAGCTGTGACTTCTGCCAATTGACCCTCAAACCCGTGAACGCAGAGATGTAGTCAATGAGTCGAAGGGCTCCCTCCAGAGAGGCACCAGCATCTCCTAGGAACAAAAATAGGTTTTCCGCAACCTCTCCTCCAGCCACCTGACCTGAAGGCCCCGTATAACGGGGGAGCTTCTAATAGCTTCAGCAATGGGTACCATGGCCAGGGCGAAGAGGGCCAGAGAGAGAGGGCAACCTTGTCTGGTGCCCCTCTGGAGTTGGAAGGGGGGCAGATATAGCACCCTGTAGTCTGACACAAGTGGAGGGTCCTGCGTATAACACTCTAATTCAGTCTATGAATTGGAGTGGGAAACCAATCCTCCTCATCAACCTCCCACAAATATGGCCACTCCACTGTGTCAATCACCCATCGATGAATGCAATGACCCTTGTGCCTTCATTGTCATGCGGGGCGTGAATATTGGAAAATAATCTTCTTATGTCAATATCTGTGGACCTACCAGGCATGAAGCCTGTTTAATCAGGGTCAATTAGGGATGCAATAATCTTATTCAGTCTGATCGCAATAAGTTTCGTAAGGATCTTAAGGTCACAGTTTAGGAGAGCTATGGGCCTATATGACGCGCACTGTTTAGGGTCCTTGTTAGGTTTGAGGATAAGGATAATGTGTGGTTCTTTCATGGAGGCTGGAAGGGCTCTCTCTCTTAAACAGAGTTGGAATAAGGATGCCAATTTGGGAGCAAGACTTTCTATGTTAGTTCTATAAAATTCGTTCGGCAGACGATCAGATCCTGCCGCCTTCTAACATCCAAATGTTAAGGACAAGATTTTGGGGTGTACTCTTCTGTACTTCTTCAGGGGTTGAAAGATAGATCATATCTATATAATACAATAATATCAAAATCAATCCCTAGAAAATATATAACCAAAGATTGCATTACAATAATCCTTCCAATTATTCATGTACTTAAATTATGCACTGCAAACCATATAGAAAAAAAATCAACTGAACTTTAAAAACATGGATGTATGATGCCATGTTCGTTTTGATATAACTGTATTATAGACATAAGAAGAATATCTGAAATGCATTGGGTACATCCCACCATCGGGGATCTTCTGTATAAAGCCCAATGTCGGAAATGTTACCTCACTTTTTACCCTGGGTTGGGATGAATGGGTCAGCTGTCGGATAATTACCAGCCACTCATTGTTACCAGTACCACAATGACTCACCTGGTTACCATGACCTGCCTCATTAGTCCAGCCTACAGCCAGCCCCTTTTTGCTATTAAAGCAGCTTAGCTCATTTCCTCCTTGCCCTTGCATGGTCTGTGATCTCTAAGTGCGTTCCTACCTGTATTCGTGTGTATGACCTGGCCTGGCTGACTTCCCTCCCAATTCCTGTTCCTGATTTTTGCTCCTGACTACACTGACTTCTAGTTTCCTGACCCTGGCTCATCTGAGTACCTGCTCTGGCATCCGAACCCTGGCTTCTGTTTTTTTAACTACGCTCCTGAACCTTCCTATTTTGTCATTTCGATAAAGGTGTCATTTTAAATGTACTTTCTGTTTCTGTCTGGTTTATGGTTCCTGACACACATACAGTATTTCACAAAAGTGAGTACACCCCTCACATTTTTGTAAATATTTTATTCTATCTTTTCATGTGACAACACCGCAGAAATGACACTTTGCTACAATGTAAAGTAGTGAGTGTACAGCTTGTATAACAGCGTAAATTTGCTGTCCCCTCAAAATAACTCAACACACAGCCATTAATGTTTAAACCTGAAAATGAATACAGAGGCGCACCAGACTAAGTGCAAGATTAGAAAGTAAGTTTAATGAATAAAAACAAATTGGCAACTCACAAAATAGATGAGTATGACAGGCATTGGGTTTATATAAGCGTCAGTTCCCCAGCTTCTCCAAGGAGTCCTGTAGTCATTATTGACTGGAGTGCAAGCTGTGTAAGGAGATGGAACTAGGAAGCGGCCAACCGCTGCCGGAACCTGCTTGAAACGCAAACTGGTGTCTGGCCAGATGTGATGTCACAAGGAGAGCATGCTGGACCTATCGATGTGGAATCGGTAATGCATTTAGAAGCGGCTGCTTCTTCTTCAGATCTCAGTCTGGCGCCCCTCTGTGTTCATTTTTACCTACAGAGTTCATTGCTTCGCTCCAGGATGCTGCCTCCAAGTGCTTCTTTTTAAGAACTTTCCTCATGGACTTTTTATATGGACTTCTTATGAATTTCCACGACTTTATATCATGTTTTATATATGTTTTTAATTCTAGTGTCACTGCTTTCTATAAGTGTAACTACCTTTCCATTTGGTTACTATTATTGGTTTTTAGCTTACCACTCTAATTATCCTTGGACATACCTTTAGCGCCACTGTGTGTATTTCTATTAATGTCTAAACCGCTGGCAACAAAAGTGGGCACACCCCTAAGTGAAAATGTCGAAATTGGGCCCAATTAGCAATTTCCCCTCCCCGGTGTCATATCACTCATTAGTGTTACAAGGTCTCAGGTGTGAATGGGGGAGCAGGTGTGTTATATTTGGTGTTATCACTCTCACTCTCTCAAACTGGTCACAGGAAGTATGGCAAAGATCTCTCTGAGGTTCTGAAAAAAAGAATTGTTGCTCTACATAAAGATGGCCTAGGCTATAAGAAGATTGCCAAGAACCTGAAACTGAGCTGCAGTACAGTGGCCAAGACCATACAGTGGTTTAACAGGACAGGTTCCACTCAGAACAGGCCTCTCATGGTCAACCAAAGAGGTTGAGTGCACGTGCTCAGAGTCATATCCAGAGGTTATCTTTGGGAAATAGACGTATGAGTGCTGCCAGCATTGCTGCAAAGGTTGAAGGGGTGGGGAGGGTCAGCCTGTCAGTGCTCAGACCATAAGTGTCAAGCGTGTGTGGTGGCAACCAGGTGAGGAATACAAAGACAAGTGTGTCTTGCCTACAGTCAAGCATGGTGGTGGGAGTGTCATGATCTGGGGCTACATGAGTGCTGCCGGCACTGGGGAGCTACAGTTCATTGAGGGAACCATGAATGCAACATATACTGTGACATACTGAAGCAGACCATGATCCCCTCCTTTTGGAGACTGGGCCGCAGAGCAGTATTCCAACATGATAACGACCCCAAACACACCTCCAAGACGGCCACTGTCTAAAGGTGATGGACTGGTCAAGCATGTCTCCAGACCTAAACCCTATTGAGCATCTGTGGGGCATCCTCAAATGGAAGATGGTGGAGCACACGTCTCTAACATCCACCAGCTCTGTGATGTCGTCATGGAGGAGTGGAAGAGGACTCCAGTGGCAACCTGTGAAGCTCTGGTGAACTCCATAACCAAGAGGGTTAAGGCAGTGCTGGAAAATAATGGTGGCCACACAAAAAAATTACACTTTGGGCCCAATTTGGACATTTTCACTTAGGCGTGTACTCACTTTGGTTTCCAGCAGTTTAGACATTTCTTCAGTGTTGTCACATGAAAAGATATAATAAAATTTTTACAAAAATGTGAGGGGTGTACTCACTTTTGTGAGATACTGTATTGCCTGTAAAGTCCCATGGGAATTGGTTTTTGGTAACAAATGTTTCACAGGGCTCATCCACGCGTGCGTTCAGAAGCTTTTGACGGGTGGCGAGGAAGCAGTATGTCAACTCATCACCATCTGCTTTAACTCTCACAATGGTGACAGACTGGAGATTTACTGGGACTGGAGCACATGGAATCTGGTGTAGCGATGCATAGTAACCAGTCAACTTCCAGGTTTTATTGTCCAAGCTTAATTGAACAAGCTGAAGTTAGAAAAAGATTGTTTACTATGCACAGCTGCACCAGATTCTGTGTTCACCAGTTTTAGTAAATCTCCGCCACTGTGCCACAATCGCGTGTTTTGCATTGCAGGGCGCTTGTGGTCCCATTCATTTGATGGAGGTACCACCTATTGAATGCAAAATACTGTTGAATTTTTGCTGGACCCATGATGCTTTGTGTACAGCCCTGAGTGTCTGCACTGCCATGTTTAGGTGGGTGGTCAGGGGGTGGTAAAACTCAACTGTCTGCTATTACTGCCTCCTCCACTGGTTGCCCTATGTCAGTGATGGCGAACCTTGGCACCCCAGATGTTTTGGAACTACATTTCCCATGATGCTCATGAACTCTGCAGTGTAGTTGAACGTCATTGGAAATGTAGTTTAAAAACATCTGGAGTGCCCAGGTTCGCCATCACTGCCTACTCCAAAAGTACTTATTGGATTCTACAAATGACCAAAAACAAAAAGCCAGCCAATGCTTTTCGGAGGCCGAAACAATCCCCCTCCATCAGGGCTACGAATAATACAAAAATGTAAATTTTCTTTATTCATTTTAATTTTTGTACCTCTGATGATGGGGGATTGTTTTGACCCCTGAAATGCGTTGAATTACTTTTTTTTTTTTGGTCATTTGTACAGTCAAATAAATACTTTGGAATTCAAGGGACATTCTTTTGGTGGTCTTTCTGGCTCAATTGTCCCCTCAATTATCTGCACTGCCATGTTTAGGTGGGCGGTCAGGGGGTGGTAAAACTCAGCCGTCTGCTATTACTGCCTCCCCCACTGGTTGCCCTATGTCAGTGATGGTGAACCTTGACACCCCAGATGTTTTGGAACTACATTTCCCATGATGCTCATGCACTCTGCAGTGTAGTTGAACATCATTGGAAATGTGGTTTAAAAACATCTGGAGTGCCCAGGTTCGCCATCACTGCCTTACTCCAAAAGTACTTATTGGACTCCACAAATGACCAAAAACAAAAAGCCAGCCAATGCGTTTCAGAGGTCAAAACAATCCCCCTCCATCAGGGCTACCAATAATACAAAAATGTAAATTTTCTTTATTCATTTTAATTTTTGTACCTCTGATAATGGGGGGTTGTTTTGACCCCTGAAATGCGTTGAATTACTTTTTTTTTGGTCATTTGTACAATCAAATAAATACTTTGGAATTCAAGGGACATTCGTTTGGTGGTCTTTCTGGCTCAATTATCCCTATAAAACACAATGCTTGTGAAGATGAAAAAACGAATCGTGACACCTGACCGACACCAAAAATATGCCATGGGTTACCTTTAATGTTACTGTAAAAATGAATAATAACAAATAAGGATAATTCCTGCTTGAATCTCTCCTGAGCCTTTGCGTTTTGATGAAGGAGTCAAATTTTTCTCATCACTTCTGAAAGAGCAGCTAGAATATTTTACTAACGATGTGCAACAAATGCTTTCTTTGTGGAATACAGTCATCTCTCACTGTAAGGAGCAGAGCTAATAGGCACACAGCTCAGCATGCAATTTCTCGCTATTAAAGGAACAACGATCACCTCCTGTAAACGCTACATTCGAGTCGTGACTGCCATGCCTAACTAAAAACCCGGCTCTCAGATCCCTTCCATGGAAAAGCCTTTGTTGCTTCATTTTCCTTAACAGTTCGCGTTATCTTTTCCCAAGAATCTCTTTGTTTTTCTAATTAGGAAGAAATAAAAAAAGAAGCAGGGATCCCAATGTCACAGACTTCAGAGTCTCCCAGCAGCAAAAAATACTCAGTTTTTCAAATACACAAAAAAAAAGAGACACATTTTTGTGTCATCCGTTTGTCTGCAATTCTTTTAAGATTAAATGCAAATGAATATATTCAATAATACATCATTAAATGTATTTTTTAAATACAAGCCATCTAAGTATCTGAATGTGACTTGATGTCTTGCACAGCAGAGCCTAAACTGGGAAAGGAAGAGCAGCACAAGGAGCCACCTGGGGGATCAGGAAGGAATATTTTTTTCCTCGGCAGGAGGAAACTCGCTCATACATGTCTTTATGGACCTTGCTTTGTGCACTGGTCTAAATTCCATTTGGTGGAGGGAGGATTATGGTGTGGGATTGATTTTTAGGGGCTTGGCTTGGCCCCTTAGTTCCAGTGATGGGAACTCTTAAGATGTCAGCGTACCAGGACATTTTGGACAATTTCATGCTCAAAACTTTGTGGGGTTTGGGGATGGCACCTTTCTGTTCTGCACAAAGCAAGGTCCATAAAGACAAGGATGAGCGAGTTTGGGGTGGAGGAACTTGACTGGCCTGCACAGAGTCCTGACCTCAACCCGATAGAACACATTTGGGATGAATTAGAGCAGAGACTGCGAGCCAGGCCTTCTCATCCAAAATCAGTGCCTGACTTCACAAATGCGCTTCTATAAGAATGGTCACAAGGAAAAAGAGCAGTAGTGGGACTTTAAATGAGGCTTGTCATAAAGAGTAAATTAATGTAGTCATGAGTAAAAATAAATAATATTTATTGAGTAGAGAATAACATGGTAACATGCTCATAATTGGGCATATTGTGAATCAAGGAGGTGCAGATTCAAAAGAAGTTAATAAAAAGAGCCAACACATACATGGGCACATGATTTGATTTATAGGAATATACAATGTCTATTGTGCATACATACATGATAATTGTAGGCAATGTAAAGCAAGCATAAAAAGTATAAAAAACACTGTGACCATAATCTCTTGACATTATAACACTGGACGCGTTTCGTGAAGTTTGTCCACTCATCAGGAGTACAAGAGGTGTCTATAGATGTAAATAAAAGATATCATTAGGTAAGGAGTCATATTAAATAGTTCACCAAAAGGAAGGGGTCGGGGAGGAGCAATAAGCTCCTTAACTTACGTGTGGACCAAAAAACAGCATCAAGCCAAGTATCCAGATAAAGGGGCACCAACGCCCCGCAGATTGTCTGCCTCGGAGCTGAGGCAGGAGCAAGTACCCCAGCATGGGGGGGCAGCCACAGGAACCGGCCAGCCGTCCCAGGGGGGTCCATACAGGGTAACATGTATGAAAGTACTTGCAATGTAGAGAAAGTGAAAACATGTATATATAAGAGAAATAATTACAGTATAATTATGATATGCAGAGTATATAAAATAAGATACACATGATATGACCGAGACACCCCGAGAGCAGTGAGTGATATCAGAATACCTTGCAATATAGAAGAAGTGTAGATGTCAGTGGTGTATTTAGGTTTTTATGTTGCCCTAGGCCTGACTAAACTCCTGCGCCCCCCCCCCCACACAGTTGCGGAACGCCAGCTGCTTGCACAACAACTCATTTGTTGGGGTCCACTGCCTGGGAACTTCAGGACGCCCACCCCCATATATGTATGGGCTGTCCCCCTCTGATGGCAGCCCTGGCTGTATTATCATACCGGCAGCATTAAAAGTGCAAGCTTTTTGTGCTGCAGGGACTCTTTTCGTGCTGCCCCCCCTGCAAAGTGCCGCCCTAGGCCTGGGCCTTGTTGGCCTAGGCCACGATACAGCATTGGTAGATGTGTATGTAGAGAAGATGAATATAAAGTGCAGAGTGTGAAAAAGAAGATACACAACACATGGCCAAGGCATCCCGAAAGTGGTGATCAGACATCTACCAAGATATAGGAGTATGGAGCTGAAAGAAGAAATAGTTGAATGGGATACATACCCTAAGAAAGTCATAACAAATTACAAGCATGATGTAGAAAAGTGGTTGAAAGAGCCGTTAAAACCCTAATAACTTACATGTAGATCAGTCAAAAACAATAAGGAAATGGCCAAGCGGTGCTGCACTGATAGTGGTGGAGTTGGGAATGGTAAGATGGCAGGAGCCTAACTCTTATACCCCGGACCGGGGGCGGGCTCCTGCCAACGTCATGCATGAACTTCGAGGTGAGCGTGGGTGTGTCCTAGATCTGGCGCGAAGCGCTGGAAGTACACAAAACCCACACACCTCTCATGCATCAGCTGTGTGTAACTCGCTCCCACACTGCAGGGCCGAAGCATCGCAGGTGGGGAGGCGGAGACATGACGCCAATATGCGTGAGGACGGACCCACCCACAGCTCTGAAGAGGTGGGGCGGGAGAGCACTGTCGCACATTGCAGCCCCGGGAACAGAGCAGGGCCTGAGAGCGCCCCCTCTGGAGACATGGGCGAGATGCTGGATGGAACAAACAATCATGAATTGTTGTAAAAAGTCTATTGGTCAAAAACGTTGATTCAAAATGTATTGAATTGCATAGATCAAAGGATTGTGGTGTGACAGATCATAGAGGACCAACGGGTGTCTTCCACCCAAAATATCAAGACAAAAAGAGAATTATGATCTGGCACATCCACTGTGATCAAGCTTCCATCCCTATTATATACGTACACAAGGAATAAGATCGGTTGTGGGACTTTAGATGAGGCTTGTCATAAAGAGTAAATTAATGTACTCATGAGTAAAAATAAATAATATTTATTGAGTAGAGAATAACATGGTAACATGGTCATAATTGGGCATATTGTGAAACAAGGAGGTGCAGATTCAAAAGAAGTTCTTAAAAAGAGCCAACTCCTACATGGGCACACGATTTGAAGGAATATACAATGTCTAATGTGCATACATACATGATAATTGTAGGCAATGTATAGCAAGCATGAAAAGTATAAAAAACACTGTGACCATAATCTCTTGACATTATAATACTCGACGCGTTTCCTGGAGCTTGCCCACTCATCAGGAGTACAAGATGTGTCTATAGATGTAAATAAAAGATATCATTAGGTAAGGAGTCATATTAAATAGTTCCCCAAAAGGAAGGGGTCGGGGAGGAGCAATAAGCTCCTTAACTTACGTGTGGGCTCAAAAACAGCATCAAGCCAAGTATCCAGATAAAGGGGCACCAACTCCCTGCGGATTGTCTGTCCCGGGGCTGAGGCAGGAGCAAATACCCCAGCGTGGGGGGGGCAGCCACAGGTACTGGCCAGCCGTCCCGGGGGGTCCATACTGGGTAACATGTATCAAAGTACTTGCAATCTAGAGGAAGTGAAAACGTGTATATATAAAAGAAATGATTATAATTATATTGCATATCACAATTATAATGATTTCTCTTATATGTACACGTTTTCACTTCCTCTAGATTGCAAGTAATTTGTCTGGCGCCCCTTTATCTGGATACTTGGCTTGATGCTGTTTTTGGGCCCACACGTAAGTTAAGGAGCTTATTGCTGCTCCCCGACCCCTTCCTTTTGGGGAACTATTTAATATGACTCCTTACCTAATGATATCTTTTATTTACATCTATAGACACCTCTTGTACTCCTGATAAGTGGACAAGCTCCACGAAACACGGCGAGTGTTATAATGTCGAGAGATTATGGTCAAAGTGTTTTTTATACTTTTTATGCTTGCTATACATTGCCTAGAATTATCATGAATGTATGCACAATAGACATTGTATATTCCTTCAAATCATGTGCCCATGTATGTGTTGGTTCTTTTCATGAACTTCTATTGAATCTGCACCTCCTTGATCCACAATTGTCTACTCAATAAATATTATTTATTTTTACTCATGATTACATTAATTTACTCTTTATGACAAGCCTCATTTAAAGTCCCACGACCACTCTTTTTCCTTGTGTACATATATAATAGGGATGGAGGCTTGATCATAGTGGATGTGCCAGATCATAATTCTCGTTTTGTCTATAAGAATGGTCAAACATTCCCATAGACACACTCCTAAACCTTTTGGACAGCCTTCCCAGAAAAGTTGAAGCAGTTATAGCTGCAAAGGGTGGGCCAAGTCAATATTGAACCCTACAGACTAAGACTGCGATGCCATTAAAGTTCATGTTTGTGTTAAGGCAGGCGTCCCAATACTTATATATAATGTATATACCATTGAAATGTATATACATGAACTGTATTACCTGCCAAAGGACATGAGGTCATCGCTTTGCTTTGCCTTCCTGTAAGCATGTTGTACATTTTGGATAACAGTGCAAAGTGCTGTCATTCCCTCTTTCAGTGTGAGAGCTGCTGTGCAGGGGATTACAGGAGGCTGATGCAGGGAAGATTGGGGCCTTATGCTAGCAAACCTTCCAACTATCTAAGATGGAAAAGAGGGACAACTTTTAGCACAAAGTATGCAGGCAAATGGAGCACCCCTGCCCTGCCCCGCTCGGGATGGACCTAAACGTTATTTGGAATTTTTTTCGGTTAGGGGTTTGAAAAAATCCTCGGTCTCCTCACTTACAACGACAATCGGACCGACGACGACGTGATCACCCTCTTCTTGGACCTTGTGTTGAGTCGCGAGGAACACCCCCAACACGATGTAGTCATATGTCATAGACAAGACAATGTCACCACGAAATTACCCATAAGAAGTTTGAAGATTTAGGAGAGATTCGAAAACTGGAATCCTGTGTCGGGTATTTGTACATGCCCCGACACCAAAACGACACGTTAAGAGTTGTAACCGAGTCGGTGACCCTTATTAGGGGTATTCGGATTATACAAATAAAGGATACCAGTAGTCGAAGTTGATAACCGGTGTTACGCATAAAAGGGTTTTATGGAGTTAGTCTTTTTATGACATAATATTGGTGTTCTACCTCGTCTGTTAGTGTCCTTTATTTGTCATCTGTGTAATACCCCCAAGAAACGTTACCGACCGGCTTACGACTGTGTAAGTGTGTGGTTAAAAATAATATTGATCTGGGGATTTGGAAAGAAGGTTGTACAATAACGTAAACAATAAAACTTTTCGGTCAAATTTCCTTTCATCCCCTTCTTTTGTGAAACTCAAAAAACGTATAATTAAGATGGACCAGGTAGGGCTCGCCCCGTCCCGTCCCCACGAGGTAAACGGA